>QEPC01012592.1:3881756-3908709 GCA_003113815.1 Sphenodon punctatus | reverse complement strand
CCCCCCTTTTTTAACCCCCCCTTACCTACAACCCCCACCCTACCACCCTAGCCCTGTATAAACAGAAGCCCACATAAAAACAAACGATACCCCCCTGCCACCCCCCGCAGTCCCCCAAAGTGCCCCAAAAAGTGCCGCGCCCTTTGGTCGCGAGCCTGCGGCCGCGGCCTGCGGCTCAGCCGCTGTCTCTGTGGCTTTATGCCCCCTGCTACTTCCAGGTGGGGGGGAGGGGACAGGTCAGCCCACGTGGCTGGCCTCTACGTTCCCCCCCTAACCCCCAGCCTTACTGTTGTTGATTCTCCCGCAAGTTCCAGCGGGGAGCGAGCAGCAGCGGCGGTGTCAGCATCAGCGGCGGCCGGGCAACGGAGCCGCGGGGCACAAGCGGCGAGCTCCCAGAGCCCCCCCGCAGCGGCAGCAAGGCAGGTAAGTTGGTGCTCCCTGTAGGCTTCTGCAAGTAGTGGTCGTTTCTTCGACCTGGAGCTCGGCCAGGCCATCGAGGTGTGCGGGCGGGATCTCCTCTAAAACTTATATGGATCTCCTCTAAAACTGAGTTATTTTGGGATACAATGTGGTCTTTTTGGAATGTCTGTATGTTTCTCTAACTGATGCATTGATACTCTGCAGCTAATGTATTCTCAATATGTATCACCCCATTCCCTATGGACTTTTGGGACATATACATGGCCTTGTCTTTAGGCATATGTAGGTACCCAGTAATGTCCCAGGAGTAAGTTTTCACTGCCTTAGTAGTAAAGGTTGTTAATTTTAAGTCTCTGCTTGTTTCTGGAGTTTTTCCAATCTTGGTGTTAACTGACGTATGGCCAGGCCCAGGGTATGCTGGGTGGTTATCCTTGTGGTACCTTGGGTATTGGTGCAGTGGGAGCTGCACAACAGTCCTCAATTGGGCTGGGGCAAGGGTCCAGGACAACGGAGTCCCCACAATTATGGTGGAATGGGGATTGGACACCAGCCCCTGCATTGGGCGCCCCCCCCCAATGCCTGCAGGGGGGTTAGGTCAATATGGGGCGCAGGCACTCCAGGTATGGGGGCAGCCCTTGACTGAGGGAAATATAGTAGAAAGACCGCTGAAGCCCCCTGGGGGGTGTATTCTGATTTGTCAGCCCCGCTGGGGGCGCATTTTCATCAACCAACACGTGAAAATATTTGGAGGGGGGAGTATGTGGATATTTTCATGCTACTATTCTCAGAGCCCCTGACCGATCCTAAGGATAAGGATAAGGACAGAGAGCGCTTTAAGTGCCCGAAAGTGGATCATAACTGGGCCAACTGGACACTGGCATGGGCTGTGTACCAGGGAGTCGTGGTGCAGGCATACCCGGACAGGGCATACGCGATGATGAAGTATGCAGACATAATATGCAGGGCATATGATACCGGTCCATCCAGGGCATGGCTGCGCTATGACGAGGCCTTCAGGCACTGGGCGTCCTATACACCAGGCCTCAGTTGGGACACGCATGTCAACGATCTGTGACTCGATAGCATGTGCGGTAACGTGAGTGGGCTTCGAACAGATTTTGGCTACGTGTTGACACGGGGTGGGATAGCCCCGTCAAATGAGCCATTTCAGAGGGAGGGCCGGAGGGCCCAGAACACAGGGGTCGCTCAATGTTGGGAATTTGCACGGTCCGACCGTTGTGGCCGCAGTGACTGCAGGTACCGGCATGCATATTCCATCTGTGGGGGAAGTCACCCAATGTTGGCCAGTATGAGGGGAAAGCAGACTGGAGTTAGGGGACATAGTAACCCACCTGGAATGGGAAAAGAGGGACAAGGAGGTCAACCCCAGGGGGGAATAATGCAAAGGGCCCCAACACCAGTTAGAGTGGATGAATTAGAAGCAGCATTACGGGAATACCCCGACAGGAGTGAGGTAGTGTATATAGTTAAATGTTTTAAGGAAGGTTTTAGAATCCCCGCACAGGAGGTTTGGCCAAGAAATTCCCCCCTCCGAATCTGAGATCATTGAATGGTATGGAGCATGTTGTCAGGGCAAAGGTAGATAAAGAGGTAAGGGAAGGTAGGGTGACGGGCCCATTTTTAACCCCCCCCCCCATGGCGAACCTAGTAGTCTCCCCCTTGGGGATAGTTCCTAAGAAAACCCCGGGGGAATACAGAATGATACACCACTTATCCTACCCCAGGTGTAGATCAGTTAATGATGCCATCCCAAGGGAGTTCGCATTGGTCCATTATGTGCCGTTTGACGTGGCTGTAAAGGCTGTGAGGCGAGCCGGCAGGTACGCCCTGCTGGCTAAGTGCGACATCAAATCGGCCTTTCGCCTGTTGCCCGTGCACCCAGATAGCTTTCATCTCCTGGGCTTTCATTTTCAAGGGCAGTTTTATGTCAATCGGGCAATGCTCATGGGGTGTATTTCATGTTCCATCTTTGAGCGCTTTAGCTCATTGGTGGAATGGGTGGTCGGGCGGCAGGCGACAGGCGGGGAAATAAAAAAATATCTCGATGATTTCCTCTTTATCGGCCGCGCAGGCACGCAAGAGTGTGTTGGATTGATGCAGACCTTTCAGAGGGTGGCTGACAAATTGGGAATTCCCCTTGCACTGGAAAAGACGGAAGGGCCTGACACAGTGATTACTTACCTAGGCATTCAGTTGAGGGGGTGTCCCGGCTCCCAAGGGATAAGATTAACTCATTGAGGGGAAAAATAGCCGCATGTCTGGCAGCAGCAAAGATCACAGTCAGGGAATTGCAGTCCCTGGTGGGAAGCCTGAATTTTGCCTGTAGGGTGGTTGCTCCAGGAAGGGCATTTTTGTCTTGATTGTACATCAAACTACGGGGCAATCTTGCACCTCACTATCATATCCAGGTAACGCGGGAGATGAGGGATGACCTTGGGGTATGGGACACCTTTTTAGCAGAATACAATGGAGTTAGCTTCTGGAGGGAGGATCTGTTGCTGGAGGCGGAACTCCAGGTTCACTCCCACACAGCCGGGGGTTTAGGATTTGGTGTGTATTTCCAGCAGAGGTGGTGTGCTGATCCATGGCCTGAGGAGTGGCAGAGAGTGGGCATAACTAGGGACCTTACCTTCCTGGAGCTGTTCCCCATTGTGGTGGCCATCCGGAGTCTGGGCAGAGGAATTGGCGGATCATGTCATATTGTTCTGGTGCGACAGTATGGCTGTGGTCCACATAATACACTCACTATCATCAAAATCACAGAGTGATGAAGCTGGTCAGGGCATTTGTTTTGACATGTTTGCGGTATAATATATTATTTACCACTAAGCAGGTCCCCGGAGTGAACAACAGTGCAGCCGATGTCCTTTCTCGCTTCCAGATGGAGCGGTTCCGCTCTTTGGTTCCTGGAGCCAGATGGACATCAGATCCCCTCCCACCGGATATGTGGAACCTTGGATCTTAGAATTATACAACATTATCCGGGGTTCCATAGCAGCGAGAACTCGGGTTGCCTACAACCGATCCTTCACAGAATTTCAAAATTTTAGGGCAAGGCTAGGGTGGGCACTGTCATTCCCGATTCTGGAGGGACAGATGCTGCAATTTGCAATGCAACTGCGGCAGAGTTGGGCAGCAGTGAGTACCATTGTCAGCAAGTTGGCAGCGCTGAGCTTCGTGAGAAGGATGGCTGGGCATTCCCCGCCGGACAGAGGTTTCTTTGCCCGTAGGATGTTGGAAAACTGGTCCCGTGAGGGTCAGCAGTTGGGGGATGCTAGGGTTTCCATCATCCCTCACTTGCTGGTTCGGATATGTGAAGCCCTCCCCAGGTTATGCTTCACTTCATTTGAGGTGGCCTTTTTTTGCCACAGCATTTAAGATAGCTTTCTTTGGAGCATTCCGGGTTAGTGAGCTGGTGGCTGAGACAGCAAGGGACAATTCCAATCAGGCCATAGCTGTGGAGGACATCAGGGTGGATCTGCAGGGCTTGTACATCAGGCTTCAGTATTCCAAGACCAATCAGAGGGGTAGGGGCCAGGTTGTGACACTTGCCAGAGCAGGATGGCCAGTCTTGTACCCAGTAATGGCAATGGAGCAATATCTCAGTGTGCACCCGCCAATAGGTGGTGGGGTATTCTGCCATGCAAACACATCCCCTCTCACGAGGCACCAGTTTACCGTGGTGCTGCGGCAGGCATTGGCTAGCATTGGCCTCCCCGCGCATGAGTTTGGTTCACATTCATTTAGGATTGGGGCAGCGTCCTTTGCAGCCACAGTCGGCATGCTAGTTGAGGATATCAGGGCAGCGGGAAGGTGGAGATCCCGAGCCTATAGAAAGTATGTTAGGAGTTTGACCCATTCACTTTTGTTTATACACCATGTCCAGCAAGATTCCCAGGTAGGTGTATGATCTGGATTGTCAGGCACAGTTTGGTGCAATGGGCATCGAAAGCAGCTGAGCAGTCATACTGGGGCACACAGTTAGGTTTGTCGGTGAGGGCTGTCATACGATGGATCAGCTGCAGTGGGATGAAATGGCGTCAGCTGCTTCCGGTACTGGAGCGTGAGGCAAGGGAATCCTCGCCCGGGGTGGTGGTAATCCACTTGGGCGAGAATGACTTGCCGGAAACAACAGGTGTGGGCCTCACGGTACAAATAAAAGGGGACCTGGTGGAAGTGGAGAGAATGTTTCCTGGGGTAGGTTTAGTTTGGACGGAGTTAGTGGTGAGAATAAAATGGAAGGGTGCTGTTAGCCAGAGGAAAGTGGACCGTTCTAGGTGGAAATTAAACAGAGAAGTAGGCAAATGGGTTAGAGAAAGAGGGGGCCGAACGGTTGCTCACGCAGGAATTACGTTTAGGTCTCCGGAGTTGTATTGCCCGGATGGAGTCCACTTATCCCCAGAGGGGAATGATTGTTATTTGGCTATGTTGAAAGTCTGTTTGGTTGAGTTACTGGAGGTATGAGTCAGGTTAGGGGTGGGGGGTCAGGCCAGTCCTTTTGTATAAGGCTGGCCCATGGTGGCAGGGGTCCAGTGCAGTACATAGAGTTGGGTTAAGAATAAATCGGGTATAGAAGTCATCTTCATAAGAGATGGGGAGGACTGAACAGGTGCACAGGCATGGCACGACCAGCACCAGGCTAACCTCCTTTGGGAAGGGTACTTAGCACATACGGGGCAGGGACAGGCACGGTCCCCAAACCGGCGGCGCACCAATCCCTTGCTTATGTTTGTAAGGACACTACCTCCCTCCTACCCTCTCGTGCCTTGGCAAACAGCCGACGCACGAGGGAAATGGGGAAGTGAGGATTCAAGATGGCACTGGGGTGCACCTCCAGGCCATCTCCTAGTTTCTATTAGGTTTAAGCTGTTTAGTATAGTAGCAGCACTGGTCCTGAATTGCCATGAGGGCAATTACCCCCCACTAGGCTGTTTCATACATTCCAATTTGAATAAAGAGTGTGGCCGTTTTAAATCCAACACAGTTGTCCTTGTCTCATTCTGATGCGCCGTCAAATGATGTACTTCCAGAAACTCCAAATGGGGTCATGGTCTGTGATGTGGTGTGGGAGTTGCTGATAGAACATGAAATTTATTCCATTGCAAGGCCCTTTGAAGAAATGTATAGGAATAGAACCAACTGCAGGCACATCCTCAAGGGTTACACGCTCCCGTGGCACTGGTTTGCAATGCATGACCGTGGTGTAATTGCTGCAATTATGCCCATTCCATGGAAAGTATTTTTTCCATCCAGTGTTCTGGTGTCATGCTCTACATTTTCTGCCACATACTTGATACACTGAATTGGAGTAGTGCTAGGAATATCTGTACTGTGTGATATGGCAGCACACATTTCAAATTTACTAACCTCAGAATAAGGTGAACAAAAGCCAAATGTATGCAGCATATTGATCAGAAATTTTGATGCAAAATGATGATGTAATTTTACAGCCAGGTCTATCTGCAGTGGAGTGATGGTAACTCTTGGTCGAGCTGCTTGTACAATGGTCTGACCCACAGCTGCTAATTTCAAGTCTGCTTCTTTATTTATAAATATTGTTCTTAAGAAAAGTTGCAACAAGTGAACAACAGACTTCTGAAAGTCAACTGATGCTAGGTCTTCAGGAGATGGATATGTAGCTTTAGACACAGGCATACACTTGATGTCATTTTTAAGTAAGTGTGCAGCAGTCTCAGTGAGAGACAATTTCTCATCTTCTGGACTCTGTCTTTCATTACACTTGTAGAAGTCTTACAATGTAGATGCAGCTGTGCTCCGTAAGGGAACTACATCAGGCTTGCCATCAAACTCGGTTAGTATTACTTTGTCCCCCAAATGCTCTTTGATCATCTTCTTCATGTATACTACACTGTAGGTATCTTCACCACATTCCTCCTTCATCTTCTGAACCAGATCAGGGATAGAAATCTGTTCATCATAATTTTCTTCCAAGTACTTTGCAACGTTTATAAAGGCTTCACTTTTGATGGAGTCAACTGGCCACCCAAAAAGCCATTTTTTTCATGCCTTTTGGTTGAGGAGTTTGCTTCATGATCCTAAAGTTTATATTACATGTTTGATACTATATGCCATCAGCTACATGAAGGCCATGGACATAGTCATAATCCTAGATTTGACCTTCTCTGCACGTTTATTGCAGATGTCAAGAACTGCTGCTTGGAAGTCCAGAGTACAAACAGGGAAGACATTAAACCTCTCTTTTTTCCTTCAGAAAACCTGAATGGTTTGCCACAAAACAGACAGCATTCACGGAAAGTAAACATTGGTTTTTGAGAACGAAGGGTACAGATTTCACCATTGGCCATTCGTAATTCTCTATTACTATGCTTTTTGTCTCATTTGATAACATTTGCATTGCAGTACAGCCGGCGACATTGGTTTTGTACACATTGGCCAGGTGATGTCACAATGCTGTCTCCACGTTATGACTTGCGCGGTTAATTCCCTGGCTGCCTTTTTCACAAAGAACTACAGCTGACTTACCATCAAGGAATGGTCCTTTGCTGATCACACACATTTCCATTTTCTACACAATGTAAGATATGAGAAAGAATGTTACTGTTATGCAGTCCTATTAAAACATTGTTTAAAGCATGTTTAATATCTCTGGGAGTTATGGACCACATTACATATTGTTTTTCTCACTGGAAAACTATGTTAATGAGAGCCAGTGTGGTGTAGTGGCTAAAGTGTTGTACTTTGACCAGTACAGGGAGACTAGGCTTCAAATCCCCACTCAGTCGTGAAGCTCAGTGTGTGGCCTTGAGCCTGTCACTAAATGGGGTGGAAAAGTGATAGAGATTTAACCCAACCATCCTACAAAGCTATGTGTGCGTCCTCTGATTAATGAGTGATGCCTCCAGCCAATGCGTTCTACTTCCCCTGAACAGTGGACTAGAATCAACAGCAGACAAAACAACTTCTAAACAGACAATACATGGACCCTCTAGTCCAATTTTGCCTCCTTCACATGGATTACACGAAGAACATGATTTATTTAACACAAAGGGAGGGGGCAAGAATCAAGGTGTAAAAACTATAGACACAGTATTAGGTAGGACTTATTGTAACTGCTGCTGCAGGATCTCAAAAGGGAAAGGCTGTCTTCTCTGCTGAAATCACCTCAGTCTTCTCGACAACTACAGAGTCTCATCAGGGACAAAAACCCTTTCCCCTTCAGGAATCCAGCAGGGGTTCACACTCACAGAATTACATATGATTATTGAAGGTGGAAAGCAACAGATGCACTTTTTGTTGATGCACATTATTATTATTATTATTAACAAACATTTATATAGCACAAGCAGTGTACCTGGCACTTTACAAAGTAATAAAATAGACACGGTCCCTGCCCCTAGGGCTTACAATCTGAGAGACAGGAGCTGGGGGAGAGACATAGGAAGGGGAACAGAGGGAGAGACAAGGGGTCTAACATTCATGAAGATGCGAGGTCTCAGGTGCACATACTTGGCTTGGTTATGATGAGAATGACAGCAGGCAGGTCCATGTAGCAAGGATAAGGGTAAACAGACCATAGGTATAGGAATAGTGGCTCAGCAGGATAAAGAGTCAGACATAGCAGAGCGAAAGAGGTAAGTTTTAAGGAGAGATTTGAAGGTATGAAGGGAGGGGCAAGGCGGAATGGTCACATTTCCCATTCATCTATTGAACAGCTTAGAAGGATCGTATGAATGAAGCATAGTCATATCTTTCACAGAAAAAGCCAACATAGGGTGTTTTCCGATGTGACCGTTCTGAGCACCATCACGCTTTAATCTTGCCTGGAGTGAAGCCCTCACTTGGGCCAAGATTTGGTCCGAGTGCCAAACAAGAGTGATGGTGGTTCGGGCTGGGGAGAAGGTGGGGTGACGCACAGACATGCGTTCGAACGGCCGAACCCCTGCAGCACTTGGAGTGGCCTGCTTCCTTCCCTGACAGGCAGCCACAGCAGCCTACAAGACCACCATGGCTGCCTGGAAGCACTGCAGACCTGTACCAGGGTAAGAGTAAGCTGGCCATCAAACGTGATGGCCCACTTTACCCCAGTCCAGTGTCCGTTGCAAGGGTTGTGGCGACGTTTAGGCCAGTCTGTTCCTTGGGGATGGTCACGAGGAAGAGTCCAGGCTAAGCACCGCCACAGCCCGTGCAAACACAGGTTCCAGCCTGGGCCAACATCTGGCAGCTGCATTCAGCCGTGACGACAGCATGGATTTCTGAAACCCGTGCTATCATCATGTCTGAAAACACCCATACTTGAGCAGGTGCTACTCAGAGTGGTGGATAAGCAGGGTAGGTTGCAGGTGCTGCGTTTGTGAAAGCGATCCAGGATGGGATCCTCCTTCCCCTGCAGTTCCAGGAGGATGGGGTGGGGCTTGTGTGAGTCAAGAGGATTCAGCATCCTCCACAAACATTAGCCAAAAGTTACAACCCTAGCTGGGGGAACTGTGCCACCATCCCGCTCTGGTGCTTTACTTGTCCAGGGAACGGGCTGTCCCTGTTTGCAACAGAGGGATGGGGAAATGTAATAAAAGGAATTAGTCTTATGCAAGTCTTGCAATTTTGTACACTGGCAATATTTGGTTATTCACCTCCGCACCTCAAATGTCCTGAGCCTGAATGAAGCTCCCAGGATTCATTTTTCAGAATAGTTTGTTCTCTGGTTGCAGACAAGCTTAAAATCATGAACCTAAAAGGCTTAAAAACCACAAGCCAAATAATAATAATAATAATTAATACAAATCTTTAAAAGTTCCTCTCCCTTTTCTATTTCTTCTTCTTTTTTAAAAATCCAATCTTTATGTTGAGAGGGGGGAGGAGAAGGCCTGACATGATTATTTTGAACACGGTGGCTGCTAATAACTTGGGTGCAGCCACATGAGACACCAACTCCACCTTGGGGAGCCTTACCCCACTCCGGGCAACCTTACATCATGTGGCTGGTGTTCAGCAGATGTCACACACACGCCGCGTGGTGGGGTAGGCAGCTGACTGCTATATGCTGAGTCCTCAGAAAAAGGCCAAGGACACAGTGTGTAGCAGCCTTACTCTTAATTCAATTCAACTTATTTATTAGGCTCAAGCTTCCGCCATGGCCAACACAAAAATAACAACAAAATACGAAATACAACAATACACAAGCGCCTTACTCAAAATGGGGCAAGGCTGCCCAAGGCGTGGTAGCTTGTCTGCCCGATTGCAGTCTGCCCTGCCATGTTGCAAGAGCCACTGCGAGCCTTTGAGTGGCAGCCGCTCATGACAGTCTCACAGTCACATGGCCATGTTGTGGCAGGGAGCGGGAGAGTGGACAGGACAGGCTGTGGGGAGTGAAGCAGGGCTGGTCCGGGCACCTGCTTGTATGCCCGGTGCCTCAACCTGCCCTGCACCATGCCAGGTGGTCCAACAGCGTCCTGCCCAGCTTCCCTATGGGAGGGTCAACCGTTTGCCCTGTTCCCCATCCTGGCTCTGCACTGCGGCTGTGCTTGGCCGCCACAGGGCTGCATGGGGATTGAGCCCCCTGCAGTTTATGTGACTGCACCCCTTATCCCACTCTGAAATGTTCCATAGCCTCTAACTCTGCTCCAAGCAGGCCTTCATGTTTGCTAAAATGCTGGTGGCCTGACTACACTCGTGTGTTTGTCACCAGCAGGGCAGCTCTGACAGGGGCAGAGCAAGGCTATGGGACTCAGATCCCAACTATAGGTCCCCTAAGGGCAAGTGGCCAGGGTCTTCATGGTGGGAGTCAGGGCTCTCCTTGGAGGAATGAGAGACCCTGTTACAGGATACTGCCACTGAGCCCCAGCAGGGATTCTGACTGCAAGCTGATGTTGCAGCAGCTGGGAAACCACTGGGTAGGGGTTGATCTTAGGTATTTTGCTACCCTAGCAGCAGAATGGGGAGCCCATGGACTCGGGACTGGATGGAGGGGACAGTGAGTTTCCAGGGCACAGGAGCAAGCCTGGGGCAGTAGGAACGTGGGGCCAGACCAGGGAGTTGCTAGGGTTGAGGATGAGAGCTACCCTGACAGGAAGGTGAGGCTGGAGTAGGAGAGTTGCTGCAGCAGGGGTGTGAAGGGGAAGACAGAGCTGGTGCAGAGCAGTTGCTGCAGCAGGAAATGGGAGTTACTGGGGACGTTGCTGTGGCAAGGAGGTGGGCAGGGCTGGCAGTAGCAGGGTTTTTACAGTGGGTGGGGCCAGCACTCCACCCCCCACCCACTCTGAAAACTTCCTGGCAGGGCTCTTTGCAAGCAGCCTGAGAGTGCCCCTAGAAAATTTTCAGAGTGGGTGGAATGTCAGTAAAGGTTATCACCTTAGGCATCAATGCAGGGCCTGAAACATGTATTTTTATTATTAATTATTATTATTATTATTATTAGAAAGCATTTATATAGCACCAGCAATGTACCTGGCGCTTTATAAAGTAAGGGAATATACACGGTCCCTGTCCTATGGCTTACAATCTGAGAGACAGAGAGGGAGACGAAGGAAGGGGAACAGAGGGAGAGACAAGGGGTGTAACATTCACGAAGATGTGAGGTCCCAGGTGCACGCGCTTGGCTTGGTTACATTGAAAACAATGGCTGGCTGGTCCATGTGGTGAAGATATGAGTACACAGACCTCAGGTAACAGATTGTACTGGGTGGAAGGTATCAGCAGGAATTAGGTGAGGGGAGTGAGGAGTCGGGGAGCGCAGAGCAGAAGAGGCGGGTCTTGAGGAGGGATATGAAGGCACGAAGGGAAGGGGCAAGGCGGATGTGGGCAGGGAGGGAGTTCCAGGCGTGGGGGGCAGCTAGGGAGAAGGGACAAAGGTGGTTAGGGGAGCTGGGGAGGCATGTGAGGGCAAGAGAGGGGACAGAGGAGGAACGGAGTTCACGGACTGGAGTACAGAGGGAAATTAGCGCAGAGAGGTAGGGGGGAGTAAGGTTGTGAAGAGCTTTATAGGTGAAAACTAGTAGCTTTTGCAGAATTCGTTCAGGAAGAGGGAGCCAGTGAAGAGAAGAGAGGACAGGAGGGGCTGCACATGACTGAACTTTTCATAAGTGTTCCTTTAAAATGTACATAGATGACAACCCTATGTCATGACCCCCTGGTGAGAGGGAGGTACAGGCATGGCCATGGAACTGGGGGTGGGGGTTGGTGCCACGACTCCCTGGTAAGAGTGAGAAGTACAAGAAGGGGGGGGGGGAGAGTTGTACCACAAGCCCCTGATGTGGGGGGGTACCGGCATGGGGAGTAGTGGGTGGGAGTTGTGTTACAGCCCCCTAGTGCAAGAGGGTCAAGGGTATGGGAGTAGGGTGGTTTCCCTGCCTGCCTCCATAGCCAGTTTTTCTCTGGGGATGTTAGGCTTGATGGGGTGTTCATCAGCTTCTTGTGGAGCAGGGGGCGGGTCAGAGTTGTTGGGGCAGTTGCTGAACTGATTAGGTTCATGTTGGACGTGAGGGGGGAGGAAGTGTTTTTATAGGTACAGGGACGGAGACAAGGTGGTTTGAAGATTATCATTTATTGGGTCAACTGCTGTTGGTGGAAATAATCAAGCTTTTGAGCCACGCAGGGCCCTTCCTCCGGCACGTAGCTTAGCCAGTCAGAAATATATAAACTGAGCAAATTTAGGGCAGGTATATAAGGAGGCAGGAATGGGTGGGAGTGGATAAGAAAATGGCCCTTTTTACATGAGACAGACCTATGCATTCACACGCAGATCTGTTGAGTGTGCATGTGTGGGTGCCGCCCGTGTGACTGCCGCAGTCGTGTGTGGGCGTGCAGGCATGCTGCCATGACCCATCCATCTCCACCCAGCATCCACGCACGGAGCAACCAGCAAAAAGGCAGGTTGCTCTGTGGGTGGAGATGGTCTGCGCCCATCTGCGCCTTCCGCCCACCCATCACCACTGCAGCGGTACTCCACCCACCACACACTGGCCTGCCCCTCCCCTCCCCCCACCCCTGTTTAAAAGGGGCCAAAATAATTGGTGGGGGTTTAGATAGGGAGAAAGGAGACATGCCAGACATTTAAAAACTGAGCTATAAAGGATGTATATTGGTGTAGGAGAAATGGAACAGTGGGTAGTGGTAAATAAACACACAGCTAGGACAAGACTAAAGCAAACGCATGAGTTGGGGGTAAGGTAGGAAACAAGCTGATCGGGTCAAGTGAATTCACATATGAAAGGAACTGGGTTCACAGAAGTCACACAAGGCGGAATCTACATCTGACAGAATATGTCAGTCACAGAGAGGGAGACAAAGTGTTAAGAATATCTATAATATAAGGTACAGAGCATTTAATACAGAATATGAAGGAACTAGGTACAGCGGGGAGACAAAGTGGTTAGAATGATATCTATATCATCCAACCCAGACCTGGCAGTCTTGGTGCTTACTTGGTGTCTGGTGGCTGTGGGGGACTGGATGAAGGCAACCCGACTGAAACTGAATCCTGACAAGACAGAGGTGATGCTGGTGGGGAAGGCAGTGGACTTGGCATCCCCCATCATTGATGGGGTTTGCCCCCCACTGGTTCCCCAAGTTTGCAGTCTGGAAGTGCTCCTCAACTCCCAGCTCTGCCTGAATGTCCAGTTTGGAACTGTGGCGAGCAGCGCATTTTGCCAATTACATCTGGTGCGGCAGCTAAGGCCATATGTCTCAGACTCCGACTTTGCCACTATTATGCATGCTTTCATCACCTCAAGACTGGACTAATGTAACGCGCTCTATGTGGGGCTACCCATGGTGACAGTTCGGAGACTGCAGCTGGTGCAGCTGGTGCAGAATATGGTGGCCCGTCTCTGCACTGGCTGCCTTTAGCCTTCCAGGCCCAATTCAAGGTGTTGGTGCTTACCTATAAAGCCCTACATGGCCTGGGCCCTACCTATCTGCGGGACTGCCTCACTCCCTGGGCTCTGGATCGACCCCTGCGGTCAGCCTGGGGTGCCTTTCTTGAAGTACCCCAGGTTCTCGGGGGGGGCGACTAAGGAGAGGGTGTTCTCGGTGTCTGTGCTGCGACTGTGGAACTCCCTCCCAGCAGAGGCCCCAGTGGCTCCGGACCGTTTCTCTTTTCGGAGACAATGCAAGACCTGGCTGTTCCGCCAGGCGTTTGGCGAGGGAGATGGATGAAGGGTGGGAGGTTTGAGCTAGGGTGGGTTGAGTTTGATTTGATATGTTTTATGACAGCTTCCATATGGATAGAATGTTTTTATTATGTATTTATATTTATATTTATTATTGTATTTTATTGTATTTTTAATTACTTGTTAGCCTCCCCGAGCTGCCTTGGCAGGTAGGGCGCAGTATAAATTTAGTTAAATAAAATAAATAAATATACAGAAGGAGGGAAGGGGATGTGGGAATTTACAAATCTGAGGGTGGCTGGTGAAGAAAAGGATATAGTACGCAGCAGTTAATGCAGAATAGAAAGGAACATGGTACAAGGATAACAAAAGTAAAAAATACATTAGATTTATTTAAATAATTTATTTATTCAATCATTTATTCCATTTTTACAGCTCCTCTCTCGCAAAAGCAACTCGGGGCAACTTACAATTAAATAAATTATTGTAAGTTATTGCAGGTTTTTGTAGTGGCTGGAGAAATTTAGGTCCTTGTTAAATCCATTATTTTTGGTGTCAAATAAAGTTAGGAATTTTAGTTCCCAAGTCTGTCTCCTGTTGTGTAGGTTTCCTTTGAGGATGAGGAGTGATAGGTCGGAGATGGAATGGTCGCGCTGGGAAAAGAGACTGCCCACTGTAGAGTCAGTGGCTTTGTATATAGTTGTATGTCTGTGTGAGTTCATACACATGTACAGGGGCAGACACTTGGTGTGTTTTTAAATGAGATGCTACCACACATGGCCATCCATTAACTACTCACCCAAACGCCCGTTCTGAAGATGGCGCAAGGGGATGTGTGCTCCCAAGACCCACACAGCATCCACTCATGACCACACACAGGGAACTGCCAAAAAATCCAAAGTGCCCTGTCTGGGGGGAGCCAAAAATGTGTGTTGGGACAAGCGCCCATGCATTCTACACCTATATGAACCAGGGCAACCAACACCGACCCACACCAGTAGACAGGTCCATGGCCCTGCTGTCTCCCCCGTCCCGCCCACAGCACTATTGGGAGCTCTTAAAGGACACATGCGTGAAATACACCACCACATTGACTCAAAGCACAACAAATCCCTCTCATGACACATGAGAGAAAACCCAACGCCATGGAGGACAGTAGCTTGGAAAGCAGCATCCTGTGTGTTCTGCCCACTATGCACCTCCATTGTTGATCATGACTGCTAGCAGCTGCACTGGCTCCTGAGATCATGGGCAGGAAGGGGTTACTGGCTTCTACAGCTGTTTCCATGGTGTCAGGGGCTGTGTGTTATGGCAGAGGGTGTGCAGTTGGGTGGGGCTTGGGGTGGGGGTTGTTGTCAGGCAAGGGGGAACGGCTGCACATATGAGTTGTTTACAGGGCTAGTCCATGGTGGCAGGAGTGTGTGGAGGCTGCCTGAGTGGGTGTGGTGGCCACCCTGGGGACCAACCATTAGAATCACTACCCACTCACTCCATGT
This sequence comes from Sphenodon punctatus, assembly GCA_003113815.1. Taxonomy (NCBI): domain Eukaryota; kingdom Metazoa; phylum Chordata; class Lepidosauria; order Sphenodontia; family Sphenodontidae; genus Sphenodon; species Sphenodon punctatus. The sequence goes on along the minus strand of QEPC01012592.1, from coordinate 3,893,687 downwards.
GAGTGAGTGTGTGTGTGTGTGTGTGTGTGAGAGAGAGAAGAAAATACTTTATTGTAGGACACACAGCCGTAACAACCAAATAAAATCAAGAAGAATCTCCTTCATAAACAGTTAACATAATATGGAAAAAGAGAGCACAATATATACAAATCTAATCCAGTCCTTCCTTGATTACCATATTAACATTAATATTACTAGTGACCGGCTGTGCATTCGACCCATATTTCCATCAAATAGTAATAGATTTGGCAGCATATATTGCCACCAATTTAGTTCTAGCTAACACAGTATCTCCTAAAAGATAAACAAGCTGTTTAGTATTGGATCTAGAGAGGACCCCTCCAAGCGCCCATTGCAGCTGATCTCGTACATTACCATACATAGGGCATTTCAACATAAAATGACCAAGATCCTCCACCTCTAAACCGCATGGACAGAAACACTCATTATAGCAGGTTCCCAAGTACCTTCCCTGTATAACGGCAGTATCCAGTGTTTGGAATCTTAAACTGGTGAACACTTTCCTGAGGTGGGGGTCTAATAAACAATGAATATATGATGCACCTCCCATGGGGGGGGAATCAGATATTTGTAAAATGGGGAAATACGTGATCTAGAAGCACTAGCCCTCATTTGCTGTCTATCCACATCAGCTACTCATGTCCTAATACATTTAATTACAAAACTGCTAGTGTGGCCATGAAAAAAGGCCCTAGAAAAACTCCATGGTGGCAGGAATGTGTGGAGGCTGCCTGAGTGGGTGCGGTAGCCACCCTGGGGACCACCCATTAGAATCACTACCCACTCACTCCATGTGAGTGGGTAGTGCTACTGTGGGTGCTCTGTGGCTGTGCTACTTACCAGCCATGGAACCCTCCTCAAGCCTTGCTCATTTAAAAACACCCTCAGTGTCTGTTCCCCTGTCTTCCTCTCCTGCTGTCTCAGGATATTTTGGGATTGAGGTCAGTGGAGCCTCTGATCTGTTGCCGATGCTGCTTCATGCAAGGTCAGTGGTTAATAAGATAACTCCCATCCATGATCTCATTCAGGATGAGGCCGCTGACCTCGTGTGCATTACTGAGATCTGGCTGGATGAGACTTCTGGGCCTGTGTTGGCTCAGATGGTGCTGGCTGGGTACTTGGCGCAACATCAGCCTAGGATTGGGTGCTGGAGGTATGTGGGAGTGGCAGTGTCTGTAAAGACAATATGGTCTGTTGAAGGTATCCGGTGTCTGACTTGTCCAACATGGATTATATCCATCTTGTGTTTGAGGCAATGGATAGATTGAGTGTTCTGCTGGTTTACTAACCACTCTGCTGCACAGCAGACTTCCTGGCTGCTCTAGGTGAGCTGGTCTCGGAAGTGGTGTTGAGATCACTCAGACTTATTGTCTTGGGTGATTTCAACATACATGCTGAGACTGGCCTTTCAGGGGCAGAGCAGGATTTCATGGACACCATGACAACCATGGGTCTATCCCAGATAATATTATCTAGCCGAGCACATGAGATGGGACACACATTGCATTTAATGTTTTGCACCTGTCTGGAAATGGGGGTTCCAATTATTTTCATGTTCATTTCATATTTAATTTCTATCCCGCACTCTCCCATCCGAAGGTGGCTCGAGGCAGCTCACAACATAAGGCAAATACATAAAAAACATATAGTGCACAATGCACCAAATAATTCCAAAAATCATCAATACACAAACACAATCCCCTTATAATACAATCCCCAGTAACAACTAATACAATTCTAATAACCCCAACACAAATGCAGCAATACATCAATACATCACCCTCTCCCATAATCCTCCCCAATAATACCAGCTTCCAACTAACCACTACTCTCCACTACTTTCAACCCTCCACCCTGCTGCCACCAGGGGGAGGCTCTCTCTCCACCCTCCTGCTCTCACCAGGAGGGAGGGTACCTTCACAAGCTAGGTATATATATTCCCCCTCGCACCAAACACCGCTAACTCCAACCCCATCTGCCAGCCCCCATGTGCCCTTTTGGCACGTGCCCCCAGCACGGCCATTGGCCGCTTCAAGGACTTGTAGGAGCGACCCAGAAGTCGGCTTCCTCAAGTCCAGCTCCCTTCCTAAAAGTGAAGCCGGCGGCAGCAAACTCTGGCTGCCAGGTAGTGTCACCGGGGGGCGGGGGAACACAAGGAGAGTTCCACACACTCTTTTCACTCGCTGGGTATCTCCAATAGCGGCTCTCTCAGCGTGGCAACAACGGGGGTTTTCTATGCCCGTCAGGATAGTGTGTTGGCCGTTACCTCTAATGAAAGAGAACAGGCCGCTATCATCATAGGGCGCATGGATTGAGAGAGTCCGCACGATACCCCCACACTCCCTAGAACACACACTCAGGGGACGGAAGGTGGGGTTGGAGCCAGGTGCGGGGGGAAGCCCGTGAGGGAGGAGGGCCTGTACCCAGAATTGCAAGGAGGGAGGCAGGGTCACGCACACACAGTGCTCCCCAGGGAGGGGGCCTACCCCGGGCCTGGGGTGGGAAGGAAGGGGACGCTCACACCTCTCGCACTCACTACTCACTCCGCACTCGCTTCAGGCACACCAAGGAAATTCGAGGTAGGAAGTCACACAAGCACACGCTCCACAAGGTTCTAACAGGCAGGGTTCCACAATCTTCACAGTCTCCACACAAGCGCAAGGGGGCCGGTTTCCAACAATCACCAGCGTCGCTCTAACTGCGGCGCTGGCTTTTATGCGACCGGCCCCGCCCCCGTACGTGCCCGCAGACGCTCTGAGCGTTGCGGCAACGATGGGGGCGTGGCCGAGGGCGTGGCTGAGGGTGTACCCTGCTCGGCAGGGGGAATACTCTGAGCGGCTTCTGGGGGCGTGGCCACGGCCCCCGCGTCGGCGGCCGGTGCGGCGCTTGCGGGGGGCGTGTCCCGCAGCCCATGTTGCGATCCTCCTCTCTGGGGGCCCTGCTGGGTTAGGGATCTCCGGGGCAGGCGGCGGCGACTGACAGGTAGGCATCCCTGGCCCACCGGCACCCGGGCTCCCAGGGGGACAATAACAAACATCCCCTGCCAGACTCTTCAGGGGGGAGGAAGGGGCGATGGCAACTACCCCCAACAAACATGTCCGCACAAAGGGGGGGGCTGACAGTTCTTATTCCTCTCCACAGCCTCTGCAGAGGGGCTCAAACGCCACACACCCTCATACATAGTCTCAAGGAGGGGAGCTGATTATAATCAACCCCGCTGTCCGAGTCCAACCCCTTTCCCGACATGTCCCCACCTGTTTGGTACTTCTCTAAACAAACCAAAGTTGGCCACTGTTCAGAGGCAGGATTCCAGGTTCAATGGTGTGGAGTGGAGTGACTCAGGGATCTTTGTTTAATGTATTCATTGATGATCTCATAGAGTTTATTCCGATTATCAGGAGTGTAGTTCCAACACCGTTGTCATGGTCGGACCATTAGCTTATTATGGCCAAGATCCCTGTCTTCCTTTGCCCCCACCAGGGTGCTAGACCAGTTAGGTTGGTCCATCACCAGAGACTAATGGATCCTATAGGATTCCAGAACTCTCTGGGGGGTTTACCCGCTGATCTTGATGGCCTCTCTGTCGATGGCCTGGTTGATCTGTGGTATGGTAAGCTGGTATGGTATGTTGACTCGGGCCTTGACACAGTGGCACCCAGGCATCCATTTCCTCTTTGGCAGCAGTGCAGGTCTGCTTGGTATACGGAGGACCTGAGGCTGCTAAAGCAGGAGGGTAGGCAGTTATACCGCATTCACACCTGATGCCTGGCGTTACTAAAATGATGCACAGGCAAAGACACAACAGAGAGGAGGAGCCCGATGCCAGCAGCAGAGCCCATGCGAACAGGGATCTGCCACATCGAACAGGATTCTCCCGCGGCTTTGCTCACGCATTACAGGACTGGATTTTTGCACCCTGTCATGCACAAGGCTAGCCACGGCAGATCCCTGTTCACACCGGCTCTACTGCTGGCATTGCGCTCCTCCCCACTGCCACGTCTTTGACTGTGCATCATTTTAGTAATGCCAGGTGTCAGGTGTGAAGCGGTATTAGAGTACAGGTGGCATTCGACTCGTGCCAAAGCCAATCAACTGTGACATAGATAATTTTTGAAGGACTATGCCACCATGGCAAATCTTTCTTTACTGCTACCATAGCATCTGCAAAGTGCCATCCAGCAGAGCTCTTCCGGGTGGTGAGTAGCCTGCTAAATTTTGGCTGCATCTACCTGGAGTTAGAGTCATTAGTTGCCCACTGTGATGTGTTTGCCAACTACTTTGCAGATAAAGTTGCTCATATTTGGCTCAACTTGGGAACTGTTGGTTTGGATGCAGAGTCAGAGTTTGGAGTTGGGGAAGCTTGGGCTTGTCTGGTTTGCCTGAATTGGCTTCAATCAGTTTCACCCACTGATGTGGAGGGTGTGCTTGGACTGATGCAGGCAACCAGTTGTGAATTAGATCCATGCCCATCCTGGCTGGTGAAAGCTAGCAAGGAGACATTGGTGCCATTGCTGGCTGGGGTCATCAATGCCTCCCTTTGGGAGGACAGGGTGCCTGACTTCCCAAAAACATCTCTTGACATTGTCCCCCTGCCAGCTATTGCCCCATCTTTAATCTTCCCCTTTTAGGGAAGGTTTTTGAATGGGTGGGTTGCCTCGCAGCTTCAGGCTCCTTGATGCTATTGGATTCCTGGACCCGCGTCAGTCAAGATTTTGTCCTGGGCATGGCACCAAGACTGTACTTGTGGCCTTGGTTGACTACCTCCATTTGGCAATCAACAAGAGAAATTGTACACTGTTGGTTTTGTTAGATCTTTCAGTGGCCTTTCATACAGTTGATCATGGGGTGTTGTTGGCATGACTGTGTGACCTTGCAGGGGTTCATGGGACTGCTCTTGAGTGGTTCTGCTCATTCCTGACAGGGAGGACCAAGAGGGTGGTAATGGGCAGTGACTCATCATTCCCTTGGGAGCTCCCTTGTGGGGTTCCATAGGGCTCCATCTTGTCCCCACTCCTGTTCAATGTGTATCTGAAGGGTCTGGGTAAGGTTGCACAGAGATTTGGAGTGGAGTGTTATTGGTATGCTGATGAAATCCAGCTCTCTCTTTCTTTTTCATCTGACCCAGGTTCTGCAGTCTCAATGCTTACTCACTGCCTGGCTGCCATTGGGGACTGGATGCGTGTGCGTGGGTTGAAGCTGAATCCAGACAAGACTGAGGTGATGATGGTTGGCCGGCTTTGTGACCTGGGAGACATAGGGACCCCTCTTATTGATGGAGTCCAGCCTCCTTTGGTCACTCAGGTTTATAGCCTTAGGGTGCTCTTGGATCCATTGCTGTGCCTAGATTGCCAAGTTGCGGCAGTGGCAAGCAGTGCTTTTCACCAATTGCATCTGATGAGGAGGCTTTTTTATCAGATTCGGATTTGGCCATTGTTGTCCATACCTTTGTAACCTCGAGGCTAGACTACTGCAATGCACTCCATGTGGGGCTGCCCCTGATGACTCTTCAGAAACTGCAGTTGACGCAGCCTGTCTTCTATTGGGGGCAGGTCACCGGGAGTGCATTACACCTGTGCTCCAGTGTCTGCATTGGCTACCAATAACTTTCCAGACACAATTCAAGGTGCTGGTTTTGACCTAAAGCCCTAAACAGCTTAGGCTCCAGGTATCTGAAAGACCGCCACCTGCCTCATGTCCCACCGCAGCCTCTGAGGTCATCTGGGAGCTCCCTCTTTCAGTTACCATCTGTCCAAGAAGTTTTTACAGCTAGGGCATGCAGGGAGGCGTTCTCAGTGACTGTCCCACAATTATGGAACTCCCTCCCCCTGGAGGTTAATTTAAACCCAAGCCTGTTCATTTCCAGAAACATTTAAAGTCCTTTTCATTTGGGCAGGTATTTGGCAGGCCGGGATAAGCTGGGTGGGTTTAGGTGGGGGGATAGATTACAAGGTTTGGGGATAGGAGATTTTTAGATGTTTTTATTGATTGTAAGCTGCTCTGAGTGGTGATGGGTAGGGCGGCATATAAACTTAATTATAAACTTAAATAAATAACTAGAATGTCTCACATATTCCGCTCCAGAGCTGATTGCATTTCAGAAGTGCGTTATTGATTTCTATTTTAAAATTTTTAGTTTGTAAAAAAAAAAAAAAAAGTCACAGACCTTTTGGATGAAATATTGCAATATAGAACAAAACCTTAACTTTAAATTTCCATTGGCTTATTATTCTTTATGCATGTATATTTCAGTAGGCGCTCCCTCAAAACAACAGAGAGTGTGCTCCCCCAAATACAAGGTAGTAACGAACTTGAATGAAATAGCTCTACTTTCACAACTGACCATCAAATTGCCAATAGCTGAGCAAAAGTGCTAAAACATTCTCTTAGGGCCTTAGATTTACCATTAGCTCATTACAATAAATAACTGCAGTCAGAATTAACACTCAGTGGATTAGTTCTGCTAGTCATATTCTTTTACAGCGAAAGGCAAACATCAATGCCAAATACTGCTTTGTAGTTCTTTATGGCCCAACATATATTTCAAGCACTTAAATAAACCAGCTCATAAATGCCTGTGTTTCCCAAATCATAGTATACATTTCAAAACTGAAATTGACTTGTGAGTGGTGCTAAGCTTTGTTCATAACAATGATATTCTTTCTGCGATTACAAACATACATGAAAAGGCTAAAAATCAGAAGCAGACTTTTCTAAATAGGAAAAAATCTCAAACCTGGTAAATGGCCTATGTACACAACAATGCTTTTAGGTGCTATAAAGATACCCATTTTCTCTTGTTTTGGAAGCGCTTTCTAACTCACCCTGGCTCCACAACTTTTGAGTAACACAGCTGCCCTGAACTCCAGCCCATTTATTGTTAATACTGTTCACACTAAATCTTTGTATTTAATTTCCTTCCTACCTCTTGTAAATGGAACTCAGCTCTAAGCAAGCAGTAAATCTAATAATTTTCTTGTGTTTGGTTTTGTTTTGGTTTCTCATATTTTATGTAGCTCTTTTTAGGTAGAGAAAGTTACCAACTTTAAAGAAAAATGTAGTTATAACGTATGGCCTATTGAAATCTGTGGGAACCCATGGAGCATGGAAATAATTTACAGAAAATAACACTGAAGCCATAGATCTGGGAGAAACAAGGTGCGTTTTTCTCATATCCTGCATCTTGCATAAAAATAGATTACTGAAAAAGGAAAACTCTTAGACCATCAAGCAGCATTTCTTTTATTGTCTTAGACCCTTAAACCCCCAAGGCACTTAAGCATATGCTTAAATTGAAGCATGTAACAAGTAGTCTCACTTAAGTCAACATGACTACTCCTGGGCTTTATGTGGGTGCATATTAAAGAACCCAATTCTTGAAATGAGGGGAGAGGGAGAGAGAGAGAGAGAGAGAGAGAGAGAGTTGGGGGGGGTGGTTGGTGGATTGTCATTTAAACCTATTGAAACTGTTGGGGTTGCCAGCACTCACAGTTTTAACTCTGACGCTCCCATTTTGGCCTACAGATGCGCCAGGGTCAAAACTGTGAGGTGACAACCCTAGACTGTGAGGTACCCTGCGGTGTGGGACTATAGCAGTGGTGGTAATACCTTTTCCAAGCCCAGGAGTACATGTATGAGTCCTACATGCCCCACGCCCTATAGTCCTATGAAATTACAAGGTCTGGAATCACCACTGGATTAGAATCTTTTAACTTTCTTTGTGAAACACTTAAAAATATTGCCTTCAAATAATTGTATTTTTGTAGTGATTCTTGCTACTGAGAAATATTCCTGTTTATAACTGCGTATTGATGACTCCCCTCTTTTAAGCATCCTTCCAATCTGTGGGGTAATTCTCCTGTGCCGTCTATCCTTGTTCAAGCTAGATGTAAAAACCAGAGTCATTTTAATTATATAGTGTGCCCAAATGTGAATTATTAGTAGAAGTAGTATTCAGTATTTCTAAAGTACCAGCAAAGTAGGCAAAATCCATCCTGGGCCCAGCAACATACCCAACATAGAACAATCATTCATTAGAAACGGGCCTCTGTTCCAGGGAGCTCAAAATCAAAGGCCCTTTTCACACAGACACTCTTACACTGATAAAATGGATGTTACATTTTAGTATACATGTTGCAGGGCACCCATAAAGTACACCTGCAGCCCTGCAACATGTATGATAAAGTGTAACACCCATTTTACCAATGTTAGAGTGTCTGTGTGAAAGGGGCCAAAGATAGACAAGGAAGGAGAGAGATGGAGATACATTTACAAAGTTGAGAAGTCACACTTGCAGGTGCACATGCTTGGCTTAGTTACAGGGAGAAGGGAACTTTGACTGACAGGACAGTAGAGGGTGAATCTAAGGGTGAAAACAGACATGACACTAACCACCCTTGGTGGTCATTTATGCATGTTTCAGGGCTGAATAGGGCACCAATACAGCCCTGCAACATGCATAAATAACCACCAAGGGTGGTTAAAGGGTGGTTAGCATCATGTCTGTTTTCACCCTAAGTGAAAGTGAGAGTGGTAATAGACCTGTTCCTTCCCTCCCCAAGGTCTAGTTACAGAACAGCTACTGTGGAAAATGCCAGCAATCCTGCAAAATTGCCATGCAGTATAGCAGTTATTAATTTTTTATTATTTATTATTATTATTATTATTTCTTTAGATTTCTTGGCCACCCTATCCTGCTACAGCAGCTCGGGGAGGCTCACAACATATTTAAAAACATATCAAAATACAAATTCACAACAAAGAGTTATAGTCTCAGATGCAGCACTGTTGGTTGTACAGGACTTTTGGTCCTCATGTGCCTTCTCATCCTGCTTGTGTAGAGAAAAAAGAGCATTGTGCAATACATTTCCATCAGCACCACACCCCCTAAAGTCTTGAGTGCCTCATTCACAATACCTACAGACCTGCCCTGGCAGGAGATACTAAATGCTGTTTCTGATTAAGACTTTGCCAGAATCAAAAGTTCTGAATGCCCGGTGGCTCCTCTTCTGTACACTTTCTTGGCTTGTTAGACTTTTCAAGGTGCCTGGCACTGGGGCCATTGAATGGGCCATGTCTTGACCAACCTGCATGCTAAGACTGAGTAAACCACAGTAAAATTGGGATCAGTTTGCTAGTAAAATGACAGGTATCAAAATCTAGCACTAAATTCTAGAAAAAGTAAAGTCATCAAAATGGGACTGATAGGGAAAGAGCTTCTAAAAACAATCCAAAGCCAGCAGCAGAAGCAAAATTACTAGAGAAAGTACGGATTCTCTTTTTAAGAAAGCAATAATACTGAGTCAGATGGCAAGCATGACCCTGAATAAAAGAGGAGCCAGGAAGGCAAGGAAAGCAGTACAGCTAAGTAGCAAGGTCCAAGGCGTTACTGGATTTAAACAACATAAATTATGGATGGCAATTTGTAAAAGGGAAATTAGGAGACTGAAATGGATTTCTGAGAGCAAGCAGCTAAACTTATAAAAACAAATGCTACATCTTTAAGAGTATCAGAAGCAGGAAGCCTGCCAAAAAAGTGCATTGGTTGGAACACAAGGAGTTAAAGGAGCAATTAAGGAAAATTGCTGGAAAGATAAATGCTCAAATGGTTTCTTTGCATGTATTGCTTGTCACCACAGTGAACAGGAGTCAAGGTAGCTGCTCTTACCTACTAATAAAGATGAGGGACTACTGAAGAGTAAGGCATTGGAAGAAGTAGTGCTGACACAAAATGATCTGTTAGAACAATACATCAGTAGACCCTGAGGGTTGTGAAAGAGCACGTATAATAACACAAGGGTAAGGGTTTGGCCTAAATCTGTACCTGGTAACTTTGTCAAAATGTGAATTTTTGAAAAAAGAACAATAAAACATCTGGAATAGCCGGAACAGTTTCTGCTTCACCAGTCTGTTAAATTCTGTGTCAATAAAGCAGTGAATAAATGAAGACTGACTGATAGAATTGTATTTAGACTTTCAGGAAACCTTTAAGGTCTGTAATGAGAGACGTAGTAGTGAGGTGGGAGGCAGAGTTTGGTCATGGATGTAAAACAAATGGTTAGGAAACAGGAAACGGGGGTAAGGAACTGCTGGTCAATTTCCATCATGGCCAAAGGTTAATGACAAAATGCCTCGGGTCACATACTAGGGGCTGTGATCCTAAACGCACTTGACTTCAATGGGACTCCACCAATGCATTTTGGATTTGCAGACGAATAATTTGATCTCCAAAGTACTCTGTCAAGCAAACCCAGCTCATTACTATGGGGCATGTGCCACTGAAGGACTGTAAGGACTGAGCTTCTTTGATGATGTTTATGTTTATTAACCATCTGGAAAAGGGGCAAGCAGCAAGGTGGCAAAACTTAGGTGATGCAATAATGTTGAGTAGTTAAATTCAGAGAAGATTGATGAAATTTGGAGGGAACTAGCTATGCATGCTTTTAGACAAGCACCTCCCCACCCATTATACATGTTTCAGGGTACCCATAGGACACCACTGAAGCCCTGCAACATGGATAGTGGGTGGGTAGCGGGTTGGGAGAAGCTTGTCTAAAAGCACCCTAAATGTGGTGATTGGGTACCACAAAGGCAGATGAAGTACAGTACTGATACATGCAGAATAGTGCATGTTGGAGAGGAACACTGATTCCCTCTCCCGACAGCTCTTCTGCCTTACAGGGTTCTTAGTTGATAGTATTAACATAAGATTTGGACTGGAGCACCCTGCAGACACAGTGCAGTGAAAACCTCCACTTGATGTTCTGCTGCTGTCCAAAAATCCAATAAAATACAAAATATTACAAACCATAAACAGAATTAGGAAGTATTATTATACCATGATATAAAAGAGCAAAATGCCTTCCTCTGGAATACTACATGTAATACTCAACACCCCAACTCAAGGCAGATTGAAAAGATGGAGATTTTTTACCTCTAGACTGGAGACAAATAAAGGCTCATGTCCTCCAAGATATGTGCCTGTTCTAAAGAGACCACAGAAGCAGAGGGTCTGTGGGAATTGTGCAGAATTGCAGATCATCGCACTTGGTGACACCGGCAGGGCCCCTCCTATGGTGGGAGCCCATTGTGGGTCAGTGAACTCAGACACTAAAAGAACGCTGTGTGGTTTTAGAAGTCAACAACATTACTTGCAGTCCAGTCCTCCAAGTGCAAGTCCATTGAAGTAAATGGGGCTTGTGTTGCCATGTACACATTGTCCTGCAGGTCTTTGCAGGACTGAGTCCTAAAAGAGAATGCAATAACCGTATGTAAAATAATGCATACTGAGCGTGAGGCTTCTGTTCTAGTCTTGTTGCCCAGTAAACTATCAAAGAAACGGATAGGTGGCATGTTGAAAACAGACAAAAGAAAATCCACTTCACAAAACACATGTTAGTTTGCATAAATCTTTGCTGCAGGATGCAGTTGAGACTAAGTATTTAGCACAATTAAAAAAGGGACTGGATACTGATAAACAGGATCAGGGGCGTAGCTAGGTTGGAATGGGCCCAGGGACAAGAAATGGAGTGTAGGGCCCCCCCGGCCCGGCCCATCACCATAGACTCCCCTGTCCCTCAATGTCCTTATTGTATAAAACAGTCAACTTAAATAAAATATTATTTATTAAACAAAATTAGTGTTATATAATTGTATAAAACAGTCAACAAACGTACTTAAATATTATTTATTAAATAACAGTGTAACGAAAACATGTACAGTACCCCCAGTAGAGTACCCCCAGTAGAGTACAGTACCCCAGTACAGTACAGCACCCCCAGTACAGTACAGTACCCCCAGTACTCAGTCCCAGACCCGGCTGCGCTCTTCCCCACCCTCCCCAGTCCCAGACCCAGCTGCGCTCTTTCCCCCCCCAGCCCCAGACCCGGCTGTGCTCTCCCCCCCATCCCAGAC
>QEPC01012592.1:3866435-3877308 GCA_003113815.1 Sphenodon punctatus | reverse complement strand
CCCCACCACCATCACCTCCATCTTGTCGGGGTTAAGCTTCAGTCTGCTCTGCCACATTCATTCCGCCACGGCCTCCAGACACTGGGATAGCACTGAGATAGCAGGGTCTGGGTCCGTTGAAAAAGAGATGTACAGCTGAGTATTGTCAGCATATTGGTGACAACGCACCCCAAATCCCCTCACGACCTCCTCCAGGGGCTGCATATAAACATTAAATAATAATGGAGACAGAATAGAACCCTGCGGAACGCCGCATGATAAAACGCGGGGGCAAGATGGCTCCTCCCCCAGCACCACCTGCTGGCTTCTCCCAGAGAGGAATGAACGGAACCATTCAAGAACCGTCCAATCCAGACCCCCCAGGTCACACAGCCGTCTCAACAGCAGCCCATGGTCCACGGTGTCAAAAGCGGCCGAGAGATCTAGCAGGATGAGAAATGTTGAACATCCTGCATACATCTCCCGGCGGAGATCGTCGACCAAGGCCACCAACGCCGTCTCGGTACCATAGTCGGGGTGGAACCCAGATTGAAACGGGTCCAGGAAACCGATGCTATTTAGATGTGCCTGGAGCTGGAGTGCCACCACCCGCTCAATAACCTTCCCTAAAAAGGGAAGGTTAGAGACAGGTCGGTAACTGGCGAGGGCATCCACGTCCAATGATGGTTTTTTCAGCAGGGGGCGCACTACAGCCTCCTTGAGACTGGGTGACAGCCTCCCCTGCTGCAAGGACACGTTCACTACCCTCGCCAGCACCGTCCCCAACGTCTCCCTGGAAGCTTTCACCAGCCAGGACAGGCATGGATTGAGTTCACAACAAGTGGCCCTCACAGACCCCCAAGACATCTGCCGCATCAGCCGGCGACACTTCCTGAAACTACCCCCACAAAGATGGACCAGACGGGGCCTCCATCACCTCGCGCTCTCTACCTACTGCCCCTAATCCGGCTGCAAAGTCACTCTGAATCCGGCAATCTTGTCTGCGAAGTAGATGACAACCTCCTTACAGCGGGTCTGGGACAAGTCCCCGTCCAGGCGAAGGGAGGCCGGACTAATCAACCCCCACAGCACCCTAAACAGCTCTACTGGCCATGACTTCACGGACGCTATGAGGACAGCAAGGAACTCCTTCCTCGCTGTCCTCACAGCCTCAACATAGCACCGCAAATGGGCCCTATGGAGAAGTCAGTCGGAGTCAGAGTGAGTCCGACGCCAGCGTCGCTCCAGCCTCCTGCCTACTTGCTTCATACACCGCAGCCCCTTGGTAAACCAGGGGGCCCTGCAGTGACGAGACTGAGGCAGAGGGCGTCTCGGAGCCACCCTGTCGATGGCCTCCTCCAGCAAGATGTTCCAAGACTGGACCAGCTCATCGACAGAGTGACCGTCCAGGTCCAAGGTTAATTCCCGCAGGACTTCCTGGAACCGTTGCAATTTCATCAGCCGCTGAGGGCGGACCATCCTAACTGGTCCTTCCTCCTTCTGAGGGAGGTGTGCGGAGAGATTGGCCTGAAGGAGATAATGGTCCGTCCATGACATGTTATGATAAATAAGTTTGAGGAATATTGTGTACCAAGCAAAAATGAAACTTTTGAGAGAGATGTTTTTCATACAAGAAAACAAAATCATGCAGAAAATGTTCAGAGTTTTGTGACTGATCTGAGAAAGTTTAGCCAGACTTGGACTCTTGCCTGCTGTGGTCAGGTCCGACTCCAGGTTTTTCTGGGCCCTTGGGAGGGGGGCTCCCTTTTGCCCATGCCTCTCCTCCACTGTAGACCATAGTACCCCAAAACAGCCCCTCCCTCCCTGCCCCATGCATCTCTCTCCCAGAGCCTGCAAACAGCCCCTCCCTCCCTGTCCCCATGTCTCTCTCCCAGAACCCCCAAACAGCCCCTCCCTCTGTCCCCATGCTTCACTCCCCAGAACCCCCAAAAACCCCTCCCTGTGCCCAATACCATCCATCCCCATGCCTCACTCTCTCCCCACAGAGCCCCCAAGCTTACTTTTGCATGTGCAGTTCTTCTTCGAGTGGCTCCTCACATTAGAAGCCATCTTGAAGAACCTTGTTTACAAGGTAGCAATCTTCTGTTCTTCGAGTGGCTCCTCACATTCTCACAACGCACAGTTGCAAGAATGTTTAGAGCCATCTCAAAGAACCTTTCTATTCACCATGTCTGCCCTTCCGTGGCTCCTGGAAGCGGCACAGTGGTGGCACAAGCAAACAGCCCACCCAGCCCAGGTTTGAAAATTGGCTGGGGTTCCCCCCGAAGGCCAATGGGCTCCCCTGAAGTTGTGGACCCTCGCCAAGTGCCCGAGTAAGCCTACTGCTGATGCTGACCATGGCTGTGGTGTTGGAAATTCCTCTTGGTTCATGTAACACCCCACACACACACACCGTCAAACATGTGCCTCTTGTACCCCCTTTAGCATTTTCTGCATTACCATAAAGTTGGGGTGGAAAACATCCCCGCTCACAAGGGTGTTCTACACTTCTTTGAGTGTTCAAACCTCCTACAGGGCAACAAGCTCTCCTTCAGTTCACATTCCCTGTGCCCCAAGTCACTTGTTTCCCTGAAGAGACTTATCTCCACCATCTGATCAAGGCAGTCCCAGTGGCCCCACCGGTATCCTTTCACTGTCATCAGGACAGTGATGAGAAAAACTGGCAGGGAAGGTCCAGCATCCGTTAGTGACTGCCCTATTTCTGGCAATGCAAAAATGTCCAGAAAAGTCACACTCTCATTTGTATCCCACTCTCTCATCGCATCCGGGGGGGGGCGGTGTCCCACTTTTCCATTCTCCTGAATTTGAAACTGCAGCAGGGTTGCACAGTATCTGCACTCCATCATGCATACATAGAACCCTATTGTGTACATGTGCCGCCCTATGAGCACATAGACTTTCTATGTACATCAGGCTTCACCCAAATAGCAGCAAAGGCCAGGGTATCCACACACCTCCCCCCCCCAACGTCTCTGGTCCCTGTACCCCGGGCAGCCTCAGCACCCACAGACAGAAGCCGATGCCATTTGGCTTTCCTGAGCTAACAACTTGCAGCAATAGCTCCCTGTGGTGTTATGACCCCTCATGCTCAGTACAAGCAAAAACTGTTACTTTCAAAAGATAAGAAAATATGAGTTACTTCTAACCAATGGGTAGTTCTGTTCCCACATATATTCTGAGCACAGTGACCTTCACTGCCTTGCAGATCCCCACCCCCCAATCTGCCCATTTCTTAATATTCAGTGGTTCCCCCTCCAGTTAATAAATTTCATGCTTCCATGGTGCTAATATCTGTAACGTTTCGAGATGAGTTGATGTATGCACTGAAACGCTTGTGACAAAAATGTCTATGCAGTTTAATGACCACCTGGATTGGCAGTAATGGTGCAGCAACACCCCCACCCCTCCCTAGCATAAGCTTTACAAAAACTTTTTCAGCCAATAGCTGGCCTGTAACCAATAGCAGCTCGCACTCAGCTACCTTATTGGTCATAAGGTAACATGACCAATAGTGGCTGATATCTGCTCACGTGCAGCACACGACCAATCCTACCTAGGCAGTCTCCCAGCTCTTTAAGCTGGTCAAAACAATTGTCGCGTGGTGTTCAGAGTTCACAGACGCTGGGACTGCAGCTATGGAGATGCATGCTGAGAACTTCCTTGGGCTTGTTATCACGCTGCAGGCTTTCCTTTCCACTGCTGAGCAGAACCTGCGAGTGATCCAACAGATCCAAGCCTTCTGCTCTCACTGGTGCAATGTGATATCAAGGCACAGAAAGGCTCTCGCTCAATCTCTGGCCAGAATAGCGGGGCACACTGCACCACAGCATAAAAGCAATTCCTGCTTCGGTTCTGTGTGCTTGCCTAGCTCCAGCAACAATGGTCCGCACTGGGGAGGATTGAAGCTGTGCAAGGGCAGCTGATGCAGGCAGAAACGTACCTGTCAGGAGATGTGGTTTCAATCACCGACGCCATGTGCAGGGTTATACCCACCAAGAGGCTGGTCTGGGTGAAGGAGAAAAGCACAGACTGTTGGGAGAATGTATTGTTCTCATGGGGAGATGTTAAGTGGCTCACAAAGTTCAGGATGCCCTGTTGCCTCATCCTGCAGAAAGCTGAGATCCTCAGGCCTCGAATGGAGAAAGCAATGCGGTCAGCTAACCCCGTGGAGAAGCACGTTGCCATTGCTGCCTGGAAGCTCACTTCTCCAGACTCCTGCCACTCTGTTGCCCAGCAATTTGGCATTGGATAGGAGTGTCAACCTGCACCAATTTTTGGGTGTGGGCTGGTGTGGGTATGATTTATTTTTTTCCATTTTTTTTTTCAGATTTAATTACAGATACGGATATGAGTACGGACCCATAATTAAATTAAAAAACCAAATCGGTTACCCCCACAGCTCATCTTTCTCTCCCACCCACTCCTGTGGCCCTGGTAAGGTACTTACCAGCCTCAGGGTGGCCTTGATTGAAGGTCCAGTGGGCTGCTGCTTGATTGAAGGTTCGGAGGAACTCCTCCTGTGTGGAGGAGTCCCCCCGGCAGGCTCCCCCTCGCTGTGGTGCGCTATGGAGGTCCCTGCTCCACAGTGCACATATGAAAAATGGCTGCTGGGGCCATTTGCGCATACGCAGTCCTTTTTCAAAATGGCACTGGCAGTGTCCGTGCCATTTTGCAAAAGGGCAGCTGTTCTGAACATGTGTGAATGGGTCATTCGCACATGCACAGAATGGCTGCCCTTTTGGGAGGGGTGCAGGAATGATTGGCAGGGAGGAGGGCCACAGGCCCTGGTCTAGGAACTGTCCCCTGGCGTGAGCACACTGCATGGGTACTTTTCCTGGTGTTGGAGGTGGAGTGCTGGGGGAACCAAGACAGACGTTCGGTTTCTACGTAGGTGGGTGTGAACAGCTGGTGGGTGTTAGGAAATGGCACCTGCCCCTGAGCAACAATGCTTGCAGTCACGGTAGCAACATGCTTGAATAGGGAGCTCTGGAGCTGAATGGACTGGGACAGGATGCTTTGCGTCTGTGCACACATCTCGTTCATGCTGTTTGACCATTCAAATTGCTGCAGAGGCAGGCCCAGTGCCTGTCCTTCCATTGGCAGTCCAGGTGGGCCCTGGCAGCAAAGGCCTTGCATTCTGCCACACCAGCTGTCTATGCTCCCTGGCCATTCCGCTAATGGCATCACGGATGTCACGTGACCGGCGCGTGGTCTCCCCAAGCAGCTCCCTTGCCAAATTCTCCCTGCACTGGGCACTTGTGGCAGGCAGTTTTATCTGTGCCCACAGCTGCTGTGGTGGTTGTTGTGGGAGGATCCTAGCACCACACAGTTCTCCTCCAGTAGAGGAGTGAAGAATATATAGAAATTAAGCACTGCCATTTGTGCCACCACCCTCCCTGCCATTTTGGCTTCCACCTCCCTCCCCTCCAGCCGTCCCACCATGGATGCCTGTTGGTGGTCGCAGCTTCCATGGGAGGAGCAAGAGTGGTTCCATTGGGAGAGTTATATCCATCCACTTCTAGCCCCCCACAAAGGCACAACCATAAAGGCAGGATGCAATGATAGCTGCATCCACACAGAGGAACCAGACAAGGAGCTTGTAATAGGGTGATGTTTGATTCCCATGGCCAGAGGCGAAATTGTTGTCCTGGATCTCTTTGTATCTGTGTCTAAAATCCTTGGCCTACTTCTGGCACTGGTTCATGTCCCAGATGTAGCCCTACTGCACCATTTGGACCCAGATTTCTTGGAACACCACCTCATTCCTGTAGCACCTCACCAGGGCATATTGGACCCTCTGATCCCCCCATAGAGCAATGAAGGCCTTTGTCTCTTCCTCGGTCCAGGGAATGCAACTTTGGCAAGTGGTTCAGTAGGTGGAGAGAGACAGCAATTGCATGGTGGTGGTGGTTGTTGCCTGGCAGTCAGTTTGAACCATGTAGGGACGGTGACTGTAATCCTCCACAAGTCGTTATGTAGAATGCAACAGAATGGAAAGAGCACGTGCCGGGCATGTATTGCTAACCAGGAAGAGCTAGGAGAAAACAAGTTTGAAAATAGCACAGTGGGCTTTTAAGGCAGACATTACGTGCACACCAGTGAGAGCGAGAGCGGAGAGAGACTGACAGAGTGATACCTCTGCCGAGTGCTCTAGGCTTTTCACCTGCAACTCTATGGTACTCGCCGGCCTGTACATGCAGAGGCTGCACATGGGCGCGCATTAGCTGACACTCAGCTGCACAGCAAGCTCTACGTGCTCTGGGATCCCCACCGTGAATGGGGGCTGCATGTTCAGTGAGTGGTGGCTGGGGAGGGGAGGGGCAAACACCTAATAAACAGACAGGTGGACACCCACTTGGTTTGGGCTATCATCTCATTTGCTAACACCCCATGTTCACCATACCAAAGTCTCAGCAGTTGAATCACATCTGCCCCTCAGAATCTCAGCAGCCAGGACCGCAAGAGTACCAGCTGTGCCAGTCGATCACAGAGCAGGAGAGGTTCAGCTTGGAAGAGGTTTCAAAGATGCACGTGTCTTACTGTCTTGCAGCTCTTGGTCATACAAAAATTTTGGTATGTGGCTTTTGGGCTTGGGAACTTTGCCCACCACTGCTCTAGAGGTTAATCAGAGCCTGAGCATCTTTTGAAAGAAATGCAAAACTCTCCTATTTGTGCAGGCAGGGATAGTTGTTGCCCATCCTGAGCCCATGGAATAAAGTGTGCTATACATTTAAACATTGCCAGCCCTTATTATAGTGAATGCCCCAATATAAGAAACTTTCTCTTATATTTAAGTTATATAAGCTTCCACCTCCCTCCCCTCCAGCCATCCCATCATGGATGCCTGTTGGTGGTCGCAACTTCCATGGGAGGAGCAAGAGTGGTTCTATTGAGAGAGTTATATTCATCCACTTCTAGGCCCCCACGAAGGCACAGCCATAAAGGCAGGATGCAATGATAGCTCCATCCACACAGAGGAACCAGTCAAGGAGCTTGTAACAGGGTGATGTTTGATTCCCATGGCCAGAGGCGAAATTGTTGTCCTGGATCTCTTTGTATCTGTGTCTAAAATCTGGAGCTACCTACCATCTGCCGCTGCTGTTCCTGCCGGGCTGAGCCCTGCCGCCACTGTTGCTCTTCTGGGCTCCCCGCCAACCATCTGCAGGGAAGGAAAGGATGGAGGGACAGTGAGTGCAGGGGCTGGGGGGGGACCCATTGAACTGGGATTGTTTTTCCACTGTTCCCCTTTCCCTGCCTGCAGCCGGAAGTAGCCCGGGGGGCATAAATGAGAGACACCTGTGAGGAGTCCCTGCTGGAGCTACCTACCATCTGCCGCTGCTGTTCCTGCCGGGCTGAGCCCTGCCATCGCTGTTGCTCTTCCAGGCTTCCCGCCGACCATCTGCGGGGAAGGAAAGGATGGGGGGGACAGTGAGCGCAGGGGCTGGGGGGGACCCATTGAACTTGGATTGTTTTTCCACTGTTCCCCTTCCCCTGCCTGCAGCTGGAAGTAGCCCGGGGGCCATAAATGAGACACACCTGTGGCTTTGCCACAGGCCGCAAGCCAGCATCCGTGAGCCGAAGAGCCGCGGCCAAAGGGTGCAGCCCTTTGGGGCCCTTCGGGGATTGTAGGGGATGTAGGGGCTGGGGTATTGTAAGTTTGCTTTTGTATTGGAGATGTGTTGGGGGACGGAAGGGGGGGATGGTGCCAGCCCCAAGTGGCAGCAGGGGAGGGTGCCGGGGAGTAGGGTGTGTGATGTCATTAATAATTTTGATGTGGTTCTATTATGATTGTTATTTCTGTGATTGTTCTTGTATTGCGATTATATTATTGTTTTGGGTTGTGGATGACACCCCTCCCCTCCTGGTGAGAGCAGGAAGATGAGGGGGGGGATTGATGGGCTCCTTCCCTGGTGGCAGCAGGGAGGGAGCAGATGGATGGGATATTGTGGGTATGGATAGATTTTTTGGTTATTGTTGTATTTGGGTTATGTGGGGGGGGGAGGTTTTTGGGTAAAGGGGGGAGATTATGTTATATGCTTTGTGATGTTAGGTTTTGCGTTAAGAAATGCTTTGTTATTGTATATGTTGTAACTGATATTTTTTGGCCAGTGTGTCTGGTATTGACTTTGCATTGTTGTTTTGTATGGTCTTCCTGTTCTGTAAGCTGCCTTGAGTCATCGTAGGCAAGAGAGTGCGGGGTACAAATTAAAGGTTGATTGATTGATTGATATTATGGGTAATTTCAGACATTACGCGATCACGGTCAACCACGGACAATCCCCTGTGGTGGCAGAGGGTCACGTAACGTCTGGTTGCTCGCCGCCAGATGTTCACCACGGTGAACCACCGGTGGTGAGCAAAATAACCATGCTTTCAAGGATGGTCCGGGCACCATCTCCAAAAGCATGATTAACATGATTAACATGTTACCGCTGCTGATTCCGGGCTGTGGTCCAGACCCCGGGATGGAATTGGGCTCATCTGTTGATGGGCCATTTTGATTCCAGCAGGGAATCAAAAGGTTATTCCGTGACGGGGCCAATAGGCGCCCCGTCACGTCTGAAATCACCCTATGTCTCCAAAGGAACAGGCTACTCTCAAGCCCACCAAATGTTCTTTCCTAGTGGTGTTTTTTAATTCTATTTTTATTTAAACCCCACCAAATGAACACAAGATCTTTGCTTCTGCAATGAAAGAATAAGATTTATTTAGCTTTCGCCATAACCATCAAAATTCAAAAACAAAACAATATAATCTCCAAGTACTAAAATAAATATTAACTTTGACATAAGAAACAACCAAAACATAGTACAAACATATCAAAATTAAACAACAACAGCAACAACAGCATCCCATCCAACCATTAAAAACGAAATATATCGAAGTCCTGAACCAGGAGGAACAATAATATCAGATCATAAGTTTTCATTTACATTCAGCTAAAAGGGCAAAAGTTGCCAAGGCACTCATGTCACTTTCTGAGGTAGCAGTCAGGAGTAGATTAGAGGGTAGTTCTTTCCTATTCCCCAAAACAGGATAGATCCAACGAACTCTCAGTTCATCATAAAACGTGCATTTAAAGAAGATATGGTCCAAGGTTTCTATTTCCCCTAAACTACATAGAGATTTACGATTTAGATACAGAATGCCTTCATATCTTCCCTGTTTAATTGCTGATTGTAATAACTGAATTCTCAGTAAAGTAAAACTTCTACGCAGTATCTTACTTGATAGAAGGGAGAGATAAGGCTCCAATCCAAAATAATGCTTGCAACTTGAATAATAAGGGGCAACCTTCCATAACCTGACAATTGGCAGATCATCTTGATGGGCGATATCAATAAGTCGCTGTATGATTAAATTATTTTGCTGCTTAGGGGTTTTGGCTAACAAACAAAAAAGAGAACCCAGCTTTAACCAAAATAGCAGTAACTTGATGAATCCATAAGTATGCTGGAGTACCCTCATATTCTAGTTGTTCCAGTAGACAAAAATATACTAAACTCGACTGACTAGAGTTGCATACCTTTCTCCAATATCGAATAATTGAAATTAATGATAGAGTTACAATTGATTCAGTTCCAGTTTCAGCTTGGACCACAGCTCCAGATACACTTGAGGGTACCATCAGGATTCGCCTAAGAAATTTATTTCGAATTGTTTCTAGGGTATTTAAACCAGAAACAGGCATAATTTCCGCACCATATATTAACTGTGCATATGTCTTAGCCCTAAAGATCTGGAGAATGGAATCCAACTTTACATATTTGAGGGAAGCAGCTAACCTAATAATTCAATTTGCAGTACAAGTAGCCTTAGTTCTTATTACAAGAATAAAAACATAAAAAAGCAGGACTCTAGGTGCCTTATTTCTTTCTTTCTTTTTTTTTTTAAAGGCTCCTCCACCATTATATACCCCAAAATAATTGGGGTTTTTTTTTTGTTTTTTTTTTAAAGAAAGTAGTAATAATATTACCAATCTCCTTTGTGGGGTCATTTTAAACCCGCCTTTGCCTGAGAAACTGACTAATGACTGTATCGGGGGGTCAAAAGGACTTACATTGGGTATTTTCAGACATTACGAGATCACAGTCAACCAGTGAACCACGGTCAATCCCGCAGCAGGGCCAAAGTGTCCCAAACGTCTGTTCGGTGGCCGCCAGATGTTCACCACAGTCATAGGAAGGAGCTGTTTTGGTTGTTGAACCAGGTTAGGCACTTCTACAAGCAAAGGCTTGCAGGGAGTAGCTCTCTATTCCCCTGGACAAGTGGAATAAGCCAAGAGAACTGATGTGCCAGGCCATTAAGCCAGGATACTTGTGATAGAGACCAACCTGCAAGGAGGCAATTCTTTACCCTCCTGGAGAAGGCTACGCAGACAGCACAGGAGACCAAGATCATTCTCCCATTCCACCACATATCCAGCTCAGGTGTATTCCTCAGGTAGCGATGTTTTCAGCCTGTCCCACTTAGCTGCCAAATTCATAAGCTCCAGTTGCAACTTCTCCTTGGTTACTTCCTTGTCAAACTTCATTGCGGCAGGAATACTTAGGACCTGTATTGGGAAAATATCCTGGTAGAGATGACCTTGTGCTTCTTGCTTTGATCTTGGGCACCCCGGACCTCAATATTATTAGGAACACCACTGCTTATCTTCTACAAGGCAGAGCTTGCTTGCAGGGACCCACGCCACCGGACTTACCTGCCCGCTGCTGGTGCGAGGGGGGGCTTGCCTCCACGCCGCCGCCGCCGCTGTTCCTGTTGCCACCTGCCTGCTGCTCGCCGCTGGGGCCGCCGCCGCCGCTGCTTCGTCCCCGCAGGATACCTGCGGGGACAAGAAGACATCATCTGTGAGTTGGGGGCAGGGGGGGAA
>QEPC01012592.1:3852500-3862534 GCA_003113815.1 Sphenodon punctatus | reverse complement strand
GGGGGGTGATTTTTAATCCCCCACCTATATATTTATTTATACCACCCTGTCTTATTAATATGTTTTATATTTGTATTTTAAATGTTTTAAATTGTTTTATTGTTGTTAACCGCCCCGAGCTGCTGTGCAGGATGGGGCGGTATAAAAATCTATTAAATAAATAAAATAAATAAAAAATACCCACATGGGGTCAAAATCAACCACGCTTCCGGACCTCTGGCCTGGACCATCTCCGAAAGCGTGATCAAAGAGATTCCCAACAGGAAACAAAAAAAAGTAACGTCTGGACGAAATCACTGGCCGGAATCAAACAAAATGATTCCCAGCTGCAGTCAAAGCACGCAACGTTGCTGCCAGGCAACCAGCAACAACACAGGCCGTGAAGGGAGATTTAAAGGGCACACGGCAGCAGGGGGACGTGGCAGGATGGAGTGAGGCGGGAGGGAGAGGAGAGCAGAGGGCGAGAGAGCAAGAGAAGAGGAGGAGGAGGTGGAGGCGCAGGCGGAGGAGGAGGTGGTCATGCTGCACATGCAAGAGGTGAAGGGACAGCAGCAGCAGCAACAGCAGCAGCTGGGACAGGCTGCTCTGGGGACATCGACCGGGCCGGGGAAGAAGGTACCCCGGAAATGGGTAAGGGGAACGAAGGGGGAGGGACCCAGCAGCACAGGGGCACCAAGGGGGGGGGTGACTGGCCGGCCGGCAGATGGGAGAGGAAGGGGGAGGGATGCAGGACCGGGGCAGAACAGCAACCAAACACACACACCCCCACCCCCGCTTGTGTCCCGCAGACACGGAAACGGGCCCAGGAGCCCGAGTCCCCGGAGGAAACGGCCCCTGGCCAGGCGGAGGAGGAGGAGGAAGAGGAACCGGAGGGGGAAAGGGGGAGAAGGCCATACCACCAAGGGGGGCAGTGGGGGCTCCAGGAGACCCGGGACTTTACCCACATCTGGGGTACCCTGGAGCATCGGCTGGAGCTCGCCTCAATCAGAGAAATGAGCACATGTTCTGGGAGATAGTGCGGGAAATGGAGGCAGTGGGACATCACCGGACCATTGCACAGTGCCGCTCCAAGGCCAAAGAGCTGAAGAGGGGGTACAAGGCAAAACGGGACAATAACCAGCAGTCCGGACACGGAGCCCAGACCGCCCCCTTCTATGATGCCCTGGACTGCATCCTCCATATGAAGGGATCAATAGTCACCCCACGCCTTGTGGGGAGCGCCGTGGTCCAGGGCAGGGAACGGGCTGAGGTACCCGCTCCCCTCGCCGACCCACAAGAAGGCACCCACCCCAAGGCCCCCAGGAGGAATGCCCTGGGACCTCAGAGAGCAACAGGCCCCTCCCCGGACAGCAGCCCGGAGAGCCCCCACCCCCTGGCTGGACAGCCAGACTCCGAGGCCAGCACCCTCATCACCCTCGGCCAGTGGTTGCAGGGGGAGCACAGCAACACGGAGGGGCCAGCCTCTGAGGGATCGGAGACAGACATCGAGGGTGAGCATGCAGATGGTACGGGGAGACAGACCTGGGGTGAGTGGGGGTTGGGGACGGCCCAGCCAGGGGGCGGCCCCACCCAGCCTCAACACCCCAGAACACAGCACCGGGGCCGGGGAGGCCACCCGGGCACACCGACAGCCCCCCACCAACCACCCCCGCATACCCCTACAGGGCACAGAACGCCCCGGCACCAGAGGCAGGCAGGCAGGCAGGCAAGAAGGCCAGTGCACAGCAGCCCAGGCAGCAGCTGGAGGACCAAGGTGAGGCACACAGGCAGGGTGGGGGGCCCAGGGAGGCCGGGTGGAGAACCCGGGACACCTGTGGCAGGATGGGGGGCCCAGGAGGGCCAGAACGAGGGGTGGTGGTACCGGGTGCCATGGGGAGGGCAGATACCTCCGGGCTCCCTCTGGCCCGGGGGCGAGTGCCCGGGCCTGCAAACGACTAACTGCTGCATACCCTACAGGGCAGCCGGAGGGGCCACAGCAACCCATGCCTGTGCCCCCAGTCCAGTGGATGAGGGAGCACTGGGCATGGGTACAGCGCCAGAGGAAGGACCAGGCAGAGGACATCGTCTGCACCACCACGGAACAGGGGGAGCAGATGATTGCGGCCGTGGAACGCATGGAGGTGGCCATAGAGCGCTCCCTGCAACAGGTAGAGGCCAGGGACCAGAGGCTCCAAGCAGAGGTGTGCCTGAAGTGGCGCTGGGAGCACAGCAGGCAGGTTGAGGCATTCGGGTGGCTAGAACAGGCCATCGCAGGAATGGTGCGGGATCATTCCACCAAGATGGATAGGTCCTATGACACTGGGACCTCCCTGCTCCTGCATGCGGGCACTATGTGTGCCTATGTGATGGCAGCCACCCCGCCGGGCACCATGAGGATGGGGGTCTGCATGGGGTTATGCTGCTGCTCCAGGCAGGGCGTGAGCAGCTCCGTGAGCTGCAGAGGGTGAGCTTGTCCATCTGGAAGTGTGTCCTCCAGTCAGCCTCGTCCCACTGAGCCAGGGCCCGGGACCACCAGCCCTGTGCCCGCTCTGCAACCCATACCCGCTGGGCAATGGGCATAGAGAGCAGGGCAGCCCAGCGCATGGTCTCCCTCCTCCAGTGGAGGCGCCTGGCCGCCTCACAGATCACCGCAGTCCTGGTCTGGCCGTGACTCACGACCTGCTGGTCCTTCCCAGACACCCGCTGAGCCCTGAGCTGGGCTAGGGTGCACCTGCGGCCGTGGTGGGCCCTGAGGGCTCCTGCAGTGCTCCGGACCATGGTAACCCGCAGGCGGGCGCCCAGGTGCACATCTGAAGTCAGGATGCGCAGCTGATCGGTGTGGGCGCAGTACCACTCGGCACAGAGTGCTAGGTGCATTGCGCAGGTGCCCACCCTGTCCCGCTTCATGTTGTGGTGCGCCCCAGGGGGGCATGGGCGTCCCAGGTATAGGCTGGGATGGGTGGTGCCCCACCCCCAACTGACTGGGCCGTCTCCTGCAGGGCGGGCGGCCCGGGGCAGTGGGGGTGCGCTATGGAGCCCACCTGCTGTCCCAGTATGGAGCCATGCGCATGGCCCAGTGTGCACCCAGGCGTGCAGGCTGCAGCTGCATGCCGCCTGTCATCACCTCCCACCTCTTCCTGTTAGCAACATCGTGTCCTTGCCGGCCTGATTAGTGTGTCGGTTGTCCTGTCTGTGCGCTCGGTTCCTGAAGCTGTTCTGGATCCGCACCCCAAGCCTCGCTCTGTTGCCATACATTGTTGCGGCCTGTGGCTTTCTCGGACGGCCTTGGTGCCCCCCCCCCGAGCCTCCTCCCGCCCATCCAGGGAATGTGGGCCCTCCTGTCCGTGGTGTTATTCTCCCTGGCGTGCTGGACCATGGCTGGCTGTGCTTCCACTGGGCTCCCGGCCTCCATGGGGCCCCCCATCCGTGGACCTCCTGCGAGACCATGGCCCTGTGTGACCTGTGGCATACCCCGGCTGTGCAGTTGCTCCTGAGCTGCCCGGACAGCCTGTCGGGTGCTTATGCAACCCTGATCTCTGGCCTCCATTACTTTGGTGATGAGGCGAGCACCCGGGATTGCCGGCTGCATGCTGAGACGCTGGGGCTGGTTTCCCTTCCCGATGGGCGCATCCCGGAGATGAGGTGTTCGCATGTGGCATGGTCTGTGGTGGAAACTGTGTCTGCCCTATCTGTGTGCAGCCTGGCCACCTACACGGTCTGTCTGGTGGAGGGGGGCCCTGCCTTGGCCGTGTCCTACTTTGGCTGCATTCATAGGGCCTGTGGGTACCAGCGCTCTTGTGGGGTGGTGTATCACCAGCTGTTGGAGCTGGGTCAGCTTCCGTGGCCCCCTCCTGCTGACTGCTGCATGTCTGAGCCTTCCGCAGCGGAGCTGTCGGTGCTATTAGGTGTGTGGTCCTGTTCCGATGTGCAGCTGGGTCTCTCCATGCAGGTTCTGTTGGAAGCATACTACCTGATCGCCCACCACATGTCCATGCTGGGGTACCGCCGGGGCATACTTCATTGGCCCCACCTCGTGAACAGTCCCCCTGTGCCTCCTGGGCCCCGGTGGCTGGCCCCTGTGTGGGGTCCTGGCTCCACCCTGCTGCCATGGTCCGCTGCCTGCTCCCTCCATGATGTCCCGGCCATGCTGCTGTGCTGACTGCTTCCTGGGGCATTCCTGGCCCTGCCTGTGGCTACGGGCTCCCTCCGCCTCCCCCATCTGCCTCTGCACCCAGTGTTCCCCTCTGTGGCCGTCTTCTCCACTGTCTGCCTCCGGCTCCCTGACTGGCCCCTCTGGCTCACCTGGGTGCTGCTGACCGTCCTCATCCACCTGCACCCCCGGAGGGNAGGTGAGGCACACAGGCAGGGTGGGGGGCCCAGGGAGGCCGGGTGGAGAACCCGGGACACCTGTGGCAGGATGGGGGGCCCAGGAGGGCCAGAACGAGGGGTGGTGGTACCGGGTGCCATGGGGAGGGCAGATACCTCCGGGCTCCCTCTGGCCCGGGGGCGAGTGCCCGGGCCTGCAAACGACTAACTGCTGCATACCCTACAGGGCAGCCGGAGGGGCCACAGCAACCCATGCCTGTGCCCCCAGTCCAGTGGATGAGGGAGCACTGGGCATGGGTACAGCGCCAGAGGAAGGACCAGGCAGAGGACATCGTCTGCACCACCACGGAACAGGGGGAGCAGATGATTGCGGCCGTGGAACGCATGGAGGTGGCCATAGAGCGCTCCCTGCAACAGGTAGAGGCCAGGGACCAGAGGCTCCAAGCAGAGGTGTGCCTGAAGTGGCGCTGGGAGCACAGCAGGCAGGTTGAGGCATTCGGGTGGCTAGAACAGGCCATCGCAGGAATGGTGCGGGATCATTCCACCAAGATGGATAGGTCCTATGACACTGGGACCTCCCTGCTCCTGCATGCGGGCACTATGTGTGCCTATGTGATGGCAGCCACCCCGCCGGGCACCATGAGGATGGGGGTCTGCATGGGGTTATGCTGCTGCTCCAGGCAGGGCGTGAGCAGCTCCGTGAGCTGCAGAGGGTGAGCTTGTCCATCTGGAAGTGTGTCCTCCAGTCAGCCTCGTCCCACTGAGCCAGGGCCCGGGACCACCAGCCCTGTGCCCGCTCTGCAACCCATACCCGCTGGGCAATGGGCATAGAGAGCAGGGCAGCCCAGCGCATGGTCTCCCTCCTCCAGTGGAGGCGCCTGGCCGCCTCACAGATCACCGCAGTCCTGGTCTGGCCGTGACTCACGACCTGCTGGTCCTTCCCAGACACCCGCTGAGCCCTGAGCTGGGCTAGGGTGCACCTGCGGCCGTGGTGGGCCCTGAGGGCTCCTGCAGTGCTCCGGACCATGGTAACCCGCAGGCGGGCGCCCAGG
The DNA here is from genome assembly GCA_003113815.1 of Sphenodon punctatus. Classification (NCBI taxonomy): domain Eukaryota; kingdom Metazoa; phylum Chordata; class Lepidosauria; order Sphenodontia; family Sphenodontidae; genus Sphenodon; species Sphenodon punctatus. The sequence goes on along the minus strand of QEPC01012592.1, from coordinate 3,857,177 downwards.
TGCACATCTGAAGTCAGGATGCGCAGCTGATCGGTGTGGGCGCAGTACCACTCGGCACAGAGTGCTAGGTGCATTGCGCAGGTGCCCACCCTGTCCCGCTTCATGTTGTGGTGCGCCCCAGGGGGGCATGGGCGTCCCAGGTATAGGCTGGGATGGGTGGTGCCCCACCCCCAACTGACTGGGCCGTCTCCTGCAGGGCGGGCGGCCCGGGGCAGTGGGGGTGCGCTATGGAGCCCACCTGCTGTCCCAGTATGGAGCCATGCGCATGGCCCAGTGTGCACCCAGGCGTGCAGGCTGCAGCTGCATGCCGCCTGTCATCACCTCCCACCTCTTCCTGTTAGCAACATCGTGTCCTTGCCGGCCTGATTAGTGTGTCGGTTGTCCTGTCTGTGCGCTCGGTTCCTGAAGCTGTTCTGGATCCGCACCCCAAGCCTCGCTCTGTTGCCATACATTGTTGCGGCCTGTGGCTTTCTCGGACGGCCTTGGTGCCCCCCCCCCGAGCCTCCTCCCGCCCATCCAGGGAATGTGGGCCCTCCTGTCCGTGGTGTTATTCTCCCTGGCGTGCTGGACCATGGCTGGCTGTGCTTCCACTGGGCTCCCGGCCTCCATGGGGCCCCCCATCCGTGGACCTCCTGCGAGACCATGGCCCTGTGTGACCTGTGGCATACCCCGGCTGTGCAGTTGCTCCTGAGCTGCCCGGACAGCCTGTCGGGTGCTTATGCAACCCTGATCTCTGGCCTCCATTACTTTGGTGATGAGGCGAGCACCCGGGATTGCCGGCTGCATGCTGAGACGCTGGGGCTGGTTTCCCTTCCCGATGGGCGCATCCCGGAGATGAGGTGTTCGCATGTGGCATGGTCTGTGGTGGAAACTGTGTCTGCCCTATCTGTGTGCAGCCTGGCCACCTACACGGTCTGTCTGGTGGAGGGGGGCCCTGCCTTGGCCGTGTCCTACTTTGGCTGCATTCATAGGGCCTGTGGGTACCAGCGCTCTTGTGGGGTGGTGTATCACCAGCTGTTGGAGCTGGGTCAGCTTCCGTGGCCCCCTCCTGCTGACTGCTGCATGTCTGAGCCTTCCGCAGCGGAGCTGTCGGTGCTATTAGGTGTGTGGTCCTGTTCCGATGTGCAGCTGGGTCTCTCCATGCAGGTTCTGTTGGAAGCATACTACCTGATCGCCCACCACATGTCCATGCTGGGGTACCGCCGGGGCATACTTCATTGGCCCCACCTCGTGAACAGTCCCCCTGTGCCTCCTGGGCCCCGGTGGCTGGCCCCTGTGTGGGGTCCTGGCTCCACCCTGCTGCCATGGTCCGCTGCCTGCTCCCTCCATGATGTCCCGGCCATGCTGCTGTGCTGACTGCTTCCTGGGGCATTCCTGGCCCTGCCTGTGGCTACGGGCTCCCTCCGCCTCCCCCATCTGCCTCTGCACCCAGTGTTCCCCTCTGTGGCCGTCTTCTCCACTGTCTGCCTCCGGCTCCCTGACTGGCCCCTCTGGCTCACCTGGGTGCTGCTGACCGTCCTCATCCACCTGCACCCCCGGAGGGGGGCGATGTGACTTTGGACCTGCTGCACTGTTCCAGTTCTCCTGGCTCCCCTCCATCACCCCCTCGCCGGTACCTGGGGTCTGTGTGTGCCTCCTGGACAGTTCCTGGGCCACTGCCTGTTCCGTGTGGGCTCCTGCTGTGCCTCTGGCCAGACCTCCTGGGACCCCCCATTCCGGGACTGCCTTTGTTGCTGTGGGGGTGCCCGTGCAGACTGTTCTGTGGTGGGAGTTCTGGTTGCTGTTGCCTGTGTTCAGCTCTGCCATTTCCCCCCCTCTTCCCTGTCCAGCACCCCCCTCCACTCCTTGTCCGTTGTGCCATGTGTGGGGTCTGTTTGTCCCGCTGTGTCGCCCCACCCCCTTCCCTTCCTTTCCCGTGTGGGTGTGTGCGTGCCCGGGCATGTGTTTGTGCTGTGCATTTCACTGTGCCCTTGTCTCTGTGCCTGTTGTGTGTGGTACCTCGGCGGCTCTTCTCCCTCCCTTCCTGTTTCCCTTGTGTGGGCATTCCCTTTTGTCCCTTCTGGCTTCGTTTGCCCTCAGCCGGCCATGTCTGTGTCCCGCCCCTCCCCGGTGCCTTGTGGGTGTTTTGACCACGGCCGGGAATTGGCATCACGTCTGTTGGGTTGCCCCGGCCCGTGATCTGGCTGCCCGATTCCCTGCCGTGGTCCCGCTCCTGTCACGTCTGTTCGGGGCTTTTATTGATCACCGGGGGTGGATGATCGGTTCACCACCACTGGGAATCCACTATGGTGACTCGGGACCGCGTAACGTCTGAAATCACCCATTAATAAATAGCTGAAAAAGAATGAATGAGATTAATTAGAAATGGACTCCAGATTAAGAAAAAAAAATGAGTTTATTAGTATAACAACTGAAAAACAGAAATACAAAACAACCCCCCATGGTATTGGGGGTCAACATGACCCCTCATGTAAAGCAGCAGAACTAACAAAAACGGTACAGGAGGTAATGTTGACCCCCCTCCAATCCAGAAAAGGAGAGGAGGAGCCAGCTCAAAAGTCTTGAGTTCCTTCACAGTAGGATGGCCAGACATGCCAATTTTAGAGGACATTTATGAAAAATACAGGGCTTCATTGTTTTCAAGTGAGCTCCAAACCTTACAGTAAATGCAGGGGTCATCAACACCCCTGATGCAGAATGAATAGGTATTTTTCCAACACAAAGCTGCTAATGGCTGTGATAAAAAAAAACAGTACCAAGAGTTCACTCTAAATAGGTCTTAACTGCTGTGTAAAGAGTTGCAGGGCTTCATTGTTTTCAAGTGAGCTCCAAACTTCACAGTAAATACAGGGGTCATCAACACCTCCCCACCCCGATGCAGAATGAATACGTATTTTTCCAACACAAAGCTGCTAATGGCTGTGATAAAAAAACAGTGTCAAGAGTTCACTCTAAATAGGTCTTAACTGCTGTGTAAAGATAAGGAATAGAAGTTGGCAAGTTGACTTTTCACTGCGGGTCAATGTAACCCCCCAAAGCAGTTTGTGGTGATATTTTCCTAAACACACCACCAATGACCTTTGTGAACTCAAGCTAAGTGCTACATTTTTTCCTTCACCCTCATAGAGGGTTTTAATTAGGAGAGCAGGTGCTGGGTTAAGTTTCATTTCTTTAAAAGACACACGTATTTTAATAATATATGTGCAAGGGGTCAACATGACCCCGAGTGCAAAGGGCGTATAGTGCTTTTATTTTCCCACTGACTTCCATTGGGGGTAGAAAGTACCCCTGATGATGAAATGATAAAAACCTCCATTTAAAAAAAATGGGGAGGGGAGAGGAACATGAAACAACAAAGGACAGTTGACCTTACACTTCTTGAGGAATACATGGGGGGAGGAGTGGTTCAGACTTGCCAAAATAGTTTTATGATTTTTTTAGCAGCCTCGGAGGGTCATAGAGACCTACTATATGATGTGGAATCATTTAATTGTCTATTAACTTCTAAACAATAATCGAATGTATTTAAGATCACTATGGCACCCCCTTAGCCGCAGGTTTTATGACTATATCTGGATTTTTGGATAATGAATGCAAGGCTGTTTTAATATTATTATGATTGTTTTAAATTTTATATAATTGTATTTTTATTTTTTTAAATTGTTAGCCGCCCTGAGCTGTTTTCAGGAGGGGCGGGATATAAATCGATAAAATAAATAAAATAAATAAATAAATAAATAAATGCTAATCTGTCCTGATGGGAGAAATTATGCCAAAATGTTGTTTGTCTTTGTTCTAAAACACTCATATCTCTTAAAAGAACTCATTCAAAAGTAGTTATGTCTGTTCTGAACTTGGTTGGCATGAATCTAGATTTAGGCTTTAAAGTCCTAGTCTGTATTGGCAACGAATTGCCAAAAAATTCCCTCAACCTAATTAATCATGTCAACTTAAACACATCAATTCTAGTTTGAAAACTGTTATACTTGGGTGTTGGAGCAAATGAAAGTCCTTTGTTCAGGACCCTTTTCTCTATCTGATTTAATCTATATGTGGACAAACTGACTACTAAATCCTCCTCTTGTTGATTTGTCTTCCCCTGTAATTGTCCCTTCTACGGGTTGACCTCAGCATAGTATGATTCCCTAAAAAATGTGGACTACGTTTCCTATCTCTCCCTTGATCTTCCCTATCTGAGGACTCTAAAGGATCCCCAAATTCATCACTAAATTTGGTGTCTGAGGGAAAACTAATGGATTCTTGAAAACTAACTGATTTCTTAGTTGAAGGATTGGATTCTAACCAGGGATAAACCCTGAAGTATACATAATCTAATTAATCACTTTTAAACTTCTTTATTTTGATAGTTTTTAACGCATTATAATAATTGTCCAGATCCCGTTGTATATTTTCAGGCAGCAGTAGCTGCCTGAAACTTAAATGTACAGCCACTGTTTTATAAACAGGGGACTGCTGAAGTCCTGATTTTGAGGAAACCGCTTGACCTACATTTCTAAAAATTTAACCATGGCTGTAAATTGTGAGGACCATCATATCCACAAACTTTGAAAAAGATCCATTAGGAAAATAAAATGTTATAACTGCTTAAACGTTAATTGCTTGTGGTCAAAATGCACACCGTCCTCGCGTATTTGAATCATCAATATCTCCTCCCCC
>QEPC01012592.1:3825098-3850008 GCA_003113815.1 Sphenodon punctatus | reverse complement strand
TGCCTTCCTGGGGTTGCTCCTGATCCCCTCCCCCTCCTCTCTCACTTCTTTGCAGTTTTTCACCGCTTTTTGCCTCACTCTGCCCCTTTCTTTTGGCTCCTTGAGGGGTGGGGGGGTTCTTTTTTATGTTTTTTCCCATTAGGGGCTGCAAGTCCACGTTTTTTACCTTTTTTTTATGCGAAGTCTGGCTGGGCTGTCTGGAGTGTTTTGCAGAGGCAGCTACTGCTCACGCATGCCCAGAAGCTCCTAAAAACAAACAAACAAAAAAAACCTCCTGCTGTCTCCATGCCACAGCCCTCAAGTTGGACCCTAGAAAAGATCCAGATGTCAGTTTCCTTGAGTGTGGTAACCTTTCCACTGACCCTCTCAGGAGCAGTTATTCAAAAGCCTTTCTGCTCCAGAGCCCATGCCCTTTTAAACTCCCCCAAGACTCCGTGTAGGCATTGACGCTTCAGCATGAGCCAGCTTCCTATTGGCCAACCTAGTCCCCAAGTTCCAGTTTTAAAACCAAATAATAACTGCACTCTCAGACTGTTAGCCCTATGGCCTTAAGCCATTCCAAAGGCCAGAGAGAGGCTTCAAGCACTCCCCACTTTAGTAAAGAGATGACCGAGGGGACTATGATAGAAGAGAGAGACCAACCCTGCTTGGCTGGGGGAGAAAAAATAAAAAATATCGCACACACACACACCAAGTCTGATCTGAGCCATTAGGACCAACCCTAGCCCAGTTCTGATGCAGCCAAGCTCTGAGCACAGGCCTTACGTAATAGCGAGGGGCCACAGCAGGAAAGGGGGAAACACCCCTTTTCCAATGTAGCCCTGCCCTCACTATCATGCAACAGCGCTGCAGAATGAACCAAGCACCCAGCGTCCGAGGCTTGGGCCAGGCAAGAGGCCCCGCCCCCATGAATTGGCCTGACATCACAGCACTCGATGGGGACTCTGTTGATGGGGACCATCGATCAGACGGCTCGCGTGCTGAAGCCAACCGATTGCGTCAGAGCCATGGCATAGGCTCATAAACTGGCTCTATGATGCAATCTGTTGGCTTCAGCACACGAACGACGTCACCATCGCTCCAACCGGCGCCCTTCTCACTTCAGCAACCGCAGCTCCTCAGTACCAAGCAGGCCTGCAGTATTGTTGCATGGGAAGCGGACACCTGGGGGCCATCGATCAGATGGCTCCTAGGCATCCATCAACAAAATGTTCCATAATGTGATGAGGTCATCAATGAGATGGTGCATAAAGCCAGCCACCATGGCCCCTTGAAGTCTTCAAGCCAAATTTCTTCTATGAATCTCCTCTGCTGAGACTTTCCCTTGTGACTATCTGCTCAAGGCACAATCCACACTGCTCTGCACCACCCAGCCCGTTCCTGCTGTCTCCATGTCACAGCCCTTAGCTACTGCCATAAGTGATTGAGAATATTTAACAAAAAATGAGAAGACACCCTCTTCCTGAAGTGGACTCACTGGAAGTAAAAAAACCAAACCACCAAGTCCCATCTTACAGCACAGCATGAACCAGGCTTATAGCTAGACTCTGACAGAGCAAATTGTAGGGGAAGGGGGGGGGGGGGGGGGACGACTGTGGGAGCAATGAAGGTCAGGAGGCAGGAGGGGATTGGGTCGAGAGGGCAGGTGGAAGGGTTGGCGGAAGAGAGCAGAGAGGAGATTTCCTCAAGGGAGGCAGGAGGAGAGGAGAGTGGGGGGAGGGGGGAGGGGATGGTGAGGGAGTGGGGAGAGGAGACGGGTGGGAAGCAACGTCCTTGCGGATCTTATCAATCTTTGAGATGAAGAATGACGCGAGGTCCTGAGCAGAGAGGGAAGAGGGTGGCTTGAGAAGGGAGTCAAAGGTGGAGAAGAGGTGGTGAGGGTCACGAGAGTAGGATTCAGCCCAGGAGGCATAGTAGTGTTGCCTCGCCAGGGAGATAGCGGAAGAGAGGGTGAATTTATAGTGGAGGAAGTCAGGGTGGGAGCAGAATTTGTGCCAGAGGCGTTCAGCAGCCCGGGTGCAGGAGCAGAGGTAGCGGATAGTAGGGGTGAGCCAAGGACAGAGGTTTGGGGGTCGAACAGGGCAGGAGGAGAGGGGGGCAAGAGAGTCGAGGGTCGAGGCGAGAGAGGCGTTAAGAGAAGAGATGGCAGTGTCAGGGGAGGAGGAGGAGAAGACAGGAGGGAGGAGTGGGGAGAGGGAAGAGACGAAGTCTAAAGGGTTGACAGCCTGCAGATCACAGAAGGGGCGTGGAGCTGGGGAAGAAGATGGGGGTTGGTGGGAGAGGTTGAAGGAAGAGAGGTAATGGTAAGATATGGGTCAAAGGAGAGGTCAGCAACAGGACAGTTTCTGGAGAAGATGAGGTCAAGAGAGTGGCCATTGGTGTGGGTGGGGGAATCAGTCCAGGGGTGGAGATCAAAGGAGGAGGTTAGGAAGAGAAAGCGGGAGATAGAGGGCTGGGAAGGTGTCTCAACATGGATGTTGAAGTCACCGAGAATGAGAGCGGGGTATCCTCGGAGAGGAAGAAGGTAAGGCAGGATTCATAGTCCGGCAGAAAAGAGGAAAGGGGGCCAGGGGGGTGGTAAATGACAGCGACATGAAGGTGGAGGGGGGAGTAGAGTCTTACCGAGTGGGCCTCGAAGGAAGGGAAGGAGAGGGAGAGGAGAGGGGCTAGAATCGGCAGTGGTGGGCAAGGAGAAGGCCCATGCCACCACCCTGGCCTTCAGGTCGGGGACGGTGAGGGAATGAAAGGCCTCCAGAGGAGAGGGTGGCAGGGGTGACAGAGTCAGCGGGAGAGATCCAGGTTTCACTAAGTGCAAGGAGTTGAAAGCGATGGGAAAGGAAGAGGTCGTGAATGAAGGGGGCTTTGCTAATGGAAGAGCGGCAGTTCCAGAGGAAGCAGGAGAAGGGGAGTTGATCAGGGGGGAGGCAGGGAATGTGGATGAGGTTGGGGGATGTGGAGCAATGGGGCTTGCAGGGCTTGTGAGAGGGTGGATGGAGGGTAGGAGGGAGCTTGCAGGGAATCGGTAAGGGGGTGAGGGGAAGGAGGGGGAACAGGCAAGGGGGGAATAAGGGGTGGGGAGGTTGGAGAAAGAGTGTTGGAGGAGGGAGAGGGAGAAGCAGGGGAGACAGCAGCAGTGAGAGAAGGAGAGGAGAGATGGAGGGTGAGGGAGATACGGGGAGACATTCCAGTGGTGGTATTCACGGCAGCAGCAGGGATAAACAGGCCTGCGGGTGGTGCGGGAGGGTCCACAAGATGGCTGGAAGAGGCTGTGTTGCACTGCTGTCATCCCAGGAGCAGGGTCCTTGCGGGCCTTGCACTGGCCTCAAAAAGACCAGTGCCCTTTTGTAGCTGCCCTTCGGGCACCGTCCGAGGGCTGCCACCTGCAGGAGCGGGCATCAGCTATCAGTGCTGGTGTCTCGGGGGGGGGGGCATGGCTGGGAGGGACTGCATCCAGGTTCTGGGTTACCTGCAGAAAGGGATGAGCAGGTCACATGGGAAGCTGAGGGCAGGACTCGCAATGGGGCTTCCTGTAATACCCCTGTAATAATTTCCTGGCAAATTCTCCAGGCACTTGAACAGTCTTCCAAAGTTCATCTTACTTTTAACTCGCTGACCCTTCCTACCTATTTTAATATTCTTGCTCTTTTTCTTTAAGGGATGTCTTTAGCACAGCCTTGTCTATGTTATCTCCAACACATTCCACTGTTGGAATTCCCTCTTCCAGTACCTCCCCAGCAATCTTCCTGCCCACAGAATGACCCTGTGCAATTACCAGTTTAACCATTACTTTAAATATACCCATCTTTTTTAAAAGAAGGGTATGTAACACTCCTAATTTTACTGAATCTTTCTGCAGTCAGTTGGCTGGTCATAGTACTATGCTCTCTCAGTATCTCCTCTAAGTTGCCCCCAAAGATCCCACCCCCCCTAGCTCCCTAGGGAAAGTTGGGGGACTAGCCCCCTCCCTCATTTCCACCTGAGCTGGATCCACTCTCTGCTGATGTTCCAATGCTCCTCTCCAGGGAGATGCTCCTTTAAGCTTTGAACAGTAACAGGCTTTGAACTACACCAAGAGGAGAATCAAGCCCCTCTTTTGGAGGGCCTTGCAATTATACCAAGTGCATCATTTCTCGAGGGTGTACTAAAGCATCTCCTAGGGTTGTTCTAGCATCTAATTTTGCTACAGGAACTTCCTGTCCTAGACAGAGTTTTGTATGGGTCTTGGCATTAGATAAACTGTCAGTTGGCTCTTTCCTTCCTGGCCACTCGCAAAAAACCTCTGTAATTTTGGATTGGGCCATCCTAGGCACAAAGTAATGAGTATCTGTGTGAACAGCCATCAGTTTCTTACTTTCACTTCTAGTGATTGCAGGCATTATACAATAGATAAAACAACATAAGACCTGGGTATAATACCCAACACGGGGCTATAGTTCCCCTCCCCTTATATTCATACAGATCGTAAGATTCAAAGGAGTCTAAACTGTAGAGATCCAGTGGGCTCCACTGGAAAAATCAAGGCAGCTTCAATAAGAGAACACAAGGGAAGGTCCTTTAGCGGGAAAATCCTTCTGAATTCTAGCCTGTAACTAGCAGTAACAGCCAGCCGTCAGCAGGAAAGTTCTCCAACCAACATCGCCACGAAAGCACCATGAACAACCCCACAAACGGCCAGAACCCTTTGGGTACCGCCCTTCGGGCTGGTGCCCCCTGAGGCCAGCCCTAAATGAGATAACCTGCAGGGAGAGGCAAGAGTCTCAGGTGGGGAGAATTGCCTCCTCCTCACCCAGGGTGGGAATGGGGCTAAAAAATGGGTGCAGCTCCCTCCCCCAACAAAGTAGCGAGCCCAGGTCACTCCCCCCTGTGGCCAGCCCTGAATGAAATACCTGCAGCCTGCAATGTCATTTTAGGCTCTTGAAGTTACCCCTCCGCCATCATAATCCTGCCATTGTGACGTCAGAGTGATTGTCTGTACAAACCACTTGTGACATCACAATGATAGGATTCACAGCAACAGACGCGGTTAGTTACCGGGGGGAAGCTACGTATCCTTGTTTCTTTAAAGGAAACGGGAACGTATTAGAAGCTTTGCTGCTGCGAAAATTAGTTGGCTCCGGGTTAATTTCAAGGCAGTTTAAATCGTGATGATTGCAGAGTATCTTGAGGAGACATTTACAGACAGTCTCATTTACATTGTCACTCCCCTCCCCCCTTTAGAAACCTCACTCCTTTAAACTGTCACAGCCTGACTTGCTCTGCACCGTGGCAAGTTCTGCCCGGGCTGGAGAAGATAGATATTGATACTTGAATAGAACTGTGTCTCGAGAGGAATCACTTTTCAAGTTTTCCAGGTGGAGCCAATGGTTACGTCTCAAGACAGTGGAAAGGGAGGGGGAAAAAAAGCTGCGGGCGGGTGCTTGCAACCTGAGAGCTGAAAAGACTGCAGGCTGTTGCAGCGTCTCTCTCTGCTTTTCAGTGTCTGCATGTAGCTGAGTGGAGAGGCGATGGCGCTGTGCATGCTGGGCGCAGATCATGGTGGGGTTGCAATAGGAAGGAAGCACTGGGGCTAGACTGTTGAAAAATGTGCGCCTGGCGGCTTACACTGTGTCCCCCGGCTCCTGCCGTTGCTGCTGGGAGGGCATGATAGAAAGTTCTGCAGGAGAAGGCGCCGAGGAAGGGGATGGGAGGACTCGTTTGCTGAACCAGAGAGAGGAAGGTGGAGAGAGCTGGTGGCTTGCATTCGGAGCCGGTCTCCCCACGCTGAGTCCCGGCCGGAGGAGTCACTTAGAGCAACTTGTGGGGCTGATCGCTCTTCCCAAGAGGGTGCTACGGTGTCCCTCTCTGGCTGAACAGCTTGCAATCAAAGGGGAGGTGGGGGTAAAAGGGTTTGGGGGGAGCCCCCCTCCCAGGGAGAGAGGGAGGGGGGAGAGAGAGGAACCGAGCTGCCGCCCAGCCTGCCCCCATTCCCTGGGAGATGGTGACATATGAAGCGTGCTGGAAGGACCATGGTTGAAAGGACCAGCAAGTTCTTGCTGATCGTGGCCGGCTCGGTGTGCTTCATGCTCATTCTATATCAGTATGTGGGGCCGGGGCTAAGCCTGGGTGCTCCCAGCGGCCGGTCTTACCAGGAGGAGCTGGACCTCTTCCCCACACCGGACCCGCACTATGTGAAGAAATACTACTTCCCGGTGAGGGAGCTGGAGCGCCGGCTTGCCTTCGACATGAAGGGCGACGACGTGATCGTTTTCCTGCACATCCAGAAGACAGGGGGGACCACCTTCGGCCGCCACCTGGTGCAGAACGTGCGCCTCGAGGTGCCCTGCGACTGCCGGCCAGGCCAGAAGAAATGCACCTGCTACCGGCCCAACCGCAGGGAGACCTGGCTCTTCTCCCGCTTCTCCACTGGCTGGAGCTGCGGGCTGCACGCTGACTGGACCGAGCTCACCAACTGCGTGCCCGGTGTGCTGGATAAGCGGGAGAGCGCCTCCGCTGCGGGCAAAGCACCCAGGTGAGGCAGGAACCTTCCCGAGGCTCTCCCTGCCTCTAGCCCCACTTTGTCTCTGGTTGCCGTGTAAGCCCTGGGACACCCTCTGCTTCTAACCGCTCTACATTCCTAGTTCTAATGCTCCCCCATCCCCGGAGCTCCTTCTCCAGCTCCCTGCACCACAGCCATCAAACCTCCCTCTGACCCTAGCTGCTCAACACCCCTGGAGCTCCTTTCCCATTGCACAGCACCCATGACTCAAGCCCCCCTGCAGTCAATAAACCCCAGAGAGAGCTTCTTGGTGTGCACTCCCTAGGCTTGCCCTACTTCTATCCCAGTACACCCCATCCCCAGGGCTTCTCTTGTCTCTAGTGACAGTCCCAAGGCACACACACACACCCAAATCCCCAGGGTCTCTTTTCCCGCTAGCCTAACTTAACCCCCCCCCCCCCCCAGTTTCTTTCCCAGCTGCTCTGCACCAAAATCTGCATCACAGAACCTCTGGGCTCCCTCTGCCACCAACCAACTAGACTTGCCAAACCCAGGGGCTCCTCTGCACCCCTGAGCTTGGGAGTATCCCAGCCTCTGGCCCTTCTGTACCCCAGCCCATCTATCCCACATTCTGCACCACTGAAACAAACTCCTCTTTCTGTATTGCCACTGTTTCCTTTGCAGTCTCCTACCCCTAAACCTTTGTCTGTGCACCCAAAAACCTTTCTGCTGTATCCTGTGCAACCCCTAATCCCAGACATGGTACCCCTAATTTGTGCACCATGCTGTAACATCACCCCTTTGCCTCAGCCTCTCTACTGCACTGGCCCCTGCCTTTGCAACACACAGTACTCCACTACCTCAGTCTGGTACCCCATCCCATGATCAGCCTCTTGTCCTGCACCCTGTGACAGGTTTTTACATCGCCTGTCCCATGCACAACATTCCCCACATACCACAATTTGATGCCCGTATCCCATCTCTAAATCCCAGCACCCACTGAACTTTCAACACTCTGCTGCTAGCCCCTCAACACCCACCAAACCCCCAAACTCTCCCATCTCATGTGCTATTCTCTAGCTTCTCCGTCTCCTACACTTCAAATTCAACACTTCTTCCTGGCGTCTCTGCCCTAGCTTGTGCACCCTCCAAATTTAGCTGAGGCACCCCTGCACACCCTTATGTCTCTATGGGTACACACACCGAATACTCCTTTCCTCATGCAGCTACCCCTGTTGCCTGGATGGTGAGTGGACAGCCTAGGTGAACAGTTCTTCATATCCCCTGCCCCATACATCCTCATCTTTGCAACTGGACAAGGAGAGTATCCCTTGACAAGCCACCCCCATCCCGCCAAAATTTTATCATAGACCAGTATTCCCACCCCTAAACTCCTTTACACTCGCTCTCCCCTACTTTCTCAAAGGCATGAAGGGAAAAGCAACCCCCAAAATCCCTGTAACACTCCAATATTCCATATAAACTTCTCCCCAAAGCACATCTTGTCTATCCCTCATTCCAGCCCCTTGGTCTTTTCTGTATATTGTTATCTTGGTGATGTTTTAAATTTCACCCTTGTGGTTATTTATTTATTTTTAAATTGCTACTGCTTTATTCCTTTTCCTAACTTAACCTCTGTGTGCTTTCTAAGAGCTAGTCACTATCCTTGCTAAATACAAAACACAGGCTCTCTATGAATGTAAATCACTGATAGGATTACTGCCTTTTGGAGCCTGTTTCCTAAGTTTGATTCCCATAGCTGAGATATTGTGTGAGCATTTGTAAGTGCCTTGTGTGGTATATGTATTGTTAATATCTAACACAATCCTTTTTATTGAGTAAGCAGTTTAGACAAGAGGAGGGTACATTTGATCCCTTCTGTTCTGCACCTTCTAAACTTACCCTGTTAGCTTTGCTCTATGAGCTGCACACAATATCCTTTATTACCTCTGCTATGATTGCTGATGTGTTAAACCCCTCTTCATGAGTTTTGGCTTTAGTCATCCTAATAATATACTTCGGTTACTATTATTCTGACTGAGCCAGCAGCAGCAAGCCAAGGCATGTAGGACTGAGTCTGTTGAGGCTTTACTTGTGGTCTGTGTTTCTTTTTCTTATTTTTTTAAAAGATGAGTGTAAGCATTGAAAAACAAATGCCTTTAGCCTTTACTGTTGCTGTTGAGGTTCGGTGCACTACCGCAGTGGCTTGCATCTTGGAAAAAAACCTTCACATTTCTTTGTGTTAAAGGGAAAAGTCTGTGAACCTTGTCACCCAGCTTGCAAACTATTAACCTTGCCTAAAGACCTGTATACAGATTTATGGCCAGATCCAGACACCTACCGCCTCTTATCAGGAGCCCTGACTGAACGGAATCATTTCTGTCTTTAACACTACTGCCTGGCTTAATGGTTTTCTTGTTTCCTATGGATACCTATCGAACAGCATAATACTGTGATGATGAGAACATGTAGTAATCACCTTGCTGTGTGCTGACTTGGCTAGCTGCGTAACCCCTAGATATGTTTCTAATGATCTATTCCCTTTGGGGAACAGATCCTATAACGTGTATGTACTATGCACTTTATAATCTAAGGTACTAAGCATTTTGCCTTTTCAATAACTTTGGGGTTATATTCTTTGCATTCCATATTTCTGAAGTTCATCACTTTTAAACCATTTTATCTGGAAATGTAACAGAAATGCAGCTACCTCTCTCTCTGTCCAAGTGTATTAGTTTACTTCTTTAACTGTGCTCTGCATTTTGGTTTCTGAATAGGCTAGAATAAGACTAAACCTCCAGAAACGAAGGTTCTGTGGCGTGGAGGTTTTTTGTAATCTGTTGTTTTGTAACATTAGAATGTTAATATGCAATGCTCTGGCCACACATTAACTGTGTACTGGAGAAGGCTTTTGATACAATAAACAGTAGCAGCAGTTTACTTTGTTATGTTCTGGTCCAGTTAAGCATTCTTGTCCGTTGCTTATACACACAAACGGTAAAATTTTTCCAGTTTGTAATGAAATCAGAATTCATGACGAAGAGGTGTTTGTTTAAAATCAGTGATGTAGTGAATTTTCTCTGTTTGGATGAGAAAAAGGATTTGCTTTTGCATTATTTCTACTATGCTGGCAAGCATAGCGCTTCATTTCCCCCTTCTGAATAATATATCTTGGCTACTGAAACAGTGGTTGGGTTTTTTTAATGTGAGGCATGCATTGCGCAGACGCTACTGTTTGAAATGAGATTTGACTGTGAAAATCTCACTCGAGAGAGCAGCAGATAGAGCCATTGCTTTTAGCCCAGTTTGACTTGAGAATTAAAGTTACTTGAAGAGCACTTCTGGTGTGCTAACATCAAATTCACCTTTCAGGCCTTCTGCCCAAGTCCTTTTCTTCTGTTTGCAGTCTACTAAACAGCTCTTTCAAGCTGTTGCATCAGAGCTGGAACTAAGAGTGGCAAAGCTGTGCACTTATTCCTCAAAACAAAACTGCAGTGTTAGATTTTTTTTAATTTTTTTTAAAAAAGAAATCTATCTACCTAGATGTGCTGCCTTGTGAGTCTGGCAAACCTCTGAGAGGGTCATTCAGAACTGCCCACATGTACAAATCATGAGCTAGAAGATGTAAACTTTGTATGGAATGATGCAGCATTCACTGTGCATAGTCTGTATTTTAACAATGCAATTGCTGTTCCTCATTGTTTTCCTGCTCTAGGGTTGGACTTGATGCCAAGGAGTCCAAGAATATCCTTAGACTTCAACCTAATTTTTATTGGTATAGTAAACAAGATGCATTTGAACTTGATCAGGGTCCATACACTTAGTTTATGGTGATTGGGGACTGTTTTTACTCCTTTAAATGAGTGCATTTGCCATGCTTTTATAGGAAATACCTTTTTGGACAAGTATTCCTTGAAGTAAATTAATATTGCTTAGGTATATTTGCCTATGCAAAAAACCTGAAACTTCTAGACCAACTTCTTTGGATATTCTGGTGCTTGGGACTTCACTGTACTCCATTGTGAATCCAAAAACTCTGCAATTAGCATAAAGATAATTAATAGGGAATCCTATAAATGACTTTGTGAATTAGTAGATTGCATGCTTCTTGCAAGAATGGGTTCGTGCTCACCTTTGAATAATGCTAGGTGCATAATGGTGCTTAAGTAAGAAGTACTGGCCATTTTTTTTCTGAAGTGACTAGCGATCAGGAGTTTGACACACATTAAAGGGGCCTGATGCTTTGACATGTCATCCCTTTAAGTTGTATTGAGTCACTTTTGAGAATCATGACCATTCTTGCTGTTGTCAGCTCTCCTTATGGTCACTATTGGTGGATTATGTGAAATGACATAGGCCCAGTCTCTTTCCCTGCTGGTCACTGGAGTTGGTATTAAGAATTTTTGGGTGAGACCTTATGGCTACAGTCCACAAATGGGTTACTCCAACTGCTTCAAGAGTAAGTGGTTTGTAGATTGTGGCTAAAGTATTCTGGGGTGTGGCTCTGCCTGCTGTGCCCCTTCCTTCTTGTCCATGTCCCAGAATAAAGAGCAGGGAGGTGTCTTTAAGACCTTCTTGTAATGCATTTTGTATGTCCGCTCTGAAACTCGCCTCTTTAAGTCCGCAAACTGCTCACCTCTAAGTAGCAGTCCTGTTGACTTCAGCAGGCTTCCTTCAAAGGAAGTGGTTTGAGGACTGCAGCCTAATTGAGAGTAATAATTTCATTGTTAAAGCAGAGGCTTAATCACATTTGTCTTGTCTTATCTCTCTACCTTGCCTCAAGGAAAAGTCCTTGCTGCTAGCCTACTAGCCCCAAAGCCAGACAATACAAAACAATTGTTTTGCAGGGAGTGGTTTTGTTTTTTTTAAACCAAACAATTGTTGAACATATGTTGTTTTGGGGGAGGTTATTTATAAGGCACACACCATCTTAAATATCTTTGGTTGCTGTGGAAAGGCTCTACATTCTACAGAAAGCAAGAACTATACTGCCACTCCTATATGCTTTTCCTCCACTCCTTCCTTCAATTTAATTTCTGTTTCAAGCACTGTGTATTACAATTTTTTTTAAAAATTTTTTTTAATGAGCCGCCTCAAGAGGCTAACTTAATCTTGGCTTTGTGTGTATAGTTCCGTGTGAGTCTTTAACAGAAGTTTACCTGCTGAGCTTTTCATCTGTGTTTCTTACTTTGCTTGAGAAACTGA
This sequence comes from Sphenodon punctatus, assembly GCA_003113815.1. NCBI lineage: Eukaryota > Metazoa > Chordata > Lepidosauria > Sphenodontia > Sphenodontidae > Sphenodon > Sphenodon punctatus. The sequence goes on along the minus strand of QEPC01012592.1, from coordinate 3,838,328 downwards.
CAGGAACATTTTTCTATGATCACACTTTAAAAAAAACAAAAAAACATTTATTTTTAAAAAATCTGTTATCTGGAGAGCCCTATAAGAACATGAAGGAAAAAAATGGATTTGTCTGTTGCAGGTTTTTAAAACCCATTGTTAAGCAGATCAATAGCCTGGCTTTTGGAGTCTTCTTTGACAAGCTACTTTCAACCTTTTTGTTTTTTCATTCTTAAAAGAAACTCTTTATTTATTTTATTTATTTATTTTACTTTATTTTATTTTATCATATTTATATGCCGCCCCTTCATGCCTATTAACAGGGCCCAGCAGCAAGGTGTTGGGATTTTGGTTTGTTAGTTTGATTCTATAACGGCCAACTTTGTACCACATTTCCTTTGGTGTAGATTTGTTTGAGATTTTTATTATATGTACATTTTGGAGTTGTAGTGATAGAGAAGTTTTTCAGATAACTTCCAGAATATGAACTTGAACTAATTTTCTCAAAATGCTTCACATTTCTTTATGAAGAAGGTGTGGAATCCTTGTGATCCAAGAATTAGGGTTTTGGGGCTCAGATCACTTAATCCAATGCAAATTAGGACCTGGGTGTGGCCATGGCTAAAGTATTGGGGGGGAGAGGGGGAGGGAGACTCCAGTCTATCCCTTTAGGATCTTTCAAGACTGGTGGCAAATACGTGCAGTTATAAAAGTTTCCCCTCCCACCTCTCCCCTGTAGTTGCATGTACAAATGAAGAGCAAATCCATTGAAATCAGCAGAGTTATTGCAATGTATGTGAGAGATGGAGGCAAAGTAGTTCAGATGCTTTTTTTTTTTTTAATTGGAGCAACTTCTGTATGTGAAGGAAGAAGCACGGTGTAAGAGTGCAGGCAACTGATGTCCTTTGCCCGCAGATATGTCGTAGCTGTTTACCCTGACACATATATTCATTCATGTTAAGAGACTGATCCTGAATCTGTTGTTTACTATGGCTACTGTAAATGACCTACATCTACAGAGAGAGAGTAAAACTGAGAGATGGCTTTCTGGACTGAGTAATTGTTTTGTGTTGCTGTATCGTTCAATTTGATTTTAACTTTGTTTTCAATGCAAGCTCTAACTGCTATTTGGGAAATTAAGGCGAATCATTCATACAAGTCATCTAGGGCTTTGAGTGGCATATTGAACTAAGCTACGAGAAGGAAATGTGTCCTTTAACCTAAAGGGAGAAAGACACTTCTTAGCTTTGTCCCTCTTGAGCGTCTGTTAGTATTAGCTGGATTTTTAAACACGGTTAATGTTAACATAATAAAATTGCAGTCCTTTAGCCCACTTACATACTTCTTATACAGTAGCTTGGAGGGTCTTTCTCATTGCAGATCTGTACATCCTGCTTTGATTTTTTTTGCCTTATCCATCAGAGCCATTAAAATGCAAACTGAGAAAGTGATTATGCAATTGTCCAGTGTATCTTATTTTCTGTGATTTAATTATTTTATATTAACATTTTTATGTCTCCCCCTCCTGCCTCAGGAGGGGAGACATTAAAACATTTAAAAACATTATTAAAAACATTTTAAAACCTTAAAATAAACAGTAATTCAATTAAAACCAATATAAAACCCCAACCTACCCACCCCATCTCCCTCAGGAAAGGCCTGGCAGAACAGCCAGGTCTTGCATTGTCTGCGGAAAGAGGAGAGGCGGCAGGTAAGCGGTTCTCTGACGGGAGGGAGTTCCACAGCCGTGGCACAGCCACGGAGAACGCCCTCCTCATAGTGGACACCCAGGAAACCCGGGGGACCTCGAGGAGTGCGCCCCCAGCCGTCCGCAGGGGCCGCTTCAGGGCCTGGAGGGTGAGGCGGTCCTGCGGATAGGTGGGGCCCAGCCATTTAGGGCTTTAAAGCTCAGCACCAACACCTTGAATTGAGCCCAAAAGCCTACCGGCAGCCAGTGCAGAAAGCAAAGTACTGGTGTTATATGCTCGCGTCGGCCCGTCCCTGTCAAGAGATGGGTTGCCGCATTCTGCGCCAGCTCTAGCTTCCGAACCAATACCAAGGGTAGCTCAGTGTAGAGCGCGTTGCAGTAATCCAGTCTTGAGGTAATAAAATCATGGATGACTGTAACCAGATCTGAGACAAACGGCCTAAGCTGACGCACCAGGTGTATCCAGCTAAATGCTCCCTTCGCCACAACCGCCACCTTGGCATCCAGGTGGAGCTGTGGGTCCAGGAGCACCCCCAGACTCTGGACCTGAGAAACCAGGGGAGGGCAGACCCTATTGATGATGGGGACCCCTACTCCCTCGGCCCTCCCCACAACCATCTCCTCCGTCTCGTCAGGATTAAGCCTCGGGCGGCTCGCCCTCATCCAATCCCCCACAGCGGGCAAACACCGGGTAAGCACCAAGGCTGCCGGACCTGAGTCGGAAGAAAATGAGAGAGATAGCGGAGTGTCATCAACATATTGATGACATCTCATTCCATACTCCCTAACAACCTCTCCCAGAGGCTGCATATACACATTGAACAAGAGAGGGGATACGATGGAACCCTGTGGTACTCCATACGTGAGGCCCCGGGGGCGGGGGAAGATGAAAATTCCCTCAGCCCCACACGCTGGGCTCTCCCGTCCAGGAAAGAATGGAACCATTCAAGAACAGTCCCACCAATCCCTGCCCAGTCCCTCAACTGAGTCACCAACAACTCATGATCAACGGTATCAAATGCAGCTGAGAGATCTAATAGGATCAGCAGGGTCAAACGACCCTGGTCCAACTCACGGGAGAGGTCATCGGCCAAGGCCACAAGTGCAGTCTCCATGCCATAACTCGGACGAAAGCCCGGCTGCGAGGGATCGCGAAAGTTAACCCAGTCCAAATACCCCTGAAACTGCTGAGCCACCACCCGTTCAATAACCTTCCCTAAAAAGGGAAGGTTAGAGACTGGCCAATAACTGGCAAGGACATCAATGTCCAAAGATGGTTTCTTGAGCAGGGGCCGCAGCCACACCACCGCCTCCTTGAGACAGCCTGGAATCCTGCCCTCCCCAAGGGTGGTGTTGACTGGGGAAGAAAAGGGGAAGAAAACTTTCACATCCAACTGTCAGAAGATGTTAAAATAGCATCACTGAACCATACTGGATGTGCTGCATAAATCATTTAAAAATGTAATGGAAACTTTTTGAGACCAGAGCCATGATCCTCAAACCACTTACTTCAGAATATAGGCTTCAATGGGACTAGGTTGGAGTAAGTGATTTGTAGATTGTGGCCCACGACTGTGTTGTTTTATTTATTTTAAATCTGTTTATGCTGTAATGTGTGCTTGTATGTATTTTATATGAAGAATGCATGCAAGCAAGCTTTCAAGGTTCTTTTAATTCCATGGAATAATTTCTGTACAGATGAAGTATCCACCAATAGAATGTACTACTATAAGAGCCTACAGTAAGAGCATCACCCTGTGCCCATATTTGCTACCTACTAAACTGATCTTTCAAGTTATTGCATCGGAGCTAGAAGAGTGGAAAAGCTGTGTGCTCCAAACAGGGACACTGAAAGTGGTTGAGCGAAAGACGAGAGTCCTATGAGTGGTCAAGATAATACCATGCAAAAGGAGCAAGGTGGGTGCACTTCTGACATCCATCTGTTGTGAGTGCAGTTTGATCAGCACATCATGTTGGGGGAGGGGGTGGGTCTTCCCATGTGCTCTCGGTGGAATTTGTGACTTGGGCTGGACAAAGTGACTGTCCAGCTGAGTGACTGGGGCTGGACAAAGCAGATGCAGACTTGCCTGGTGTTACAAGGGTGGGCATGTTTACTGTGTATTTTGGGGGTTCTTTGTGAGGGAGGAGTGATGGGTTTTGTTCTGTGGCAACTGCCAGTGTTTATAGCTCCCTTCATGCTCCTCTAAGGAAAGTGATGCAAGAAGAATCTCTCCCTTTGAACCCAGAGGCTGGTATTGTGTTGATTTTACCGGTGAGCCATTCTTCCACTTGCCCAAATTCCCACCACAAATGAGAGAGACACCATAACACCTCTTGGGGCCTACTCTTCCAAAACCTCTATTGATTCATGGTCTTAGGCTGCAATCTTCAGCCCACTTGCTCTGGAGTAGTCCCATTGACTTCAGTAGAAGTACTCGAGTAAGAGGCTACAAGATTGTGGACTTGGCTCCTAATGACCTCGCAGGCCTACTGTGAGCCAATGGAGTCTTTTAGTTGTCTACTTGGGAGACAAGAGGTGGGTAACTTGGGAGTCTTGCCAAGTACCTCAAAGTTTATGGTGCCCTGCTAGGGAAGCTTTCTATGAAAACAAAGTTGAGCAGAGACAACTTCTTAAAGAATGTTGGGAGTTGATTTGCATTTTGCATGTGAGTTGTGAACGCTCTCAGCTGCTGCTGCTTCTTCTAACCCGTCTATTCACCACAAAAGTGAGTAAGAGTAGGCCAAAGATTCATGCTAGGTGTTCGGACTGCTAGTAAAAAGAATTGTGGCTGTTAGTATGGCTGGTATTTTGATCCTGAAGCATAGTATTGTGACTTAACTTGGACTTACAAAATGCCTCCTGTCCAGCTAAAAAGTATTTGATTCATGAATTGTCTGTCATTGTTGGGGGTGGGGATGCAGTAATGTTTGTTTTAAAATTACTAGTAATTTGGCTGTTACACAGACATATTTGTGGCAGAATTGTACTTGATTTTGTGTGAATTTGTGTTTTTTCTTATAGTGTTCAGATGTGTGTAGATATGCATTTAGCTGAAAAAGCCAACTGGCATACTCCCCTTGGCCCCGGTTCACTGCTTTCCATGAAACCCTCTTTGCGTTTAATTTTCCTGAAAAAAATAGAATGACGGTAGTATGTTCCAAAGTCCAACTTAGGGGTTTTCTTCATGGATCAAAGCTACTGCCTTTGGCTGGATATTCATTTTATTTTTATAAATTCTCGGCCTAAGGCTGCAATCTTCATCCCGCTTGCTCTGGAGTAGCAGGGTTATAAAGGGGTTCCTGGGTGAACCTTTGCAGAATGCAACCCCAAGAAGTCACAGTCTGCCAGGAATCTCCACACATGTCCTTTATTCAATCTATACTGCATCCCATCTGTTACGGCCTCTATATACAATGTCTGGACTTCCGAGGCCCAGGACTCCTTGGTCTCAGCCCCCCGGTCTGGCACAGTCCCTCCTCAGGCCAGGTGTCAGCCTTGCCCAATCTCTTGGTAGCTCTTCAACTCTCTGGGCCATGCACCAGTCCCTTCTGCAGTCCATCAAGCCTTACCGCTCAGGCAACACCCTCTGAGCAGGGGTTTTTTGGGAGGAAGGGGAAGAGAGTGAGCACTCCTGTCTCCTCCAGCACTCTCCCCTCACTGAGTCCTTCCTAGGCTCTTAAGGCTTGTGGCTCTCCCAGCCACACCCAAGTCCAGGTGTCAGGTAATTGGTCACAGTAGCACCCAAGCCCCAAGTAGCACCTTCTCCTTAAAGGACCAGTAGCCTCACCTCCTCCCTGATACAGGCTGCAGTCCTCAACCCTATTACTCTGGAGTAGGGGCTTCAATAGGACCACTCCGGAATAAGTAGATTGTGGCTTGTCACACTGGCTGCAGCTGTTTAATCAGAGCTTTAGTGCAGAGGTTTCCAAATTGTAGGTTGGGACTGCATGTGGAGTCACACCATCTGTGAATGGGGTCATGGGCCTTTGATGCTTCACATTTGTTTGTTGCTGTTTGGGGTTATATTTAAGCTTCAAAATGAGGCGTGTTGGAAAAAAGTGTGAGAACCACAACTTTAATGGAATTTTGGTTGGGAAGGAACGATATCAGTTTCTTCTAATTTTACTGATAATTTAGGAATTCCTCACAAAGAGAAGAAAATCAGACTAATGTGGCTGGGCCCCAGGGTTGAGGCAGGAGGAAGGATTGGAGGAAGATGAAAGAATCCACTGCGAGTTCTCCTGGCCCTGAAACAGTAGCTGGTTGTAAGTAAACTGTTTTCCTTCATTCCTAATGGCATTGGAATAACTGATTGCTCAGTGAAGTATCTGATTAGTCTACATCCCCGTAAATAGAAACTGGTGTCTCTATGGAGTTCTCTCTCCAGCAGTGGAGGGAGCAATATGAGCACATACCCTATACTTCCTTTTCATTCAGGGTTCCATTCTCCTCAATAACTAAGCTAAGCACATGCAGTGCTTTGTGAATGTCCCTGTTTCTTACTTGTGTCCCCTCCCTTGTGTCTCTTAGATTGTAAGCTCCTTTGGGCAGAGGGACCTGTTCTAATTTAATGATCAGCGCCAGTTACATTGCTGTAGATACAGTTACATTGCTGTAAATACTTAAGTATAAACAATAAGTATAGTCCCCTCAGGATCTCTAGGCCCATGAATGGTTTTCATGTGTTCTGGGAAGGTCTCTATGGACTACAAATACACCCAGTTGAAGCCACTGCAAGGTCTAAAAGTCCAGTGGAGCCTCCTACTGGAGGAGGGAAAATCTTGAAAGCCTCCATTTTGGGAACCAGACTTTCTCTCTAGAGACTCTTACTGGTAGGACTCTGAGGCTGGAGGTAAAGAGCTGTAGGGAGCCTCTAGAGATCTCTATGTCCACAGGATCTAGGAGTGCTCTGTCCTCTGTGAGGAGCACAGGCTGTATGAAGGGCCTACTGGGATAAGTTTCGGCTTCCTAGTCAGTTGGGCCTGCACGCTGCCCCTGTGAAGAGGCCAGTGGAATTGAACACTACCACCCAGGTGAGCTGTGAGTAAATCCCAGGGATACTGACTGTTATACAGAGTCTACAGGTCTTGGACTAATCCTCTGGCTCTGGAAATAGCAAAGTGTTTACCCAGGCTCGGGGGAAGGGCAGTTCAGCCACACAAAGGGACATATTTGAAAATCCTGTTCATCAAGCATGTCACCGCTAGAAAGCTTCAGAGTGCTTAAAACTAAAGCATTCCAGTAAGAGTGCTGAGCAGCTGAACTATTGGATTTTAAATGGGAAAGTGGTTGATTCTTTCAGTAAACACACTTTTTGTTATGAGGAGATAACATGTACCGTTTTGTTTGATAAGCTTTATTCTGTGATACGAATAGATGCATGAACAGGGAATAACTTTGTACAGGCATCCCATCCATCCATCGTGTATGTTGCAGAGCCACATTGGCATTCAATGTAGCTCTGCCACATGCATGAGGAGTGGGTAATGGGTGGGGAGGCAATTATATAAAAATGCCCCTAGATGCACTACGGGCACTATCTGGGCATACCTTGAAGGATCCAGGTAGAGGCATTGCCATTTGCTACTGTTTTAGCTGAGAGCTTGTTGACCCAGAGGGAGGTATCGGGAGACACCAGTAACCTACTACAACACAGATGGGCCACTAGGATCTCCTTTAACTAGTGTAATGTCCAACACCTTATAAAGAGGGAGCTAAATAATTTAACACCTACATTTTAACTACACTTTATAGTTGTCTTTAAAGGTCCAACCTCTGTACCAAATAAACTTCAGGAATGTTACAATGTCATAGACTTGAATTTGTAAGAAACCTGTCCATAATGGGGTTTGGGTTTCTTTGCATTTCTCTCTGCATGTAAATGAGTGAGGTTTCAAAGGTCACTTAGGTGCCCAATTTATAAAATGAGGTGTCCAAATGTCATTAGTTCCTAGCACAACAGCTGGGGCATGATATATTGTTTAAAGCCACCCTTCCCCTTCCTCCCCAGAGGACTTCTGATTAGGGCTAATGATGCAAGACATGCTGTTTCTCTAAAAAGGGATTAGGGAGCTTCTGTATCTCACCTCTAGCTGTAACCTGAAGTTGTTAATAGGAATTGTGTATTGCTCCCCCACCCATATGCACACAGATATCTCAAAGCACTCTGTAGGAGTAGGTAAGCAATACCTTTCAGAGAACTGGGCAGCAGAGACTATGGGTGATTTCAGACATAACGGGATGGCTTTGGGCCCGTCATGGAATCGCCCTTTTGATTCCCCGCCGGAATCAAACCGTCACGGGCAGCAGATGTGTTGGCCGATCCCGGCGGGGAATCTGGGGGTGGGGTGGGCTGTGCGGTGCAACGTGCGACTGTACAGCCCCGTCCCTCCCACGCTCCCGAGGCTGCCCGCCCTCTGGGAGACGGGCGGGCGCTGCAGCCAATGTGGCTGCGGTGCCCGCCTGCCCCCCAGGGTATTGACCACGGCCCAGAATAGGTGCTGCCGATTCCGGGCTGTGGTCAGAGGCCAGACGAGATGTTACCACGCTCAACCACGGTGAATCCTGCCATTGTTGAGCGTGGTAACATCACGGCTGTTGGGGGCAAAAAGTGATTCCCGCCGGGAGTTCACCCCCAGCCGGAATCACTTTGACCACGCTTTCAGAGATGGTCCCCGGACCATCCTCGAAAGCGTGGTTATTTTGATTTCCGCCGGAGGTTCACTGTGGTGAACCTCTGGCGGGCATCAAACAGACGTTATGGGACCATTCCCCACCACAGGGGATTGTCTGTGGTTGAGCGTGATCTTGTAACGTCTGAAAATGCCCTTAGTCAGATCTCAGCCTACAAGGAATCTTTGAGCTGTCTTGCACCTCGGGCCTGTTGGAGAAACGGCTCCAGATGACATCAACCTTTTGCACCAACAAACCCTAATGACCACTAGGGGTATTGGGAGTAGAGATAGTGAGTTAGTGTGTGTGTCACTTTCTGATCTCTGCTTCTAAGCAGGAGGGGTGGGATATAAATATATTTAAATAAGCCCCCCCTTCCCCCTCTCAGGTGGGATGTGCCCAGGAAGCTCCTACCGGACTTCCTCCTCCTTCCTGACCTTTCTCTATTCCTTTCTTCTTCCTCTGACCTTAAACATGACTGGCCACCATGCTGGTGGTGGCAGCTAGATAGAAAGATTTAGGGATAGGCCATTCCTATCACAATGTGTTTCTCAATAAAGTAGATTATTTTAATCTAGAAACAATCTCCAAGGTGTTGATTACTTCTAATCTGTTGATACTGAGAATTCGAGCTATTTTCCTTTTGCTGTGTGTAAACTCTGCTGATGCCTAGCCAGAGCTCTAACAGGTCCTGGCACAGTAGGCAGTGAAACTTTGATTTTTGACCACTAATAAAATCCAACAGGGCCCAGACATACTAAGTTTGTATCTTCATGTGAACTCCCTGGTGATCTTGCAGCGGTAACTCTTAAGTAAAAACATAAGTAGTGCCATACTGGGTCAGAGCAATGGTCCATCAAGCCCAGCACCTGTCCCCGACAGTGGCAGACTTCGATCGCTTGGAAGAAGTACCCAACAGATCACAATGGGGCAATCCATTCCCTGTTGTTCACTCCCAGGTCCTAATAGTAAGAGGTTACATTCCCCAAACCTACCTGGCTAATAGCTTCTAATGGACATATCCTCTGGAAACTTGTCCAACCCTTTCTTAAAACCAGCTATTCTACTGGCCATGACCACATTGTCTGGCAACAAATTCTGCAACTTAATTGTGCATTGAGTGAAAAAATACTTTTTGTTTTTAAATCTGCTACCTGTTAGACTGCGTTCTCGCTGAACAAAACGTGCAGTATTTGCCTCCAGGAAAAACTCTGGGAGGCAGATGCTGCGCATGTTTAATCGCATGATGGGAGGCAAAGCCACACAGCTTTGCTTTCCCACTGGACTTAAACATGCGCAGCATTTGCCTCCCGGAGTTTTTCCCGGAGGCGCATACTGCATGTTTTGCCCAGCGTGAATGCGATCTCCGTTCCATGGAGTGTCCCCTAGTTGTAGTACTATTTGAGAGAGTAAATAACCATTCCCTATTAAATTGTTCCACACCACTCATGATTTTATAAACTTCTATCATATCCCCTCTGTTGTCTCTTCTCCAAGTGGAACCACCTCATCCTATTCCCCCTCTCTTCATAGGGGAGCCGTTCCGTCCATGCCCCTTATCGTTTTTGTTGCCTGACTCTGTACCTTTTCTATTTCTGCTATATCTTTTTTGAGATGGGGTGACCAGAACTGCACACAATATTCAAGGTACGATCGCATTATATTTTCAGTTTTATCCTCGATCCCTTTACGAATAATTTGTAACATTTCATTTGCTTTTTTGACAGCTGCCACACTCTGAGCTGAAGATTTCAATGTATTGTCCACAATGACCGCAAGGTCCTTTTTTCCTGAGTGGTATCTCCTAATTTAGAACCCAGCATTGTGTACACAAAGTTTGGATTGTTTTTCCCTATGTGCATAATTTTGCACTTGTCCACATTAAATTTCATCTGCCATTTAGATCCCCAGTCACTCAGTCTCGCAAGATCCTCCTGTAATTCTTCACAGTCTGCTCGTGTTTTAACTACCTTTTAATAACTGGTGTCCAATGTGGTCACCTTACTACTTTCTCCCCTTACAAGTGTGTCTGGATTCATTCTTCTCTGTTCTACCCCTGGTTAATATAAACCTATCTTAATAATGTGGGGAGTTATTTTTGTTTTTAAAAATAGGAAAAATCTAGCTATTTTCTGTCACCTTAAACAAAAAAATAGTGATTTATTTTTTGTAATTAACATCTTTTGTGCTTTGGCTTTGTTTTGTTGTATAACTGTTCTCGAGCTTATTAACTACTAATTCTTTGATTACACTTCACTATATATTACAACGTTAGCATTTCCTACTGTGGGACTTCTGGTTTGCTAATATGCTCATATTGTGGCAAAGATTTTCCTAGAACTTCTGGAGCCTTCTGCATATTTTAAAGAGAGAAGTGTAACTTCAGCTCTTTTGGCAACTAGATGATATGGCCTAAATTTACAAAAATGGGTGGGAACTGAGTGCTACACCTTAAAGAAGCCAGATTCTTCAGTCATTTTCACACAAGACACTCGCCACCCACTACCCACCCACACGCTATACATGTTGCAGGGTTGCCCTGTAGGTGCTCTGTAACATGTGTAGTGGATGAAGAGTGTCTTGTGTGAAAATGACCTCAAACAGCTAATGCCCAAATGCTGAAAATTGGGTCCTTTTAAGACAGTAATGGGAAACTTTTTTGTTTTCCCTCAGTCTTTTTTGAAAATCGGTACAGGTTGTGGGGGTCAGATAGGAGGTGGGGGTGTTTAAGGACTGTGCCAAGGATGGTGGAAGGAAGAGGAGGGTCCGGATCATGGATCTATCACCTATCCTCAAGTGCATGCTTTCATCTCTGCTCCCTCTCCCCCCCCGCCGCCCCAGTTCACTCTCTTAGTGCTTAAGGGTAGGGACTGGACCCATGGGTCAGATCCAGGAATTGGAAAGGGGCCAAATAAAAATCAGCCATGGAAGAGATTTGACCCACCTGCTGTGTCTTGAGTTAGTTACCCAGAATCACTAGCATCCCTTGAAAATACAGGTCTGTACCTTGATCAGACTACCTCCAGCAAATTCTCCAAGGAGATCTGATGGAGAAATTGTAAAACTCTTTTTCTCCCCAACCCTCTTTTTTGTATTTTGTTAAATGTCTCCCTGCACCCAGTTTTAATCCCCTTGGTGAAATAACCAAACAAATTCTGTAAAAATAGAATTGATTTTTGTTGTTGTTTAAACTAGAAGCTAGTGTTGCATGGCCCCTTTCCCCCTCGGTAAAGATTTCTGTTAGGATATCAACAGCCCTGTATTGCTACCATTTGGGGGGGAAATCGATGTTGCATAGCTGAGGCAAACAGCAGCAGACTGTTGACTCATCAGTTCCCTGACAGCCTCTGCTTTACTAGTGGAGACATTGGAAGAACTAGGAGCACAAGAATCATAAACTGTAATCATAATCAGTCAACCATCTCTTTCCCTCTCCCCAACCCTGTTAACATGCTTTAAATCAGAAAAGACAGGATTAGTCTTTTGCTACTTTTCTTTTTGTATTTCAGCATCCCTTAACTAGGTCTCTAGAAAGATGAGAGACAGATGCAAGTCATGTTGCAGAAGAGGCAAAAATGAGTAGATTTATCCTGTCTGCTTTGGCTTAATCTAGTGCAGCCGTCTACTTAAATGAAACACTGTGCTCTGCGCTCCATGCCTCAGCAAAAGCAGAGAAGCTCGTAGTATGTTGGGGTAGGCTCTGGAAATTTATTTATTTACTTCTAATTTTTTGCCCTTTGCAGTTAGGTTCTGGGTGGCCCACAAAATATGAAACCATACAAAACAGCTACAAAATCTGCTATTCCCCCCCCCCCAAAAAAAACCTTTTCTCTAACCTGTCCACCCAGCCCTGCCTCTGCCTGCCAAATGCCTGGCCCAACAGAAAGGTCTTGCATCTCTTCTGGTAGACAAGCAGGCCTGGGCTTAGGCAGATCTCCAAGGGGATGGAGTTCAATAATTATGGGGCAGCCACTAAGAACACTTCCCTGCATGCCCTTGTTAAAATTTCATAGGCAGATGGTACCTGCAACAGGGCACTCAGTCCTGGCTGACCTCGAACACTGCAAATGAACATAAGGGAAGAGGCAGTCTTTCAGATACCTGGAGCCCAAGCCATTTAGGGCTTTATAGGACAAAAACAGTCTCTTCCTCTGTTTTCCCCACCCCTTGTCTCTCCTAGATTGTAAACCCTCTGGGGCAGGGACCATGCTTCTTTCTTACAATTGTAATGTGCCAGGTACATTGCTTGCGCCATATAAATGCTTAACCAACTCACCAGCTTTCCATCTGCTGCAGCCTCCCTGCTGCTGCCGTCGTGCTCAGCTGCCGCCTCCGCCGCTGCTGATCCCCTGCCGCTTTACATCTGCGGGGGGAAGAACAGCTCTGAGAGGTGACTTTGGGGGCTGGGGGGGCCCACGAGGGCCAGTGCACTGGCGTGACCCTGGTGACCCACTCCCAGAAGTGACCTTGGGGGAGGGGGCACTAAAGGAGCTGCTTGCGGCTCCACCGTAGGCTGCGAGCGAAAGGGCCGCGAGCCGAAGGGTGTTGCCCTTTGGGGGTGCAGGGGGCTAGTATGCCGGTGGGTCAATTGTATATTTTAGGGGGAGAGGGGGTGGGGTAGCATCTCCCCATGGTGAGAATATGGAGACTGCCTTGGGGGGGTTAGGGAGAGGTGGGGGGAGGGGGGAGTTGTCCCCGGCTCGGACCCATGGTGGCAGCATGGGTATGGGCTGGTGGAGAGGTGGTATGGTGATGGTAGGGGGGAGGGTGCCCCTTGCTCTCTGTGGCAGGGGGCAGTGGGGGGCGATGGCAACCTCGGGTGGCAGCATGAGGTTTGGCGGGAAGGGGGGGGAGGGGGAGGAAATAGGGG
>QEPC01012592.1:3783074-3819497 GCA_003113815.1 Sphenodon punctatus | reverse complement strand
CCCCCCCAGTAAGGAGACGGGCCGCGCCGTTCTTCACCAGCTGCAGCCTCTGGACCAACTTCTTGGGCAGCCCCACGTAGAGCGCGTTGCAGTAATCCAGCCTCAAGGTGAAGGCCCTCCTCCACCACAGGGGATTGATTGTGGTAAAAGGGAAGCCCGTAATGTCTAAAATCACCCTTTTGTCTTGAATGTGGGTGCGGCCACGTTGGGAGGGAACAGAAATAAAGGACTCTCCTACCCCTTTTTGACATGGCCATGCCCTTATTGGAGCACCATGACCTCACAATGCTCTGCAAGGGGCAGGACACTGACAAAGGACTGAGACTTCATGGCCCCATCCCTGAACCTGCAGTTTTTCCCCCCAAGGTTATCCAGGAACCCCTGCATAACATGGAGAAACCAGGACTCCTTTGGGAAGAATGATAACGCTACCCACTGGTGCAAGCAGGGTAAAATATGGCTGTAAAGTACTTGTCTTGCCCACCTGTCAGTGTGTCCTCCACATAGCAAGTGATGTTGTAAGCCCCCACTGTTCTAGTCTGTAGCTGCAATTGGTAGACACATAACTTAAAAATAAATAAATCTACCGTTGCTGGATTATGATGTACAAGTGACCATCTACAACATTTTTAAAAAAAATCCACCTCTTTTAGATTGATAGCAGACTTGGCAGCAGTTCTAACACCGTTGTCCTTTCTTTGCTGCACTCCCAACACCAAAACAATCCATAAAAGACCAGAATTATAAGTAACTGGACCTTACTTGCAGCCCTCCAAACAGACTCTTCTCCAGATGCCTTTTATAGGATGCTCAGGCCGTAGGGGGGGAACTTTGGGCAAAATTTTGGTTTCCGTTACTTTCGGTTCTTATGTATTGAGGTTCTCATTTCAGTATTGGTTGTGTTTGATCTTTTGCACAGATTTTTGTTTCGGATTTTTAACATTGTGTTTGTCCCCATTGTGGGGACAAACTAATGTTAAAAATCCAACAAAAATCTGTGCAAAAGATCCAAAACCGCAGATACTGAAAAAGAACTGAAACTTTGTATTAATCTGAAATGGCCATTATTGGGTACTTTCGGTTCTATCCAAAACCTAAATTCCCATCCCTGTCAGGCAGGTTTATAGGGCACTATACGTGACTGCCTCTGTGGTGAGACAGAGCCGTGTTTGCCACTAGTACTGCCTGTTCTTTTGTTTCTCAAACAGATGTCAACGTGGCTTCTTGCACAGACTTTTATGGTCCTTCAGAACTGATGTTCTCTGGAGAGCAGAGGATTTCTGTCCTGATGCTTCCTAAGGTAGGAAAGGATTAAAACAATAATATGCCCAAAGGCCCCAGCAGAAAGAGAGACTGTGGCTCCAATTTCCTCTGCATCAAGCGGCAGACCCTTTGTGGTGGCATTGCCTACTCCCCTGGTGTAACTGGTCTCTTTTGCAATAGTTCACCAGGTCCCAAACTACCCCCAGTACTCCAGCTTGAGGGGCAGGGTAGTAAGAAAGCTAGGCTTCAGCTTGGCCTATCTATCCTCCACTCCTTATCGTGGCACCAAAGGCAAACATCTGAGTCTGTGATCCATGATCCCTGATAGATGATCTATCTGTTGTGCAGGACAGGGGCAAGGCATTGCTTGCATCTAGATGTGTCACTTTATGACTCTGGTATAATTTTAATTCTCTTCAATTTTGTCATCTCGTAGTTCCTAGAGAGATGCAAGATTTCTGACCACATTGACTATGTTTACATTGCAGAATTTATCCTTTGCATTATCCCTTTGAACCTTGGAAACACTGCACTAACATTAATTAACCTGTGTGTTCCTCTGACATAAGCCAGGAAATTATTAGTTTTTTAAAATGGGGAGACTGAGGCAGAGGTTAAACGCTCTTCTTGACCATGACCACAGAAGGGGTAGTATTGTCAGAGTTGGGATTAAAATTTGAGAGTGCTTGGCTTTACAGCCTTGGGTTCAGTCCTTTACACTCATGCCCTTGTCTCGGTGATAAACTGACTGCAGGGGAGGCTCAGATTGTGCCAGAGAGAGAAGACTTAGCGCAGGGGCTCCCAGATTTTCACTTTGACATCATATTTTTGAGACTTAACTATAATCCCATGACATGCCTTCCCACCCCAACAGCAGCAAAATTATGCAAAGTATATCCAACATCATTTAGGATCATGACCCTATCTGTTGTTACGACCCATAGCTTGGAACCTCTGGGTTAGTGTGCCCCTCTTTCTTTTTTGCTCTGCTCTATGGGTGATTGCTGATTAGCTCAGATTCAGTTCAATATGGGTCTAGTCAATTGAATGAACACTATAAATAATCTCCATTTAGTTTTCAAAGTATCCTTGCACAAATGCAAATTGGATCCCTTGCTACAGGTGTAGCTGTCTACCCTGACTCTGTTTCCACTTGGAAACATCATCTAAACTTTCTTGCAGGCATTCCATTGCTGGCACTTCCTGTTAGAGAGGCCTTGTACTGTTTGCTGCTGGTACGGGAGGAGCTAACCATAGTTGGAGACAGGGTGACAACATAAATCACCATGGAAAAAGCTACAAGTGTAATTTACAAAACTCTCCACGATGTGTTGAACTATATATAGCGCCTCACTCATAGTGCGAATGCTTTTTGTGGATGGTGGTGTTACCTATAATAGAGCGAAAACCCATCTCTTAATACATTCTGCAATGTCTTAAGCAAAGTGTTTTTGTAACTGGTGCTCTTTGGCGGGTTATCCATTCAACGCTGAGGCGTTTGTAAGTGAATCATTTTGCTCACAAGAAATTAAGTGCCATCTGGATCCCCCTTTCCCTCTAGTTCCTCACCCTTCTAATAAGTGGAATTCTCTTCAGAGGCCTCTTTATTGGCCTGGGACAGTTCTGACCTTGGAAAGTGGACCTGGATAAGAACAGGAGTGGAGCAGGAAAGGGATTGGATTATAGGTGACAGGTTGAAGACTTGGTGAATTGTTGCCCACTCTTGGAAGAGCCAAAGTCTTCTGTGGAAGTTGGTTGGACTGTTTCTATACTCGAGTTCCTTGCTGTACCTCTGAGCCTTCAGCTGTATTTTGAATTTTTTCTTGCTGGACTGACCACCATGTTTCCATGGGAGTCCTGTCGGGGCAGCTGTTCGGGTTTTATGTTAATACCTAAATTTAGTATTTTAAAGAAACTCTGTCCAGTTCAAGTTTATATGTTAAAGCTAAACTACTTTATCATACTTGTGTTGCTAGTACATTAGAACCATTTTTGAAAAAGTCAAATGCTCACCATTTAGCTTGTTTTGTTTCTTGCTCTGCATTTAGCTTGGACTAGGACAATATAGACTAAATAGGTGCTCTCCTGTTTTAAGCTATTTCTTGATCACGTTCTCTGCCAGTTCTCATGCGTTCCCAACTTGCTGTACAGCTTGGACCACAAACAATGGAAGTGAATAGTATCCTCTTAAAAACTGTTCAATTGAGAAACTTATTTTATAATCTGATAACAAGGCTTGGATTCTTGATGGATTTCTTGTTCATGTTAGTAGTTTCATGCTGTTCTAAACTTAGTCCTTCTTTATCTTAATCTCTTGAACATTTGCTCTCAACCATCCATGATTTCGTGTCTGACTGGATCCTAATATTGTTTAAAAAAGAAAACCGAAGTTCTGCTAAACATCTTGGTATTGTCCATGCCCCTCTTTCTTTAAAAAATGGACATTGTTGAAATAACTCCCTTTAACACCCCACACCCCCCATGATGGAAGCAATTCATGATTTCATAGAACTTAAATTTGGAATCAAGACTGCCACTAACCCTTTAGAGCTGTTGGCAATAGTATGAGAAAACATGTCTGTTACCAGGATCTGCTGTATGTCTTGGAAGAATGGAGATGAGATGGTAAATAAAAAGATACCTTTTATTGGACCATATTTCTTTTGGATTATGCTCTACTTGTACACGCTCTTTTATTCAGGACCAACACGACAACTTCACTCTAAACAGCTGTAATAAGGAAGCGTTTGTAAACATCATAGAATTTTAGGATAGGGAAGGGGCCTCAAGGATCATCTAATCCAACCGTTGCTCCCAGGCAGGATATCCCTGTCTGCAGCATCACAAACCGATGCTTGTCCAACAGGGTTTTGAAAACCTCCAAGGAAGGAGATTCCACAACTGCCTTGGGGCAGCTGATTTCATTGCTCGGCAATTCTTACAGTTAGGAAGTTTTTCCTAGTATTTAACTTGCTGCAATTTAAGCCCATTCCCTCTTGTTCTGTCTTCTATCACATCTTTTTTGTGGTATCCGTCTAGATATTTGAAAACTACTATATCCTGTCTCCCCATAGCTGTTGTATCTCTAGGGTGAACATAGCTGGTTCTTTCAGCCTTTCTTTGTATGGCTTGTACTTCTGCCCCTTCACCTTTTTTACTTAGTGTATTTTGTTTTGTTTTTACAATTTATGTGCCGCCCCCTCCTGTCTCGGGCATCTTGGGACGGCTCACAATATATTAAAACATTTCAAACATTAAAATAAACCATAACAATATCAATCAAAACAATGTAAAACCCCATCCCCCACCTACCCCACCTCCCTCAGGAAAAGCCTGGAGGAACAGCCAGGTCTTACATTGTCTGTGGAAAGAGGGGAGGTCGGCAGCTAAGTGGATCTCCAATGGGAGTTCCACAGCCGTGGTGCAGCCATGGAAAACACCCTCATAGTAGACATCTGGGGAACCCCAAGGAGGGTGCCCCCAGCTGACTGCATGGACTGCTCCAGGACCTGGAGGGTGAGGCGGTCCTGCAAATAGGCTGGGCCCAAGCTGTTTAGGGCTTTAAAGGTCCACACCAACACCTTGAATTGGACCCGGAAACCTACCGGCAGCCAATGCAGAGAGCGAAGCACTGGTGTTATATACCTGCATCGGCCTGTCCCCGTTAAGAGAGAGGCTGCCACATTCTGCACCAGCTGCAGCTTCCGAACCAATACCAAGGGTAGCCCCACGCAGAGTGAGTTGTAGTAATCCAGTCTCAAGGTAATAAAAGCATGGATGACCGTGGCCAGATCCAAGTCTGAGACATACGACCTAAGCCAACGCACCAGATGTAACTGGCAAAATGCTCTTTTCACCACAGCCATCACCTGAGCATCCAGGCGGAGCTGTGGGTCCAGGAGCACTCCGGACCTGAGAAATCGGGGGGCGGGGGCAGACCCCATCAACGATGGGGGCCACCCCCGGCCTTCCCCACAACCATCACCTCCGTCTTGTCAGGATTTAGTCTCAGGCATCTTGCCCTCATCCAATCCCCCACAGCGGGCAAACACCGAGTAAGCACCGAGACTGCAGGGCCTGAGTCGGAGGAAAATGAAAGAGATAGCTGGGTGTCCTCAGCATATTGGATGCGGCTGAGCAGACTGAAGCTCAACCCTGATAAGACGGAGGTGGTGATGGTGGGGAGAGCGAAGGGGGTGGTGGCCCCCCTAGTTGGGGGGGTTCACCCTCCTGTGGCTCAGCAGGTTCGGAGTCTGGGGGTAGTATTGGACGCAGACCTTCGTCTGGAGCGGCAGGTGGAGGCAGTCGCTAAGGCTGCCTTCCGCCAGCTATATCTTGTGCGCAGGCTGCGTCCGTATGTCTCTGGCCCGGACCTGGCCTCCCTCATACATGCCTTCGTCACCTCGAGGCTCGACTACTGCAACGCACTCTACGTGGGGCTTCCCTTGTTCTTGGTTCAGAGGCTGCAGCTGGTGCAGAATGCGGCGGCTCGTCGTCTTATGAGGACGGGCCGCCGGGAGCATATTACACCAGTGCTCCGAGCTCTGCACTGGCTGCCGATAGCGTGCCGGGCCAAGTTCAAGGTTCTGGTGATGGTTTATAAAGCCCTACACGGTCTCGGCCCCTCATACCTTAGGGACCGCCTCGCCCTTCGCGCCCCAGAGCGGCTCCTGCGGTCTGCCGGGGGTGCCTTCCTGGAGGTCCCCCGTGTTAAGCGGGGGGCCACGATGGAGAGGGCATTCTCGGTAGTGGGACCGCGGCTGTGGAACTCCCTTCCGGAGGAAGCTCGCCTGGCCCCTAGCCTTTTAACATTTCGGTGAAACTGTAAGACCTGGCTGTTTGCCCAGGTCTTTGGGAGGGAGGGTGGGTAGGGAGGTTTTAGTCCCCTACCTATTTGTTTTGTGGTTTGGTTGTTTTTTAGCCCTGTTAATATTTAAAATATTTATGATTGTTCTTAAATTGATTTTATTGTATTTTATTACTGTATTTTAATGATGTCAGCCGCTCCGAGCTGCGTGGCAGGAGGGGCGGGGTAAAAATTTATAAAATAAATAAATAAATATTGTGTCATCAGCATATTGATGACTGCTCAATCCATACTCCCTAACAACCTCTCCCAAAGGCTGCATGTACACGTTGAACAGGAGAGGGGATAGGATAGAGCCCTGTGGTACTCCACACTCTGGGGGGAAGATGAAAGCTCCCCCAGCACCACACGCTGGGTTCTCCTGGCCAGGAATGAGAGGAACTATTCAAGAACAGTCCCTCCAATCCCAGCCCGGTCCCGCAACTGAGTCACCAACAACTCATGATCAACGGTATCACATGCAGCCAAGAGATCTAACAGGGTCAAACGACCCTGGTCTAACTCACGGGAGAGGTCGTCAGCCAAGGCCACAAGTGCAGTCTCCGTGCCATAACCCATCTGAAAGCCCGACTGTGAGGGATTGAGAAAGTTAACCCAGTCAAAATGCCCCTGAAGCTGCTGAGCCACCACTCGTTCAGTTACCTTCCCTAAAAAGGGAAGGTTAGAAACTGGCCGATAACTGGCAAGGACATCAATGTCCAAGGATGGCTTCTTGAGCAGGCGCTGCACCACCGCCTCCTTGAGACAGTCCGGCACCCTGCCCTCCCCGAGGGAGGCGTTGACTATCTCTGTCAGCAATGGCCCCAATGTCTCCTGGCTAGCCTTAACCAGTCAGGATGGGCATGGATCTAATTCAGAATTGGTGGCTCGAACAGTCCCAAGAGCATCCCCCACATCTGAGGGGTGACACCGTCAGAAACTCATCCCACAAAACAGGAACAGACGGGGCTTCCACTGCCTCAGACCTGTTCTCTGCTTTAAAAAAGTCATATCAAAACCGTGGTGAATTTGAACGATTTTGTATCTGCAAAAAGTCCACGAACAAATCACAGCGAACAATTGATGGTTCCACATCCAGGTGGGGGCAGGCCGGACTGACCAGCCCCCTTACCACTGGAACAACTCAGCCAGGCAGGACTTAGCAGACGCAATGCGGGCAGTAAAGAAAACCTTCTTTGCTGTCCGCACCGCTATGGTATAGGTACGTAACTAGACTCTATGCCACAACCTGTCCACTTCAGTACATGAGTGACGCCACCGTCGCTCTAACCGCCGCCCTACCTGCTTCATCCGCATAGTTGCTCTTGTGAATCTTCTCCAACTTGTCTACATCTTTCATGAAGTGTGGTGCCCAAAACTGGACTCAGTGCTCAGGCGAGGTTTCGCCCGGGCTGTGTAAAGTGGCAGCACAACCTCGTGCATCTTGGATACGATACATCTGTTCGGGCAGCCCAAAATGGCCTTTGCAACAGTGTTGCCACCTTTGCAACAGTGTCGTGTTACTGACTCCTGTTCCACTTATGATCCACCACAACTCCCAGATCCAACTTTCCAGTGCTACTGCCTAGCCAGTTATCCCCTATTTTATATTTGTAGATCTGTTTTGTTTTTTTCTGTTCCTATGTGTAATACATTGCATTTGTCTTTATTGATTCTTTTTGTTCAGCTCGGGTCTCTAGTTTATCTAGATCCGCTTGTATTCTAATCTTGTCTTGCAAAGTATATACAATTCCTCCCCGTCTTGTGTCGCTGCACTTCCTCAAGGAAAGTGATTTTTCCTTAAGTGAGGTGGCTTCTATGCTGGACTGAGAGAGGAGTGCTGGGACTTGAGGCTCCTTGTTGGTAAGATGGGGTCTGGACAGAAGGTAAGCAGGGTTGGAGCACAAGGCTAGCAGGTCTGAAGGCAAGCAGCAAGGCAGGCCACATGAACACGAAATGCCATGTTGCTTTGCCCAGCTGCCTATCACAGCTGGACGGCTTTATAAGAAGTCAAGGACCAATCAGGAGGCAGGTGGGGGTGTGGCCCAAGCTGGCAGAGAGAAGTCTGGAGAAGAAGAAACCAAAGCTCAAGCCAGAGAGCTATGCTGGTTTTGCAGGGTCAGCTTTTGCTTCAGAACTTCTAGGTCTGCCAGTTCAAGATCTGGTTCCTCACAGGGGAACGTTAATGGCGTGTAACCATTCTCGTGAACTTGAGGTTTTCCCCCATGGGCCAGATGACACAGAATCTTAATTCCCATTATTGGTTTGAGTTTGTGAGTATCTGTAGATAAGGGAGAAAACTTGCTGTTGTAGAAAACTCTGTGCTTCAAGTCTCTCTTAATAAAATTAAAAAAAAGAGAGAGAAAATCGGTTCAGAGCAGAAGTTAGTAATTCCAGTTATTATTGGCCTTTATTTTTCCTCCTTTCCATTTATAACCCACTTAAATGTGACTAATGCCAAAAGCCAAAATTGCAGCGCAAGGAAGTACAGTATTTTTACACCCTGGCTGATGATGCAAGTTGAAACAAAGGCCTGGTTGTTTTGCCTTTCTTTTGAACTCCATAAAAGTTAATTCTCTTCTAAGCAGTGTTTTTAAATCACACCTCCAAGTCCCTGTGGGAAAGTTATGGGTGAGTTTTGAAAAGTTCTTTCCTAATTCTGCTCAGCATGGAACTGGGGAGATATGAGCTGGAGGGAAGCCCAAACAAATGAGCGGTATTTAAAGGCTAGAGTGCTAAATATAACAGAGGCAGGGTGGAGATGGGCTGCATGCTTGAGGGAGAGCGGTAAGGGGATACAGAACCCTTGACCTCTAGGTCACTGGATCAATGCAGACTGGGTTAGGAGTGATCGAAAGCTTTTGGCCATCTGTCCGGCAGATACATCCTAGTTCTCAGATGACAGGGTTGTCCATGCCACAGAAATGATATAGGGTGCTAATGGAGAGTGATGACCTTGGTAAACTCTGTTGAGGACCCAAGAATCAAACACTCAGAGGCTGGACCTTGTGACCTGATGCACTCTCTCTCAGCTTGGGTATCCCTCTCTTTCCCCCCCCCCCCTCTCCTAATTGTCTGTTTCTGGCCTTATGCTTCTGGTTGCTGTATCAGAGTCTATTTTGCATGTGTTTTTTCTTTCTAAACAGAATACATCTGCTGGAACCCTCCAGCACCCTCCCTAGTATTTAGGGTTGCCATATCTCCCCTTTAATCCAGGACACTTATGAAAAATGCATGGTGCAGGGCTGCACTTGGTTCCAATGCAGGGCTGTATTGAAACCAATGCAGCCCTGCACCATGTATTTTTCATAATCTCCCTGGATTAAAGGGGACGTATGGCAACCCTGCTAGTATGGTTTTCATGTATATGGAGACCTTTATATATACACCTTTCTTGCATCACCAAGTATTTTTTAGTTCTCACTCAGTGAGGACCCTGTGTGGTTTGAAAGTTTGCATACCCCCCCCGAGACATTGGTCCAATAAAAGATCATCTGGATAATTTTGTCTCCACCTATTAATGCAGCAACAGTGTAAGAGATGGGAGAAATGCTGCTCTTATAATTGTCATTCTGCTTAAATGAACTCTGACTTGGGTGTGGACTTAGTTTGAATGGCTAATTATTCCAAAATGAAAATGTGGGATACCTGAACGAGGTAGTGGGAAGGATGAGCTTGAGGGGATAGAGTTGGGGAGGGCTACCTTCAAGGTCTTAAGATGCTTGTGAGGAGATTGGAAGGAGGGAGGTCTGGTTCTCCTGGGATAGGAAGAATTTACAACAGCAGATTTTTTGTGAACTAGGCTGACCTAGAGGTGGTCCCTGAAACACACATTCACTTTACCAGCCTGCTGTCAATTGCAGCAGCTCATCTGGTCAAGAAGCCTGCATTTACAGGGGTAAGGCTACATTTTCAATAAAACCAAAGGGATGTTGGGATGGGTCCTGGAAACATGGAACACTGCTGGCTTTTCAGAGGCACACAATTGCCCTAACTCTAAATACCAAATGCACAACTTGCTAGTCAGTAATATTGCAGGGAAGGCTAGGAGAGTGATGGTGGATCACAAACTGAACAAGAGTTAATATGACACTGTTGCAAAAAAGGCAAATGCCATTATGAGCTGCGTTGACATGCTGTATCCAAGATACAGAATGGTATCATTTTACGTGGCACTAGTCAGGACCAGACGTAGGGGCAGGCCCCCTAGGCCCACACCTTGGGTAGTGTTTTCTGGAGAGTGGCATTCCTGGTCCCGGTGCCCTGCTCTGTGTTTTGTTTTTTCTTCCTGCAAGGTTGCTGCCTGCAGCCAAAGCCTGCTGCCTGGGTCCCCATTCCTTACCTGCTTCTGCCGACTGCCTGCTAATAGTGCAGCAGCAGCAGGGGGACACCAGGACAGATCGGACTAGGAGATAAAGCTGTTTGTTTACAAACAACTCTGCATGTGAGTGATCAGAAGGCTGTTGCCTCACAGCTGGGTTGTGTATGGCATGCTCACCATATTCAAATAGACCGCGTGATGGTCTCAAGCACCTCTGGTATAAAAAGCACTCGCCCCTCTAAGAATGACAGTTCCTTCTAACCCTTTCTAGAAATAGAAGAAGAAAAATTTCATGTGTGGCTGGAAGGGTGGGTGTTGTGAGAATGTGTAAAGCCTTCTTGAAGAACCATGTTTACAAGGCAGCAAACTTCTGTTCTTCTTCGAGTGGCTCCTCACAGGCCCTCTTTACACGACTCTGCCACTCACCCCTCACTCATCTGCACCCACAAAGCAATCGCTATTTTCCCCAGTTGCTCCATGCGTGGGGACAAGTAGGGTGTGTGTGAATGGGGATGCATGTTAGGCAGACCCACGCACCCCCACTCTCTGCAGGTGCGTGTGCTGCAGCATTCACACGTGGCTCCCCCACCCATGAACATGCGGCGTGGGGGCGGGGCTTGGCGGCAGGGCTTGGCTTGGTGACAGCAGCCTGAGAAGAGCCTTGGGGTGCAAAATTCCTGAGTCTGGCCCTGGCACTAGTGGGAGCCCATCGGTAATGTGGTAGTCAGTTTTGGGACACCACAATTCAAGAAAGAAGTTAACAAATTGACGAGGCTACGTAGAGCAGCTAAGATGATAAATGGCTAGAATGCAATCCATAAGGGAAAAGTCTTATTCAGCCTAGAGAAAAGTCTTAAAGGGTAGGGAGGGGGAGACATGATAACGGTTTTCAAATGTCTAAAAGGATGGGATAGGGACAAAAAAAGATAGGGATCATTTCTTTTCCATAGTGGCAGAAGATGGAACAAGAGGTAATGGACTTAAATTGGTACATGGTAGTTTCAGTTAAATATTAGGAAAAACTTTTCAACTGTAAGTAGTGTTGAACAATGGAATAGGCTGGCTAGTGTTCTCCTGGAATCACTCTTCTTGGATGTTTTCAAAGACCATCTGGACCAACATCTGTTTGTGATACTTCAATTAAAAGGGTATCCTGCTTTGGAAGAAGGAGTTGGACTAGATAGCTTTTGAGGTCCCTTTCAGCCCTATGACTGAGTGCAAGACACCAGCACATTAGTATCCCCAGTAGGGATGGATCCTTGCCTCAACAATGTATCATCTGGAGTCAGATTTCCTCCTGAGTTTGGTGATGAACCCAAGTGCTTTGGTTCATGAACCCCATCATCCTGCCTCTGAAAGTGGCCGTTCTTGGTTGCTTCAGAGAAGTCCCCACAGATCATAATGAAGCGATCTGTTCGCTCCCAGCTTCTTTGACAATCAGAGGTTACATCCTCCAACTTACTTGGCTAATAGCCATTAGGGAACATAATAAGAATATAACATTCCTGGTTTGTGGCTTTGGTTCAGGTCTGCTTTTAATTAGGACATTCTTTATTTTGGTAGAGAGAGTCTGCCCCTAAAACCAAAGCTATTTTATGGATACACTTACCAAAGGCAAAAATGGTGTTAGTCACACCAAGTACATTTTTTGCCTTGGTATCAAGGGATAGATTGTTGCAGAAAATGCTGAGATTGGAGTTGGAGTAGAAATCCCCCACATCCCAGTCTCATGGCTGCACTGCCTTTTGAACTGCTTACAGTTTCTAGGGTGAAGGATCTGGGAGTGTAAGCTAGCTTTGGGGTGAAAAGGATGTTTTCTGCAAGGAAGGAGAAGAGCCGTGCTTATCAGAGCAGCCTAGAAAGAAAAGGTGCCAGTTTTTTAATGTGGAACTTGAAGCAATACTCATCCGTGTTTACCCCCTAAAGGAAATATTTGTTTTTAAATAAACCCTCCCCCCCCCGCCCTTTTCCCCACCAATAAAACTGAACTGCAGGCACAAGTTTTCTAAACTCCATCTGACTCTCCACCTGAGACATGGAATTTGCTGATTTGACATGAAGCCATAGAAGCCAATTGAACATATCCTAGTAATCTTGCCCATTTCCAAGGAAAGTCTGGGTTGAGTTTCAGCACTTTAGTAGTGAAACCCAAGTGCAACTAACAGTTGCAGAATATCCTCTTGGGAAAGGCAAACAAGGGGACTTAAATTTCTAGTATTTCCTTGCAGCTCTGGCAGTAGGAGAGGAACTCTGAGCAAGAGAATTTTCCAGGTTTTGTCCAGCTGTCCAGGAGATCGGGTATCTCATTGAACAGGGCCATTGTAACATTGGTCTGATCCACGCTGGACGAAAGCGCTCCATGTATCTTGCAATGGAAAAGAGTTGGGTTGCTCTATGAAGGCCACTGTGGAACAGCCGGGCAAGGACAGACAGTCTAGCATTATTATTATTTTTTTGTTTTTTAAAAAATTTTAAAAATATATATTTTTGTCATACTGTGTTGGATTTGTTTATTTGTTGTTTAATTATTACGGCGCTCGCATCCTATTAAAAATGAAATACATATGAGACAAGCTGCCCTGATCTCCTCCATACTGCCAACCACTCACCAGCTTCCTTCAACCTCTGAGGCGCCCCTTATTTTCCCCATAATATTCCCCAGCTTCCATCATGCCGTACAACTCTTGCCCCCTCCAAACTCCCATGCACTCCATAGCTTTCTCTGTTCCCAGTGCGGGCTCGGGAGACTGTTTTGCAGTCTGATAGCTGTGACTTCTCTGCACTTCTTGTTTTGGGGGAAGGTCAGAGTTCTGTACATTGTGAACCCCAGTAATGCAGTTTTGACCAACCTTGTGCAGAAGTTGATTTTTTGTCTCCTTTGTGGTGGAGTAGCCTTGTGTATGAGAGTCTGCAGTTGTCCTCATCCTTGCCTGAAAGGCTCCAGAACATGTGGTGGTGTATGTCCTGATTCTCGCCATCAGATTGTTAAAGACTGGCGGGGATGTCTTCTAGATGTGCTGTTCTTATACGAGTTCCTTATTCCCACAGATGGCAACAGTTGCTGCAGCTGTACTCCATGCACAAATTCAACTTGCAGTTGTTTCAGGTCTGCAGGATTGCAATTGCCTTGTTCATATAATCTTATACCCAATCAAAATACTTGAGATGCATCTGATTGCATCTTAGTAATAAGGAAAGCCTATGAGGACAAAAGTCATTGCAAACCGCTCCTTTTCCTGTTTGACTCTTCATGGATTTACTGTGGATTAGTTGTGTGTATCTTCCGCAGAATATTTTGAGTGCTTAATATACTGTCTTGCCTTTTTATTTAGACAGAGAATGTTGTTGTTCATAAATGAAAGGGGGGGGGGGGACACAAAAGTTCAGATACCCTTTTTTATTAGCCCAACACAAGCTTTTGGGCCTGAAAGCTTTGTATAGACTCACCAATAGCAGTTGGCCCAACATATATTTTTATGGCATATGATCTTGGGCAAGTTGCTTCCTGAGTTGCATTTTGGTCCCTGTCTAACTTTCTTTCTGTCTAAGCAGAGGTAAAATAATAGAATCTTAACATTGGAGGTGACCTCAGAGGTCATCTAGTCCAACCCCCTACTCAGTGCAGGAAATCCACAGCTACAGCATCCCCGACAGATGACCGTCCAGCCTCTGTTTGAAAACCTCCAGTGAAGGAGAGCCCACCACCTCCGTAGGCACTCTGTTCCACTGCTGAACACCTCTTACTGTTAGGAAGTTCTTCCTAATGTTTTGCCAGAATCTGTTTTTTGTAATTTCAGCCCATTGGTTCTAGTCCTGCCCTCAGGAGCAACTGAGAACAAGTCTGCTCCATCTTCTATGTGACAGCCTTTCCGATATTTGAAGATGGCTACCCTATCTTCCTCTAGTCTTCTCTTCTCCAGGCTAAACATGCCCAGCTCCTTCAACCTTTCCTCATAGGACTTGGTTGCCAGACCCCTGGCCATCTTTGTTCCTCTACTGTGAACCTGTTCCAATTTGTCAATGTTCTTCTTAAAATGTGGTGCCCAGAACTGGTCACAGTAGTCCAGATGAGGTCTGACAAGCGCAGAATAGACTAGAACTACTTACTACTTGTGACCTGGACACTATGCTTGTGTTCGTGCAGCCTAAAATTGCATTCGCCTTTTTAGGAGCTGCATCACACTGCTGACTCATGTTCAACTTGTGATCAACTACGACCCCAAGATGCTTTTCACATGTATTGCTGCCAAACCAGGTAACACTATCCTATACTTGTGCATTTGATTTTTAAGTACAGGAGGTGCATCCGTCGTATTTGTGGAACTGTTGATCAATGCTTACTGATGCCAGATAATTTACAGGAAGAAAATTCTGAAGTTTAGTGCATTGACCACCATCGCTTTGAATGAGCACTCCACCATGCAGTAGAACTTGGGTCTTTCCTAGATATTTGTCAAAAGAGCTCCTATTAACTACTACTATTAACTACTACTATTAACTACTATTAACTACTATTGAAGGACCTCATTGTGGAAGGTGCAAAGTGCTTCCTGCAAGGTACTGTAATGTAAACCCACCAATCGGGGGTCCTGGGATTCTTTCACTTTAGAGGATTTGACCCTAACAGGATAACAGTCCATGCTGAGGCAAGGAAGAGTATTTTAAGAACCTAATTGCCACACTGGATCAGACGAATGGTTCATCCAGCCCAGCATCCTGTCTCTTGACAGTGGCCACCTTGACATTTATGGATCTATCTCCTAGAAACACATCTAATCCTTTTATATAAGGATTGTAAGAGCTCTGCTCCTTGATTTCCCCCTCTCCCCTCAAGTCCTATTTCCCAGGCTTTGACTCGGGCTCACCACCTGCTAGACACCGATCTGCTGTAAGCTCCAGCAACTAGTCTTCGCTCTACTGCCACTATTTGAGGTCGTGGTCAATCCAGAACCCATCTGCTGTTAGTGCCTATCTACTTGGGTGGCATAAACTCCCTGATTGGGTGGTGTACTTGCTGCTTTCTCCCTGGCCAATCAGTAGTCTCCTCCACAGAAGTTATGGTTGGTGGCCATCTAGAATTCCTTCCCCATTATCTCTCACACTTCAAAGCTGAACGGGTACATCATCAGAGCAAAGAATGTGGCAGTGGTGCCTACTGCTGCTCTGGGGTTGTGGTGAGCCGGAATCTAGGAGGGCTTTCCCCTGGCACCCTCTCAGACTCTGTGAGGGAGATGTACCCTCCTTCTCCTCATCCCCTGCCTGTTCTTACCTCCTTGTTAATTATACTTATTTAACAGTTTAACCTCTCAAAAGAGCAACAAAAATGTCCCTTATGGCCCTGGGAAACCAATAGAGAACTTGACAGGTGCAGAAGTGTGTAGTGACATCATAGATACAAGTGAGTGAGACTCCTGGTTTATTTTGTTTAATGGAAATTCAAGTGGTGGTGGAGAGGGTAAAATGGTTGATTCTTCCAAATCCATAAGCAGGAGCTGTTTTTACATGACTCAGA
Organism: Sphenodon punctatus; assembly: GCA_003113815.1. Taxonomy (NCBI): domain Eukaryota; kingdom Metazoa; phylum Chordata; class Lepidosauria; order Sphenodontia; family Sphenodontidae; genus Sphenodon; species Sphenodon punctatus. Next base: position 3,803,555 of record QEPC01012592.1, on the reverse strand, counting down.
TAGCTGGGGGCTTAAGCTAAGCAGTAGAATTATGCACACACAAAAAATGCTTTACTCTGCTACACACAATAATTAATATATTTTTCCTGTGTGGCATAGAGTTAGCACTGGTGAATACTTGCAAAGGGTCATGCCACAGGTAAGTGCTATAAACTGCAGGCATTGTGCCTGCTAGAGTAGACAATCACACTAGTTAGCCAGTCAGAAGCTGGGACTTCAAGGGCTTCTGGGAAATAAAGGTCCACAGTTTAATATGAGATGGGAGGCTGTAGAAGGAACTCTGAGAGAGTTCTCTAGAAGAGGAGAAAGAAGAGGAACAAGGCTACGGAGTTGCCTGCTGGGCTACGGCAGAGTTTTTCAAACTCCAAACTGTGCAGGTAATGCAAAAGTTCCTCGGTTTTTCCCAAGCAGCCTGGCTGTGGCTATTATGGATGCTGGGACCTGCGTCATTGTAAAAGTCCATTAAGGATGCTGGGACCTGCGTCATTGTAAAAGTCCATTAAGGATGCAGGGACCTGTGCCAGCTGGAACCTGTTTCCTCAGAACCCGCAGGTGGAAGCCATCCTTGTGATTTATAGAAGGACTTTGGACCCTTGATACTGAAACTCTCCTATAGTGGCTGCTTTCAGACACTACAGGAGAGGGGTGGGAACTTGCTGATGCACCCCCGCCCAGAAATGCGGCACGGAGACATGGAATGGATTTAAAAAGCCGCATTCTTTAATGAAAATCAGAGCAAGAAAGGTTGGTGAGATTGCGTCTAGGCAATCCTGGGTCCAGTATTCTGTAAGAACCTATCAAATTATTAAACAGGTATCTGGCTTGGATATGCCCTCCATATACCATTACCAAATCAACAGTTAAACCTTCCCCCTTCGAATAGCTCCCTGGCCAAGGCCAAAGTGAGGAGGCCCTTCCAGGAACAAGTAAGGTAAAAGGTGTCATTAAGATCGAGGGCCATGCTTGCCCATACCCCCGCTTGACACCCCTCCCAGGGGAACGATCCCATTGCTAGCCATGCCCTGCTTATCAGGTATCGCCCCCCCATCTCTTATGGAGATGACTCTTTTATCTATCCTAAAACTGCCTAACCGAAACCTAATAACCATACTGGACCCCCACAACAGTGCGACATAATATACTTAGCAAGTTACATAAGCCAAATAATTGCCAATCATGTAATTATCCCTATTATAATCATACCGAATTAGTATTTCCAATTGAAGTTTAAACTATTTTAAAATTATTGTCCTATCAGTTATTAATCAAATTGCCAAATTAAGTGAAACTAGTATCAATCAACTCTTTTGCCTTCTTCACAGTATTGGAATAGGTTAAACAACAAAGGCCGCTCATAATGACTGAGGTGCCTTGCAAAATTCCTTCTTGGTCCCCTTATGGCAACTAGTTAGACCCACAATATTAGAGGGGTGGGTGGGTGGGTGCTGACTCCTAGGGGATGCAGGTGCGAATGGAGCCTGCTCGGGAAAACCACGTGCACGGGCAGCNGGGTGCTGACTCCTAGGGGATGCAGGTGCGAATGGAGCCTGCTCGGGAAAACCACGTGCACGGGCAGCAGCAATACCCCCCGCTTCTAACAAAGGGGAGGAGCTGCCCCCACGCCGAGCAATCAGGAGCCCAGTTCATGGGCACCTGATGCCTGGGCCACTAATCACCGGTGCCCAGGCTGAACATCTGGGGTCTCTGAGCCCCTGCAGCCCTCCGCACTCCTTTCCAGGCAATTAAAGGGGGCACGGCAACCTCCCCCCTCCACCAATTTCAGGGCAGAGGGCCCTTTGCAATCACTACTGCGGCTCTCTAATTGCGAGGATTAGTGCCTGTCAGAATGCACTAATCCCCTTTTAAGGCACAGGAACACCAGCGCATGACCGGGTCCCCAAATGTAGTCTTTACAACAGTGGGTATTCTTGTGCCTTAAAAGGAGATTAGTGCATTCTGACGGGCGTTAATCCTCACAATTAGAGAGCCATGGTGGCGATTGCAAAAGTTTTCGTCCCTCCCCTGTAGCGTCTGAAAGCAGCCGAAGACTTGCTGGAGCAGGCGGGCTGGAGCAGAGGTTGGAAGCCAGACCCCTTCACCTTACTTGGACCTTTTGAGAACCTATAGTTTTATATGAATACTTGCCCCAGAATCAGACTCGGCCAACAAGTTATGGGAACATCAGTGGGCTAGGACTGGAATAAGACTGAGGCTGCTTTCACACATTACAAAATAGGCTATTATAATAACTCCAGATAATACCAGGTATTATAATTCTGCAGTTTTTGTAATGTGTGACTGCACTATTCTCCATTTATGCTGCAAGATCTCGAGTTGTCGTAAGAGCCAAGTCAAGTAGACTTTTATTCAGCGATTATCCAGTAAATTCCATAAAAAAGATATATACACACAATAAGTAAATGACTCAAAGTCAGACCATCAAATCAAAGTATTGTTAAGCAACAGTAATCATCTTGCACATGCAAAAAGCTAAGAAGGCAAAAACGGTTATAGACCTAATAACATGTGGGGCTCTTGGAGCTAAAAGAAATACCAATCTCTGTATAATCAATGCTACACTCCTCCCCTACCTCCAAGAGTGGAGCGATCAATTTCTCTCTTAATTTACTATAAAAGGGGCAATATAATAAAACATGCAAGAGATCCTGAAATTCTCAGACCATAGGGCAAAATCGGGAATTAAGAGGAATCCCCCTATGAATCTTCCATGTAATAATGCAGAATCAAACAATTGGAAGCATATAAAAGTAAAAACTTTGTGTAGGGAAATATTCAGCAGCATCTCCAAGTAAGGCTCCATAACAAAAGATACCTTTTTAAAATAGAATACAAAGGTGCTATACGTCGAGATAAATTGTTGTTATAAGAGCCAACAAATGTGACTTTTACAATGACCTGAAATCATGCAGCATAAAAGGGGAATAATGCATTCGCACACTACAAAAATTGTGGCATTATAATACCTGGTATTATCTCGAGTTGTTATAGTAGCTCATTTTGTAATATATGAAAGCAGACTGACTGAGGGGTTGTTGAGTGTACCGGGCATAGCAGCTAATTCCCCTGAGTGCTGCACCAGTACCTTCTGTGGGCTTGTGTAGTGGTGGAGACTGTGGGCACCCTTGTAACTCATTCATGAAATAGTGGACCTAAGGGTTATTCACACAGTGGATTTTGGAAGAGGTTTGTGTGACTAGAAATGGAGTTTATGGAAATTATAACAGGTCTCCTGATGGCAATGATCCAGCGAGAAGTGGTGGTAGTCCATCTAGTATAACAGCAACAGGTTCCCTAGAACCAACAAGGACAACTCTTACAATCCCCTATACAGCAAATTCCTAGGGTTCAGTCCTAAGTGGGGGTAGTTGCTCAGGATCAGGGTCCTGAGGGTATGGCTAGGGTATGACCAAGAGGTAATCCAAAAGTTATTAAAGAGGCTAATTGGTGTTGGCTCAAGACTCTGTATTCAGGAAACCAATCCAGGCAAAGATTAGGATCCATTCAAAGAACCAAGAGCTCTCAAACAGCCCCACCAATAAAAAAACCTATTAAGGGAAGTAGAGGGTGACCATTCTAGCATACTTTCTGCCTTCTAATGTTACATGGGAGGGGTGGAAACTATGATGTGGATGCCCCAGCTAGCTACCGACCTGTCTAACCTCCCCTTTTAAAGGAAGGTTATTGAACAGGTAGTGACTCATCCGCTCCAGGTGCATTTGGATGGCATCGGTTTTCTTGATCCCATACAGTCTGGTTTTCGCCCAGGTTAAGGCATGGAGACAGCACCTGTGGCCTTGGCTGATGGCTTCCCTGTGGAATTGGACAAAGGTTGAAAGATCCTGTTGGTCCTATTAGATCTATCGGCAGCCTTCAACACTGTTAACTATGGGTTGCTGGTGACTCGACTGTGGGACTCGGTGGGGTGAACGGGACTGTTTTACAATGGTTCCGTTCATACCTCGCGGATAAATCTCAATGGGTGATACTGGAGGACTGTACTTCCACCCCTGGTGGTCTCCCATGTGGGGTCCCTCAGGGTTCCATCTTCTCCCCTCTCCTGTTTAACGTGTATATGAAGTTGCTTGGGGAGGTCGTGTGCAACTGGGGTTCCGCTGTTATCAATATGACTCCCCATGTGCCCGTGCGACCCTTAAGATCGTCCGTGGGAGCCTTTTTGGAGGTTCCCTGGGTGAGGTGGGTGGCCACCGATGTTAGATCTTTTTTACAAATTTTATACTGTTTTAATTAATGTTGTTCGCCGCCCCAGACTGCCCTGTGGGCAGGAGGGGCAGGATATAAATTTTAAATAAATAAAAATAAAATAAAAATAAATAAATAAATAAATATACGGACGACACCCAGCTGTATTAATCATTTTCATCTGACTCGGGCCCCACCGTCTCCTTGCTGTCTCAGTGCTTGGATGCTGTGGGGGATTGGATGACGTCAAGCTGATTGAAGCTCAATCCCGATACGACAGAGGTGATGTTAGTTGACGGAACTGGTGATCTGAGTGAGGAGGTTCTTCCATTATTGGAGGGGTTCGTCCTCTCTTGGTTCCATCTGTGCAGAGCCTGGGGGTGCTCCTGGATTCCCAACTGTGTCTGGATCTCAAGGTGTTGGCTGTGGCCAGGGATGCCTTTCGTCAACTACATCTGGTGAGGAGGCTCGGCCCGTATGTCTTGGTCTCCGATCTTGTCACTATCATCCATGCGTTCGTCACCTCGAGACTAGACTATTGCAATGTACTCTACACAGGACACCAAACTACAACACTATACCTAGTGGCCTCTGATAAAAACACTCAGTGGCTCTCCTTGTTTCTGGATCAAACCAAACTTTGTTCAGATCAGAATTGGTGTGACCCCAGTGGATAACTCCAGAATAAAAAGATCAAACTGCAGTGTATATACATAGGGGCAAAAGTCTCCTTCGCCGCTGAATAGGGGCAAAAGTCCCCTTCGCCGCTGAATAGCGGAGACGGGGCGTTTGTCCAGCCTCCTCCCCTCCGGGAAATGAGGCACAGAGTGTGGAGCGGCCGCAATGGTAATTGGCCCTCAAGAGGTACTGCCCTGTTGTTGGGCAAAGTTCAGAGGAGCATGTGATAAGCACACAGAAAAGGATACGAGGACCCGCCCCTTCTAGGCAAGGCGAGTCCACGTGGCCTCAGAGCGAGGCATTTGGCGGCAGACGGAGCAGAAGTCAGCAGCAAAATAATCTTGCTGCTGACCCTGCGAAGGAGCCCAGATTAGGAGCGACGAGATGGGTCGCACAAAGAAGAAGAGCAAGGAAGGAGCGGGGCGAGTAGCCGGGCAGCAGTCCCGTGCAGAACTGGCCGAGAGACTTGCGACCTGTGAAGCTCTCCTTAGGGCTCAGGGACTGCCTATCCCGGGTGAGGTCGTGGCTGAGCACCATGAGGCAGGGAGATGAGGGGAGGGCCTCGGGGAACAGTGAAGGTGGCCATGAGGGGGGCCTCCACTCCTCCACAGGGAGGCCCCCCCCCCACCGAACAAGCAGTCAGGCATGGGGGAAGGGTGATTAATCTCCCAGCCCGTTACAGGGAGGGAACGGGCAGCACCCCTTTACCAACAAGCAGGGATGGGAGCCCAATACATGTGGCAAGGGATGAGAACTTGCCTCATGGGTATGGATTTAGGGCCTCTCTGAGGGCAGTGAGTCAGCGGGGCGAGGCCATGGACCCCATGAATCCTGGGGATAGAAACCAGGGCAATGAAGGTGAAGAAACCCCACAACCTCAAGGGATAGGAGTCCATGACCCTATGGGTATCCCGGGATGGGGACTTTACCATAGTCAGAGGGAGCAAGATATGGGAATCATGAGTGGGCACCCCCCCTGTGGGCCAGGTGCATTACCCCATGGGCAGGCAACCATCTCTGGAGCATTTCTCCCTGTAGGAGACGGGGAGCTGCCAGTGGCAAGACGACGGTGCAAGGGAGCCGACCGAAGGGAGCAGCCAGGGAATCGTGAGCTGCTAAGGCGGATTGAAGTCCTGGAGCAGGAGGCACAGAGTCAACGCAGACGCCCGCACCAAGGGATGGAGGCAGCAACTTTGGAAGGTGCAGCAACAGCAGGTACTGGACAGGGTGAGGCCAGTAGGGCTAGGGCCCCTGGACGGGATGAAAGGGGGGAGAGTCCCCTGAGGGAAGAGAGCGCAGTCCCTCCCAGTGGGAGCAGCACTGGGCTAAGTGCTGGGTTGCCCTCTTTGGGTCCTGAATTGCCACAAGGGGAAGCCTCTGGCTCAGAGGGGGCACCCCTCCCAAAAAATACAAACCCGCAATTGCGTATGGTGGGGGGGGAAATGGATGTGGGTGGTACCAACAGTCCCCCCAGATATGGGGCAAAGAAAGTGGCCCAACCGGAGCGAGCAGACAGTAAGTAGGGAACCAGGGCTCCCACTTCCCTTGTCTGGAACTCTGTCTGCCGTAACGCCCAACCAACCGGTGGCCCCCACACATTCTGAAGGGCAGGCCCGCCCACCTGGGGGACCAATACCGGAAGTGGCAGCCCCGTTCGGGTCCCATTTGACCCAAGCCACGAAAGAAAAAATTTGGCGGGGAGAATATGTGGACTTGTTTGCCCTAATGTTCAGTGATCCAATAGTGGATCACTCAGAGCAGTCAGATGACAAGGACAAAGAAAAATTCCGGCAGCCCAAGGCCAAAAGGAATTGGGAAAATTGGACATCAGCATATGTTGTATACATGGGGGTGATCATGCAGAGAGACCCCAGCCGTGGTTTAGAGCTGCACAAGTATGCAGGCATTGTATGAAGGGCACATGGTACTGGCCCCCCGGGTGCATGGCTTCGATATGACGAAGCTTTTCGCCACAGAGCAGCGAATGTACCCGGGATGCAGTGGGACAAGCACGCTGCAGATTTGTGGCTCGAAAGCATGATAGATGCGGTCTTATCGGGCCGACAGCGGACACCCACAGGTACGGGGGGGGTTGCCCCGGCGAACGAGCCATTTCGCAGTGATGCCCGGAGATGGGGGCAGGTTACCCCTGGGCCTTGCTGGGAATACAATAAAGGGGGGCGCTGCACACGAGTGGCTTGTAGATTTCGACACACGTGCTCCAATTGTGGTGGGAACCATGCAGCAACTGCGTGCTCAAGACCCCGGCAGAGGAGGGGAAGGGGTAGATATGGCACGGGTGGGGGAAATCAGAAATTTGGCCAGAATACCCCAAGCGGACCTCGTCCTCAAAACGGGACCGACGCCAATTCAAATTGAGGCCCTCGAGGAGGCACTAGTGGGGCACCCCAAAAGGACGGAGGTTGACTATGTGGTACAAGGTTTCAAAAATGGTTTCATTATTCCTGCAGACCCGGTACACCAACATAAGGTAGCACATAATTTAAAATCTGTTCAAGGACACGAGGGGCTAGTACAAACAAAAATTGACAAGGAGGTAGAAGAAGGCAGGGTGGCAGGCCCCTTTAATAACCCCCCTTTGTTCAACTTAGTGGTTTCCCCGCTTGGCATAGTCCCGAAGAAAACACCAGGGGAATTCCGCATGATCCACCATTTGTCCCACCCATGCGGAGGATCAGTGAACGATGCAATCCCCAAAGAATTAACTACTATTAAATATGCATCGTTTGATGAGGCAGTGGATAAAGCAAAGGCTATGGGGGAAGGTGCAATCCTAGCAAAGTGCGACATTAAGTCTGCATTCCGCCTTCTCCCAGTGCATCCTCGTAGTTTTCACCTTTTGGGTTTCTGTTTTGAAGGAGCATATTATTACGATAGAGCAATGCCCATGGGGTGCTCCATTTCCTGTTCTGCTTTTGAGCGATTTAGCTCACTGATAGAATGGATTTTCCGGCAACGGGTGCAAACAGTAGAGATAACTAAATACCTGGATGACTTCCTGTTAATTGGCCCACCAGAAGGAAGGGAATGTGCCCGTGCACTTGATTCATTCCAGAAAATGGCAAGGGAATTGGGTATCCCGTTAGCCCCGGAAAAAACGGAGGGACCAAGCACTAGGATTACTTATTTAGGGATTGAAATGGACACGAAATTGAAGCTGTCTAGATTACCAGCAGAAAAATTGGCAAGCATAAGATGTAAAGTGGAAGAGTGTATGGCAATGAAAAAAATAACAGTAAGAGCACTGCAATCCTTAATAGGTAGCCTCAACTTTGCTTGTCGGGTGATTGCTCCTGGTAGAGCTTTTCTCTCCAGACTTTACGAAAAACTAAAAGGTGAACTACAGCCCCACTATAGGATAAGGGTCACTAAGGACATGAGGGAAGATTTAAGAACTTGGCTTCAATTTCTCCAGGAATACAATGGGATCAGTTTTTGGAGGGAACAATTGCTCCTCAAGAACAACCTACAGGTTAATTCTGACTCAGCAGGCGGGGCTGGATTTGGGGTCTATTGCCAAACACGTTGGTGCGCAGCCCCATGGCCGGGTGAATGGCACGAGTTGGGAGTCACCAGAGATTTGACTTTTCTGGAATTTTTTCCAATAGTGGTGGCAGTTCTATTGTGGACACATCACTTTACCAATCGAGCAGTGTTGTTCTGGTGTGACAACATGGCGGTCGTACATGTTGTCAATACCCTTGCTTCCCGTTCGCCCAGGGTCATGGGGCTGGTACGGGCATTTATGGGTCTGTGTTTAAAGAACAATATATTGTTCTCAGCACGCCATGTACCCGGTATTAATAATGGCATAGCCGACGCCCTTTCTCGGTTTCAGATGAAACGATTCCGGGAATTGGCGCCGGAAGCCAGGGAGCTGGCAGATCCTCTTCCGCCGTGCGTGTGGCAACTTGGGAAATAAGAATGCAGGACATCATACGGGGATCACTGGCCCCCAGAACTCAGGCCGCCTATGGCAGGGCTTACAGGGAGTTCCAGCAGTTTAGAATTCGCCAGGGACTAGGGAGCAATCTCCCTATAAAAGAGCACGAAGTAATACAGTTTGCGATCGAACAGCATGATAAGGGATTGGTAGTGGGGACCATTAAAGGTAAGGTTGCGGCCTTGATTTTTATCAACAAGCTCAATGGATTCCCTTCCCCGGATAAGGGGTTCTTCCTCAAACGCATGTTTGAGAGTTGGACCAGGTCATCCGTGGGGGCAACAATTACTAGATCCCCCATAACAACACCAGTATTAAGGCAGATTATGGGTCTCCTTCCGGCCATTTGCCGGAATAAATTCGAATTGCAGCTGTTTACAGCAGTATATTCAGTGACATATTTTGGGGGGTTTCGCATTAGCGAAGTGGTCCCTGCATCCCGGAAGGACACCTCCTGTCGTGCATTGGCAATGCGCGATGTAAGATGGACCGAGAGTGGTGTTGAGTTGCACCTGCGAATTTCAAAAACTGATCAACAGAAGAAAGGGCAATGGGTGCAATTGTACCAATGTGCTAACAAAGACATATGCCCGGTAGAACAGATGCGGAGGTACTGGGACATCCGCCCGCAGGTGCCCGGGGACTTATTTATACATCAGGATGGTAGGGCACTCACTTGTTTTCAATTCACGGCAGTTATGAAGGCAGTCTTGTGCAGAGCGGGTTTCAACCCTAGGGATTTTGGGACCCATTCATTCAGAATAGGGGCAGCTACGACTGCAGCTGCCGCCGGATTGCCGGTAGAAGCAATCAAGGCCGTGGGTAGATGGAGATCTAAGGCATATAAAAAATACATACGATCACAGCACAGCCAGTAATTCCTTTCCTTCTTTTCCTCAGGACCCTCAACTAGCAGACCAGCAAGACAGGTAGTGTGGATCGTGGGGCACAGCGTGGTACGCTGGGCATACAGAGCAGCCAGCACAAGCCACTGGGGGTCTCAAATGGGGATGCTAGATAGACTTCAGATAAAGTGGCTAGGTAAAAGTGGGATGAAGTGGAGCCAGTTGCTGCCAACCCTTAGGTCCATGAGGGGTTCCCCCCATCTGCAGGTAATTATAGTTCATTTGGGGGGAAATGACCTCCCCACCCGAAAAGGTATAAATTTAGTTATACAAATTAAGGAAGATTTATTAGTAGTTCGACGTTGGTTCAATAGGGTCCACATAGTATGGACAAGTTTCCTACCCAGGATTTGTTGGGATAAGGCAGTTCACCCTGGCAAGGTAGATAGGGCTAGGCGTAATGTAAGTAGAGAAATAAGTAAGTGGGTTATAGGTATGGGCGGCTCAGTTATCAAACACCCGGGGTTAGTACGGGGAAGGGCCGATTTGTTTAGAAATGATGGTGTCCATCTATCAGAGGCAGGCAATGAGATTTATCTAAGAGCATTGGCCCTCCATCTGGAATCATTGGTTTGAGAGACAGTGGGAGTCGGGGAATGACATGGAGTGTCTTCCCCTTAGTGGCAGGGGTCCAGTATGCGATAGTAGGTTAAATAGGAATTAAGTAGGATAGGATGAGACATCTCCATAAGAGATGAGGAAGTGATACCCAGCGTGAAGCGGGGCGCAGCACGCACTGGGGTCATGACCCTGGGAGGAGTGGTTTGGATGACCGGAATGGACATGCGCTGTCCGCCGGCCGGAAACCACTTACCTCCTGGCTCGTGCCCTGAGTTGGGCCTGTTCCCCCGTTTCGGCCAGAGCCTTGTGTTGTCGAAGGGGGAAGATAAGTAGAACGGCATTGACGCTGGAGGGCACATCCACGTCAGTGACCAAGTTAATAAGTTTATGGTTATTAGCTAGCATACTGGACCCAGAATTGCCGGGCAATTTTCCCACCGGCCTCTCAAGTTTGATTGTTGATAATAAAGAATGCGGCCAGCATTTTAAACCAATACAAGTCTCTGTGTCTCATTGGGGTGCGCCGACAAGTGAATACCCAGTTCCCTGTGTGCTGGTTAGGATATGACAAAAAGAATACATCATACGCACTGGCGTAGTATCTAGTTTACCATGGCTCTTTATACTCTGGCATGATTGGATGGCTTTTGGACAGGAATGGAGATGGGATAAGTGAGACTGGAATCAGAGAAATAGGAAAGAGAGAGAGCACCAAAACCAGAGTTGTGGGAAGGAACCCAAGCTATTAAAAAATGAGAGACGGAAGAGAGTTCAGAATCTGTTGGAGAAGAAACCCAAACCTGCCAGGAAAGAAGAAAGTGGACAGGAGACAAAAAGAAGAGTCTGAAAGAGGGATGTAAGTACAGCAAGTTAATACCCTCCAAGATTGTGAGCTTCAGACCTGGCCCTCTAGGTTAGAGGCCAGTTGCCAAACAGATCTGAGTTCTGGACTAGGACTAGAAAGGGGAATTAAAGTTAAAAAAGAAACCTGTAAACAAGGAACAGGTCCGGATTCCCTGATGTCAGCATCTCGTGACTGTCAAGTGGACAAACTCACAGAAGCTATAGAGCATGGACAAAAGCCAGAGACAGGGAATGAAAAGCTGTCATGGGGTCTGGTGTGCAAAGAAGACACTGAGACAATAAAGGGTTTGTGGAGAAGGCAGACGCTTTAGGGGATTTCTTTAATTGCCCTGAGGCTGTTGTGCATAGGCCTCTACAAGACAGAGCATCAGGTTTAAAACTGTTGGGTTGCAATTGGTGTGATGCAGACATCCACCCAATAGATCATAATAATCTGCCACTGACCTGTTGTTCTGTTAAGTGTGATTGGTTGCTGGGTAAACCCATCATCTTGTAGCCACTAGAGATGACTAATACTAAAATGAGAAATTTATTATATTCAGGGAGAGGGGAGAGAGGGAGTTGGTGCACTTTAGGAATGTTAAGGGAACAGTACTGGTGCATGTTTTGTCAAAAGGAATTTTTGTGAGCCCTGGGAATATTTTGTTTGCTGTTTTATGTTATCCTGTTACTGGTAGCAGGAATTTTTAGGGTCCTAGGGCCAAGAGTTGGGGGGTGGGGGGAGACTGGTCCCTTCCCTGTCGCCCCCTGCCTGGGTCATGCTTATATGCGGCATTTTGTTCTTGATGCCTCCTTGCGGTGCGTGGATTTCCTGGTAAGGAACTCATTAGAAAGGGGGTGGGGGAGTGTAGCAGGGTACAGTAGTGCCAGCACAAAAAGGGCCTGGCCTTCATCCTTGCAAAGGATCATACCACAGGCAGGTGGTGTAAACTGCAGGCACTGTGCTATCAGATCTTTTGCATTGATTTTTGTACCGGATTTTTAACATTGCAGTTTGTCCCCCATTGGAAAACCTCAGTGTTAAAAATCCGGTACAAAAATCAATGCAAAAGATCCGATAGTACCGAAACTGAAAAAGGACCGAAATTTTTGATTAATCCAAAATGGTCATTTTCAGGTATTTTCGGTTTTATCCGAAACCGAAATTCCCATCCGTACTGGATACTAAAGCCTGTATTTAGACTCTAGTGAAGCAGGCTGGCTGGAAGGGGAGTTTGGAAGCCAGAACCTTTCACCTTACTTGGACCTATATTTACTCCAAGATCAGACAAATACTTACCCCAGGTTCAGACTTGACCAACAAGTTGAGGGAAACTGACTAGGCTAGGATTGCAATAAAAGCCTGTCTGAGGGGTTGTGTGTACGAGGCATAGCATCCAATTCCTTTGAGTGCTGCACTAGTGTCCCCTACAGGCCGTAGCGGGCAGCCCAACTACACTGCGAGATGGTGAATTTCTAAACTTTGGCAAACAAGGTTTGGAGTGTATCATCCAACATACCTTCAGTGGCAGCACTTGAATTATTCTGGCAAAGGCTATGGGAAAGTGTCTGATCCTTCTGCCAGATTCGAACAGAAGATACATAGGTTTTCCAATTGTGAACCTTGTCCTTCGCCTCTCCACGCTGACATTTCAGAGAGAAGGTAGCAGCATCTGCTGGGTGGGGGCGAGGGGACATAAACAAAATGAAGAGCAGCTGCCGACTCAATCTATTTTGGGGATGTAGCCTCTTTTACATAAGGATTTGCATATTTTATGCACTGGGAACATGGCTTATAATGGGCTGAAACTAAAAATATAGACCCGTATTTTTTAAAAAGCCCATTTTGTATATTTGTGTACATATGTATTTCTGAAGGTCTTCTGTTAGTGCAAATGTGGCCTGTGTACTCTTGACTTTTTTTTTTTTTTTTTTTTTTAAGTTGGCAATTATCTACTTTGGGGTAAACAGCCATTTTGTCTTGTCCATCACAACAGTTAACAGAGGCAGCAGCTNTTTTTTTTTTTTTTTTTTTTTTAAGTTGGCAATTATCTACTTTGGGGTGGGGAACCATTTCTGTTTTGCAGACGGAAAATGGTACAAGCTTTTCAGGCTCTTTGAAAATGAGTACAAGCTTTTCAGTCTGGACAGGAGTTAGGGATGGGTCTGCTCAGGTTGGGGGAAGGAAGGGTGGGGTTCAAATCAGGAATCTATAGTATGGACCCATAGCCTACTATTCTTAAATGCTTGCCTTCCATCCTCCTCTTCACTGTGCTCCCTCTTTCAGTGCTTGAGTGTAGGGACTGGAAAGGCCAAGTTGAAACCAGCTGTGGGCTGGATTTGGCCTATGAGCTAGAGGTTCTCGACCTAAAGCGAGGAGCCACCTCCACAGGATTTATTTTAAATTTATTTTTATTTAATTTTATACTTTTATCCTGCCCATTCCTTCAAGGCTCAGAGTGGGTTACAACACACACAAATGTTTATAACAATGCGCAGATACGTCCAAATATTAAAATACCCAAATTAAAAAAATAAAAGTTAACAAAATCCCAGTGCTTCAACCATGGCAGGCCATACTCTGCTGCCTCTGCACCTCAGTGCTCTCTATTCTGATATGAAGGACCTTTGTAAATCACTTCAGAGGAAGCCCTCGCCTCAGTCCTCACGGAATGTTAGTTCCCTCAAGGGAATTTGAGCTGATTGACTATGGACCTCCTCATCTACTCCACAAGCTGTGGATGCTGAGACTGGCCTTTCCAGTCTTCAGGTGAAGAGCCAAGCTGTTCTCCTCCCTTCTGGTCATACAGCAGAGATGTGATAAATAAAAAAAAAAACACATGATCCTGGCAGGCTGGCCAAAATGCCATTTAATATCCTTCAAGATGGTTGCCTGGCATGCTCAGTCTTAAAGCAAGCTAGCCAAGTAATAATAATAAAACTCTTCTTCCATGGAAACGGGGGCGGGTCAAGTTCTTCAATTCTTCAGGTGCTACGGCAAATTATCAGAACATAACCAAGAATGCCAGTCCCCTGGCTTTGTAACGGCAGAAAGGTCTGGGTGGCTACTGTGTTCCTAATTCCATGGATAGCTCCTCCAGCTGCTAACACCTGAATACCCCATATAAGAACAGGGCCCCATTTTGCAGGACGTGATACAAGCAGATAGTAAACCTTCCCCAAACCAATCATGAGCTGACACACTGTTTCTACCTTTTTGTCTTGAGACTCAAGGGGAACTTGATACAAATGGACAGTCTGGTTGATCTAAAGAGTCGATATTCCTCCCTTTTTTATTTCGTTAGATTTTTATTATGACTGTGCAGATAATCCATCCCTCCCTCCCCCCGCCCCAAGACCTGGAGATTGGGTTCAGGCAGAACTGGTGTGTGGCTAGCTGAGATGCTGATTGTTTTAAGAGCTGTAATGAGATATGGCAGCACATACTTGCCAATCAAGTGGCCTTTGGCATAGACCCCCACATTTCCAGACACCCTGCTTTTTCACGACGAGCCAAGTTTGTGGGCTCAATTCTTGTTTATGCCATTGCACATCACAAATAACTACCAAAATGAAAGAGCTGTCCCAGTGTAAGTGAGCAGTGAAGCAAGCCCTGTGTTGCTGGAGCTTTTGCCTTAATGGTGCTAAAACCTCATTTTGCCCTGTTTAAGTTTCATGGCAGCGGGCCTCCCCTTTCTGCCTGTCCGGTTTAAGAGGCAATAAGGAGCTTGACTGTTCTTTGCCAAAAAGGGCCGCGCAGCTGCCACACATTTATTTATTGCTTTGGGGAGCTGTGCCCAACAAAGTATTTTATGATACTCGATCAGTGCAAGTACATAGTAAAAGCTCACTAAATTTATTTTTATTTCTGAGCCATAAAGAGAAAATAGGTACATTATCTGTGTTTTTTATTTATACATTTTATATGAAAAGTTGTGTGCAGCAGCTTCTTGTTTCACAGATTACTTTACTCAGTGGTGGAAGTGTTGACAGTCTGGAAAGGGGAGGGGAACTGGCAGGGGAATGAATTAGAAACCAGTCCTTGCTAACAGAAGCGGCAATCTTTAGCACCCACAGCCACATTTTTATTTTTAAATCTAGTCCTTCATTGTCATTGGAGCAAAATTATCATATTGCCCTTGGCTAATATTCAAAAGGTTGGGGTTCTGCTTTCAGTATCTAGATGAGTAGATACATTCAAAGTGTGAAATGGACTGAAGAAACATTCTTGCTCCTTCTAGAGGTAATGGTAACAAGAGGAGGGGTCCAAAGCCATTTGGAGTCATAGAAGCCATAGTCTCTGGTGGCTTCCTAGGGCCTCTTCCAAAAAACCTCATTTGAGCTTTGGGGTTGAATGGAGTAAGCTTTTATTTCCTTCAGGGTAATAGTTTTTATTCTGACCGTGATAACTCGAACAAAAGAGCTGCCATACTGGGCAAAACCAATGGTCTACCTTGGAGCCCTGAAAATCAAATCAAGGCCAACGAGACCTGAATGACTCGGGAACTTAGCCTTCCAGGACCTTTCTAGCCCAAGCTGCTTGGACTTAGGATGGGCTCTCCGTGAGAGGCCCTTGTCCCTGCAGAGTGCTATGATATCCTGGTGCTCCACACAGGCAAGTTCATGTCCAAAAAGGAGCTTGAGAATGCCTTACTCTATCTCTTTTCCTGATGTAGCCCATGCCCCCACGAGTTTGGCAGTGTTGCAGCTCTCTGTCAGGCTGCCTTAGAAAAGGGGCAGAGTTAAGGTATTCTTCTTTCCTGATGTGGCTCCACCCTTCTTAACAAAAATGGGAAAAAAACATAAATGTTTTATTTCTGCCCTTTCTGTATTCTTTGAGCATCATAAACTAGATCAAGAGATGTTAACTAAGAATGTAAGTTTGAAGTTTTTTAACGAGAAAATTGCTATTGGCTATGAGCCTGAGCCTGCATTAAGCTCATTGGTAGTTTGAGGTTTGTAGGCAGGATAGGGCTGGATTCTTCCAGACACCCTACTTTTTCATGACCAGCACAGTTTGTGGGTTCGATTTCTGTTCTTGCTTATGCCATTGCAAATAACAGAGATCTCTCCCAAAATGTAAGAGCTGTCCCAGTGTAGGTGAGCAGTGAAGCAAGCCTTGTGTTGCTGGAGCTTGCCTTCATGGTGCTAAGACTTCATTTTGCCCAGTTTAAGTTTCATGGCAGCGGGCCTCCTGTATTAATCCCTTTCTGCCTGTCCAGTTTAAGAGGCACCTGTAACTTAGTGGGAAAGGGGTGGACTTGGGCCTGGGAGAACAGAGTTCAAATCCCACCTTAGCCGTGAGCTCACTAGGTAGCTTTGAGCAAATAAGTCTCTTGGCCCCATCTGTAAAATGGGAATAATACGGTTGCTGTGAGAGTAAACTAGATACAGATTGGAAAGCACTTTGAACGTTAGAAGTGCAAGATAAAAATCCCTGAAGCAACCAGCATTTCCAGTTATTTTTATATAGCACTTCCAGTGTTCAAAGTGTGTTCCAATCTGTATTGAATTTATTAGATTAGCCGGGTGAAACTGCCACAGATTAAACTCAAGCATCTTTTGTTCATCATTTTAGTGTCCAGTAAGATCAAGAATCTTGTGGCCAAAGGCAGGAAAACTGGGAGCAGCAAGACAACCTGGCCAAATGTTTTCCTATATCTAACTAGAGCTCTTTGGTTTTCTGGCAGATGGCAAGTTTTTCAGAACCTGTTTAGAGCACAGGTTTCCAAACTGGGTCATCCCATCTGTGGATGGAGACACGCTCATACGGATACGTTGCATGTTGCTGTCTGGGATCAAGGGATTATATTTCACTCTTCACATGGGGTCAGACAGACTAAACTTGGGAACCCTTGCGCTAGAGAAGACCAAGCCAATAGTTGGCAAAGGTTAAGAAAGGAGTGGAGGTTTAGAAGCTTACCCTGTCGCCCTTCTAGCTTACTATGCCATCCTTATCAACTTTTGTGCTAGCAGGACTGGTAAACTTTCAGCTCATCAACTCTTTTGGAAGGCAGAGGGAATTTGGTGTTTCTTTTCCACGTAGTCTTGCCACCTTCTTAGATGATTTGACCTGAAAGGGGTAGGACTAAGGGACTCTCCCACCCCTTTATAACATGGTTGTGCCTCCTTTGAAGCATCATGCCACCACCCTCTGCAGGGAGCAGGAGAGCCTCATTGCCCTTGCCCCTTTCCTACATGGTCTTGCTCGCTTCCGAAAAACTTTTGGCAAGCCACCTGACTAGCCCATACGGGCTTCACTTGAAGTGGAAAGAGATGTGAGAACTCGGACTTCTTTGCCTGGCCTCCTTCCTTATTGGGGGGGGAAGGAAGGATTTCCTTTTGCAGTGCCTTGGTATTTTACCTGATTTCCCCAAGAAGCAGACTGAGTCTAGGTCTTAGTAACTTCACAGCTACTCTTATAGACAGGGACCCATGTTCACTGCATTTTCCCCACTTTTAGACAGTAGTTCACATTTAGACAGTAGTTCTGCAGCCTTAAGAGCTAGAAATTTAAAATCTGCTAATATATGAATGGCTTTAATCCTTGCACTTACTTTGCTTTGGTGACTGAAAGAATTTCATATGTTCAGCCTAGAGAAAAGGAGACTAAAGGCAGGTATAGGGGACATAATAGCAGTTTTTCAAATATCTAAAAGGATGCCACAAAAATTGTGAGCATTTGTTTTCCACTGTTTCAGAAAGCAAAACAAGAAGGAATGGGCCTAAATTGCAGCAATGTAGATTTTGGTTCAATATTAGGGAAAACTTTCAAACTGCAAGAAACTGTTGGGCAATGGTGACCAGGCAGGTTGTGGAATCTCCATCCTTGGAGGAGTTTTTGAAACCCGGCTGGACAAATCTCCATCTGGGATGCTGTAGACAGACTATATCCTTCCTTGGAACGGGCAGTTGGACTAGATGATCCTTGAGGTTTCTTCCAACCCTATCGTGTTCAAATTCACAATTGCTGAAATCACAATGGCTTAAGAACATTAATATTTCTGAATTCATCTAATCTTAAAATAACAATGGATTTGCGGTCATGAAGGCTGTCGGGAGAGGGAATGGATGGTAATTGAAAAGAAGCAAGACTCCACCGAATGAAGCGGAGTCACTAAATGTGGGGGTGTCCTATCGCCTGTAACAAATGTTCTCTGACATTGAGCCACCATGGCAGCAATTTGTTTAACTTCTTTTTCTTAGCAACTGTTACCAAGAAAGTCTGCCCACTGAAAAATCCAAGAACTTGAAATCATAACATTTTAAGGCAACGGTTAAAATTTATATAAACATAGTCAAAACATTTTTATCTTCTGTAAGGGGTTGGGTGAGAAGAAGTACAGAAAATAGAGTAATTTGGCTTTTCTTCTCTGTTTAACTGCTTCACTACCTCTGCTAACGACATCATGCACAGTTGCACACCCAAAATAGTCAGACAGTGGTGATTCATGCTGCTCTAATTAAAAGAATGATAGGGATGTCACATGCATTATCAAATACACAGTTGCTTGATTGCATTTTATTTACTAATAATTGGTAACTATTGTAGATTCCAGGTGCCAAATTCTATAAATCTGTTTTCTAAACTGTGCTTACAAAGCTTGTCCACATGCCTGTTGGAATGCCATGAGGCTACGCCCAGCTGTGTTGGTCAGGTATGTCAAAATGGGCATTTGTAAGGAGCTTTTAGGCAGGTTTGAAAACCTGATTTCACAGGCCATCTGTTTTGACCCTTAAAAGTGTCTACTCCTCAGGCAGATTTGCAACAGTGGGACAGGATGTGAAGGAGCCAGTGGTGGTTTCTCAGTTCTGGAGCTTCTGCCACTGGTTGCAGCCTCAAGACGCTTCTACAGCACAGCTGTATAAAACAACCTTCTTTTCTCCCTCTTCCCCTCCTGGTCTCAAAACCTCTTGATGCTCTAGGAGTGGCAAGTGCAGTCTTGTCTTGAGTAGTTAATAACTGCTGAGTGTTGAGCTGAAACTTTAATGTTCTCCTAATGTGAAGTGAGATTTTTGTGTGGCGTCTAACTTATAAAACTCCCATCATGTATTTTGTTTTAATATATGTGAAAACGCTTCTATCGTAAGTTATGATCTACCTCTATAAAACTATATAATCTCATAGACTAGTGGATAAGGCATTGGACTTGGATCTGTGAGAATCTGTTCAGATTCTGTTTTAGCCATGAACTCACTGACCTTGGGCAAGTTACTATCCCTCCGCCTCGGTTCCCCATCTGTAAACTAGGAAACATAATGATGGGGTGTTGAGAATGGACTAGATAAGGACTTTAATTAAAGCAGTTTGAATGCTGAAAGTGCTACAGAAATTATTAACACTATTTGCCAATGGAATTGCTCAAAATATTTAGACTTAAACAGCAACTAAAACTGCCTTAAGCTTAGCTTCATCTGTAGACTTGGAACTGTTGGTGAATAATGTTGGTGAGTGTGTGATAGGATGCTTTCATAGGGGAGCTGGCTTATTGGGGGTGGGTAGCTGTTTGGTCACCTCGACCATGGAGAAAGTTCAGGAAGAGGAAGCCAGCTGCCCAGGGAGGCTGCAATCTAGGAATCCAACAACAGGGAATTCAGGGGGACCTGCCTAATATGGAGGGGGGGCGAAGGCTGGCAGCCCAGGGCAGGGTTCATCACCCAGAAGAAAGAAGCCATGAACTTGCTTGGGGTGGTCTGTGCGCTACTTAACAAAACTTGCATGAGGGAAGAACTTTCTTATTCTGCGTTGGGAAAAGGTATGAATGCTGGTCCTGAGGTTGTGAAGACTTGGGCTGCTTGCCCACGTTACCCAGTCTCAAGTTGGTTCCTGTCTAACATGAGATTAGGTAATGGGATAAACCCCCTTGCTCATGCAGGCACAAATCTGGCCCTGTTGCTCATGTGCGTTTTAAATTCACGTGTAATTCTGACATCTGCAGGAGGTGCAGGGGAATCTCACCATTAGATAAACTTACGGTGAAATTCCCCTTTGCAGTAACTTGCCTGGTGGGGTAGCGGCGGCAGCAGCAGCAAGAACTTCTGCAGCCGACTCTCCATAGCTTCCTCTGGCTGCTTCAAGCCCCTCCTAAGGGCGGCCTTCCAGGGCAGCTGCGAATGGATTATGTCATCCAGCTGCAGCTCCCCTGGAAGACCCTGTCAGGAGGGGCTGGAAGTGGCTAGCCAGAGGAAGCTGTGGAGAGCCCGCTTCAGAAGTTCCTGCTGCTGCTGCCCTGCTGGGTGAGCCTTTCCTGCTCAGTTACTGAGATGTGGGGGGGAGGGAAAGAAGGCCTTCCCTAGCATCCTCCTCCC
>QEPC01012592.1:3728044-3745399 GCA_003113815.1 Sphenodon punctatus | reverse complement strand
TTTAAATGTCTTAATTGGTGGATGTAGGTTATGGTGGTGGGTTGGATTGATGAGAGGGGGTGGGCTGGATTGATGGGGGTGGGGTATGGACATTAAGGAGTTGCAAGAGGGAGGGAATGAGAGTGCATGGGTGAGCATGAGGTGAATGGGGTGGAGTTTTCTTTTCAATATGTAATGTATTGTTTTGTTGTAAGCTGCCCCGAGCTAATGTTGGGGTAGGGTGAGGTATAAATCTAAAGTAGTAGTAGCAGTAATTTGTGCTAGTGCCACCTGAAGGAGGGAGGAAAAGGTGAGATAATTAGAAGTTGTGTGGAGAGAGCCTGGTTGCCATGTTGGCCCCAAATGCAAAAAATTGAAGATAAAGCAGTTCAGATCTCTTACTGGACAATCGGATAAGTCTAGTTCAAAGGGTGTTATTTAAATGAGATGACCCCACACAAAGACTGCCTGCTCTGTGTGGTGCCCATCTCATCTGAATATTGATTGGGGGGGGGCAGTGCACGCGCTGCATGCTTCTCCAGCCCCCCCATGCATGGAGCTTTTGGCAAAAAGCCGGAGTGCCCCATGGGCGGTGTGTGGGCAGGGCAGCTGTGCGTGGGGCTGCTTATGTGAAGTGCTCTCCTGCACACAGCGCCCATACACCCTCCCCCACCCTTCTCGTCTAAAAACACCCAAAGGTGACACAACTTGTGTAATTGTTAGGTCATTTTCTATGCATTGCATGCCTTCCCCACAAACTGGTTTCTCTATGGAGTTTTCTCTAGCTCTAGATTCTCTTGTGTTCTAGAAGGAGCATGTTTGCTGTGCTGAACCTGAGTGTAAGAGGTGAAGACAAAGTAATTCTGATGATGATGATTGTTAGACCAATTTCTTGCCCAAAGATGGGCTCCATGTAGTCTGAAAACTTACTGGTCAGTCCAATAAAAAAAGATGTCATCTGAACTACTTTGTCTCCTTTTAATTGAAAGTTGAGCACCTTGATTTTCTACAAGATTCCAGACCATCATCTTGACTGGCTGGATTTTTCCTGAACAAACATTTTGATTGGCTGAAATCTTCTAGAACAAGTGTTCCTCTCTTTGTAGCCCAGGTGATGCATGTACATGACAGTTCACTATAAGGCAAATTAAAATTGATCACCATATTTGCAGTCAAGGAGGAATTTCTCCCCAAATTGGTTGTTTGAGATTTTTTCACCTTTTCCTGAACATGGGGCACAACTCGTTCATTTGAGTCATCTGGATAAGATCTTATAAAATTGTTTCTGTTCATGCATTGGTTTGTTCATTCCTGCTCTCTGTGTGGCATATTTTGTTACAGGCTCAGCTCTGCTGACAAATTCATCTGGAGCGGCAGTGTAAGGCATATTGAGTCTTGCCCGAGAGCAGGGGGCTGGAATAGATAACCCTACAAAAATGAAAGATTGTCACTATCCAGAAGAGCTCATGATCTAAACTACCTAGTCAAACACATGAAAGTTCTCATGGAAGGGAACGTCCACAATCATTTAAACCTCCTCCTTTAACAAACCAACGTATCAAAGCAATTTTACCTTCCCAACTGCTTTCCCACCCTCGGTAAAGCAAGCAACTTGCATTAAATGCCCATGCTAATAACCTTTACTTCTCCCATCTCAACATTCCCCTTCGCTCCCCACCCAGCCTGGAAATACCATGCATATATCTGTAGCCAATCAGAGCCTTGCTGATAATATGAAAAGGTTTGTGCTAATGAGCGAAGTGAGGTATAATACCACATCACCATAGAGTTCCCTCCCTTTCTTCTCTCTTCCTACAGCAGCTTAGGAATCCAGGTCTAAAGTATGTGACTGTACCTGATCTTATTTGACACTATTGGACTAGTCTAATGACCTGCCGCCTAAGCGTGTGTGTGTGTGAGAGAGAGAGAGAGAGAGAGAGAGAGAGAGAGAGAGAGAGAGAGAGAGAGAGAGAGATGTGTTCTGCTCTTGGTTTATAGTTAGAGGAGCATAAAACTGATCAGCTGCTTATTTATTATTATTATTATTATTATTTATTGTAGCTCAGCTGAGCAATGCCCATCCAGCAATAAAGGCAGGGAGAATGGGGGAATAAATGGATTTGCTTTTGATGCAACAGAAATCAGGACTACCAACTAGGATGGTGTAAACTAGCTTAGTCCCGTTTGCAGTTAGTGGAGCTGCGTGAATTTGCACCTGCTTGGGCTCTAGCCCATACATTTTATATTTTCAGTCAATGTTGCCCTTGGGCTCCTGGCAAGAGGCCAATGCTGCCATTGCAGATTTGGACACTGTGTACCAATGGCTTTCGGGCATCTTATTACGTGAATGCAGACTAGGGGAAGCCCAGCTAGTGATGGGGCATGTAAGTCATTTATAGAATTATCAGTAGGATAGCAAATGCACACTTACTGTCACAGTGCGTCCTGCGTTACCCAAAAGGGCTGGAGTGCAGCCGTGGCTTTTTCTCCCTTTTATTGCAGTTGCAGGATAGGCAAGTGCTAATTTGCAATTGCATAAGTTGCCACTATTCAAGGGAAGTGTAAACAGTGGCTAATGTATTTATGGTAAAAGAGTTCACTAGTGTCAAATAATGCACTTCATACATAATTGTCTACTTTGAGCCTGTCCTTGTTCCGCTCGTTTTCAGTGAAACAGGATTGTTTTCCAGTCGTGCAGAAACTACATAGGCATCAAATTGGTTGTTTACAGTAGAAAAAACAGGGAGTTTAAATATCCTGGGAAATGTGGGGGAAATGTATTTTGAAAAACAAATCTGATATTGGAGCAGTGGTGACTGGAAATGATTTTTAAGGGGAAATATAAACAGTCCTATTTGCCTTTCTAAACATGAAGTACTCAGAGAAAACAAATCCTGAGGCCACTCAAAAGATTCTCACTAAAAATTGTTTGAGCATTATTCTTTCAGAGGGAGTTGTTGTTTGCTGAGGGAGTGATTTTTTTGAGTCTCTCAAGCATCTATGATCTGAGAGAGGATGGAGGCCCCATTGCATCTTGGTGGTATGTATGGGAGGAAGCTGCCTGTGGGTCAGTTGTGTTTTAACATGATAAACTTTCCATTCGCTCAGCTGGTCCTAAATCTGAGAGAGCTGGTGGCTTCCTTGTGTTTCACCTCACTTTAGCAATGACGTTTATGCAAGCCAGACCCCTTGCATGGTGCATTGAAGGCCCTGGGCCCGAACCCACTGCTGCACAACTCATTGCAGGGTCAGATATTTAGGTAGGGACCTGTGTTCACTGCACCAAATTCTGTAACCTGTAAAGCCAGATTCTGCAAGTTCACTGCCAGCATAAAGGAGTGCGTTTCACCAAATCCATCTGGTGAGGAGGCTGCAGTCTTTTCTTTCTGACTTGGACCTTGTCACTGTCATTCCTGCTTTCATCACTTCGAGGCTAGATTACTGCAGTGCACTTTACATGGGGCTGTCCTTGATGACTGTTGGGAAGCTGCAGCTGGTGCAGAATGCAGTGACCCAGCTCTTTTCAGGGATGAATTGCTGGGAGCAATAAATAAAGCAATAAATAGCAATTTATATGTAATATAATGTAATCTATATGTAATATAATGCAATGTAATACCAGTGCTCCGGAGTCTGCGCTGGCTATTTATTGCTTTCTCGGCACAACTCAAGATGATGGTTTCAACCTTTAAATCCCTAAACGGACTGGGTTCCATATATTTAAGAGACCGCCTGTCCTACCATGCCTCATCGTGGCCCCCGCGGTCAGCCAGGAGTACCCTGCTTCAGGTTCTATCTGTTACTCATGGGGTGGGGGAGGGGTTGGCACGAAGGGTTGTGTGTGTGTTCTATGGAACTCCTTTGATAGGAGGTTTGCTTGAGCCAGACTTGGAGTATCTTTTGGAGGCGGTGTAAAACAGGATTGTTTGGTAAGGCATTTGGCAGGTGGGGATGAGGAGTGGGGCTGGCTGGAGGACTATATGTGGCTGGGGGTAGGGATAGGGAAGTTCTTGAAGGGGGAGGCTAGGGGTAGAGCTTCTGGGGAGGGAATGGGGGTGTTGTGTGTCTTTATAAATTGTAAGCTGTCCTGGCCGTTTTGGGAAGGCATAGAAGTTTAAATAAACAAACAATGGTCACAAGCCACAAACTACTTACTCTGTAGCAACATACTCACTTCAGCATAGCAAATCCAAAGTAAGTGGTTTGTAGATTGCGCCCAAAGATCCCTTTTTAATTGCTCCCCTCCTCTTATTATGCAGAGTGATTTTGTAATTGTACAGATTTCAAATCTATGCATGCACAAAAATTACTTCTACTTCGTAATTTGAATATGTTGATTTAATACTCATTGCCTAACATTGAGGCTGGACTGGAATGAAAATAAACCAGAAAAATGAAATCTATCGCATGCACATAAACTAAACTTGAACCCATGACCTCCAGGCTGTCTTTTCAGAGCTCTACCAGTTACACCACAGGAATAATTTGGACCTCTTCTTAATTCATTCACCAGTGAAGAAATTAATGCATTGTTCAGTAAGATAAACAGCTGGCTGTTGGGGGTGCTGTATCAGCATTAGCAGTGTTCTGGGTAGTCAGCTATGGGTCTTCCAAGCTGGAGTCCTGGATTCTCCTCCTCACTGTTCAAGTAGCAGCGGGTCTTAGAAATTCCTTGCCTTTTTAGAACAGGGCTTAAAACGAATAATTTCCTGTGCCCCAGCTCAGAGTGCGTTGTTGCCAAGCTGCTGCTGCTGGGGGGGTGGAATTGGGGGGCTGGCCCCTTCCCCCCACCCCTGACCTCCCAGTGTTTTAAGAGCCTTCAGTCACCTCCAGGCAGCTGCCTGTAATGGCTGCTGAAGGCAAGTGTTTGGCAGCCAGAAGCCAGGGCTTGGCTTATTTTATTTATTTGTAGTTTCTATTTTAATGTTTTTTAGAAGGAAGTTGTTTGGGGGAGGCTTGGTGGGTCAGGGCAGACTCATGGCCCTCCTGCGAGAGGGGGAGGCCACAGAAAGCAGTGGGGGTGAGGTTTTTTTTTTTCATAGATCTCTGGTGAGAGAGGGTTATAGGTATGAGGGATCAGGGGTTTCATTGGTGTGAGAGTGGAAATAGGGTGGCTGGGATGGGTTGGGGACGATGGGGGATATGGGTCTGGTGGGGTTGGGGGTGGGAGGGGAATGTATTTTTCTTGGGAAGGGTTGGGCTGGGGGTGGGGGGAGTAGGATTTTTTCTGCCTGCCTTTATTGCCATTCTGCCAGCAGTAATGCTGGGCTCAGGACATCAGGAACCCACGGGAGGGGGGGGGCTTCCTTGGGGGGAGGTGGAGAATGGGGCGGCTATTGGATCAGTTGGGGTTGTGTTGGGCATGGGGAGGGATGGCTGGGGAGAGTGGAGGGAATTCTATCAGGGGCACTGGAAGAGGCACCTTGTGTATGTTTCTGTGTCCCGCTCCCCTCCTGTCTTGGGATATCTGGGGGTTGAGGCCAGTGGGGCCACTGATCTAAAGCTGATGCTGCTTAATGTGACATCCGTGGCAAATAAAACATCAACGATCTTACTCACGATCAGGCCACTGACCTCGTATGCATTGCAGAGAACGGGCTGGATGAGGCATCGGAGCCTATATTGTCCCAGATAGTGCTAGCCGGGTACTCGGTGCAGCATCAGCTTAGGATTGCAGGGGTGGGGCGGCGGTGATCTGTAAAGACACCATGGTCTTTCGAAGGTATCCGGTGCCTAACTCTTCCCATATAGAGTGTGTCCACCTTGTGGAGGAGTTGACCGGAGATAGGTTGGGGCGTTGCCGACGCACCCCCCCCCCAGCCCTGAAATGATACACGGAGACATGAGCTGGATTATAAAAGGCCGCACTCTTTAATGCAATCAGAGCAAGAACGTTGGTTAGATTGTCACTAGGCAATCGACTGGGTCCAGTATTTTATAGAAGCCTATAAGAACATTAACAGGTATATATCTATATCTATATGGCGTGGATATGCCCTCCAATGCCATTACCAATTCTAAACTTAAACTTTCCCTTCGAACAGCTCCCTGGCCAAGGCCGAAGGGTGAATGCCTCAGAGGCCTGAGTCAGGAGTATATGGTGTCATTAAGATCGAGGGCCATGCTTGCCCTTACCCCCGCTTGACACTCCCCCCGGGGAACGATCCTGCCGTCAGCCTTGCCCTGCTTGTCAACAGGTATCCTCCCCCATCTCTTATGGAGATGACTCCTTTATCTATACTACAACTACCTAACAAAACAGCCTATTAACCATACTGGACCCCCGCCACCAAAAGGGGCCAAATTCTTAATTTGTCCCTTGTCCCACCAACGCTTGCTCATACCAGATTGTCCAAAATCTCTCCCAATTTCTCTAAATACAATCTGTTACCTTCTCCAGACAGATGTACCCCATCGTTCAAAAACAATTCTAGTCTTGTGTGGGTAATTTGCCCATGTTTCACACAGCTTCCGCCCATGGCTAGCCACCATTTATTAATCTCCCTGTTTACATTGCGCCTAGCCCTGTCAATTATTTTAGGGTGCACCCCCTCACCCCAGGTGATGCGTGGCATTAAATGGGTCCAAATTACCTGCACCCCGGGAAAGAAGTCCTTGATTAACAGCATCTGTGACTTGATTTTTATCATCAAACTTACACTGGTACCTATTCTTAAATCATTTTCCCCTAAATGTATAATTATGACATGTGGGTGCGGGAGGTTCCGCAACTGTAACAACAAAGGAATAAGCTGGTCCCACTTCATCCCTCCCCGACCCATCCATCTGATTTGCGCTCTGGTCGCCAAGCCCAAATGTGGTCCCCCAAAAGATCGTCTAGCCGCATCTCCCGCTCGGCGAACCAGGCTGTGGCCGACCATCCAGACCACCGTCTTACTTGTTGTGTGAAACCTATGGCCTAAGGGAATGTAAATAAGAGAAAATAAATTGTTAGTTTTCATGTTGTGGCCGGATGTATCCTAAATAGGCCCTTGAACGCCATCTGCCTAATGTCCTAATGTCTCTTCCTGAGAAACCCGCCTCCGCAGCCGTTGTTGCTGCCCCAATTCTAAATGAATGCGAGCCATAATATTTGGATGACAAACCTATCTCCTGTATTGCTCTTCTCAGTACTATAGTAAACTGGTATCGTGTAACCGGTGTTTTATCCTCATGTACGAACATGTTTCCCTCAAACTGAGGTCGCATTGTAAGATATTCAGTGACCCCCTGACACGGGCAAATTTCATGTCTGTCAATGCGATTCAACACGACCCACTGCCCTCTTCCCTTCTGGTCTGTTTTTGAACGCCTGACCTTTATTTTCAATAGGCTACGGGAGAGTTGGATGTCCTGCCTAGCTATGGCCTTTCCTGACCTGTCCCATTTGCTTTCTGCAACAACTTCACTTATCCTAAATGCCCCAAAAAACATAACCTTAAATAGTGTAGCAAACAGTATAACTTCATATTGATTTAAACAAACTCTCGGCAGTGCTCTGCACAAATCTTGCAGGATGGTGACAGTTATGGGGGCCCTATTATCCCCGTGTTGTTCCCTTTCTCGCTCCCAGGACTCGAACATTCGGCGCGCGAAAAAACCGTTATCAGGTGGGGGTTGCCCGTTCATGCGACTAATGAATGCTAAAGCAGCAACTTTTCCAGATATGGTCCTACCTGCCAAACCCCGGTTCCGGAGGTGCAAAACGAATTGGAGCATTTCATCTTCCCTTATGGGGAAATCTAAACCCCAACCCTTAATTTGCCTGTAGTCTTGGAATTCCTTGTACGCCCTGTTATAAGCTGACAATGTACGGGGGGCAAGGGAGCCCTGTACTATCCTCCGTACTTCTACTCTCCAAGGTTCCATACCCCAGGGGGAAGAGGTTCTGGGTTGGGTGCAGCAGCCGGCGCTAACTCCCGGAATCTCTCCATCTGTAATCGAGAGAGCGCGTCTGCTATTTTGTTGTCTACCCCTGGCACGTGTCGTGCTGTAAATAAGATGTTGTGCTGTAAACAATTTAGGACCATTGCTCGCACTAGGCGCATAACCCTCTGTGACCTTGATGACATAGAGTTGATCACATGGACAACTGCTAGGTTATCACACCAGAAAATAACCGATTTATCAGAGAATTCCCTGTGCCATATCTGGACGGCCAAAACTATTGGAAATAACTCCAGGAATGTAAGGTCCCGGGTTATCCCCGACGCAGCCCATTCACTTGGCCAGGGTGCCGCGCACCATCGTCCCTTAAAATAAATTCCAAAACCAATACCTCCTGCTGAATCAGAATGTACCTGCAAATATGTCCCCCCCATGAAATCATCCCTCCAAAAACTCACTCCATTGTAGCTTCCTAAAAACGTTGCCCATATCCTCAGGTCATCTTTAATCCCCTTCGTTATCCGGACATGATGGTACTGTGGTGGATTCCCTGCCAGTGGCCTATAAAGCCTGGATAAAAATGCTCTTCCGGGGGCAACAACTCTGCACGCAAAGTTTAAACTACCTACTAAAGATTGAAGGATGCGGATCGTAACCTTCTTGGCTGCCATACACTTCTGCAACTTACCCCGCAAAGTCTCCAGTTTATCCACAGGTAAACAAGAAAGCATGCGGACCGTGTCTATTTCTATCCCCAAATATGTGATTCTCGTCGTGGGTCCCTCTGTCTTCTCCGGAGCCAAGGGAAGACCGAGCTGTTCCGCCAGGACCTGAAATTCCTTCAACAACCCCTCGCATACACCAGGGGCCGCAGAAGCAATTATAAGAAAATCATCCAAATATTTGGAGATCTCACCTGATTGAATCCTCTGCCTGAAAGCCCACTCCACTAACGAACTGAAACGTTCGAATGCGGAACACGAAATTGAGCATCCCATAGGCATAGCTCGATCGTAGTAATACTGATCTTCAAACTTCATTCCCAGAAGGTGAAAGCTTTCTGGGTGAACTGGCAGGAGCCTAAATGCTGACTTGACATCGCATTTTGCTAAACGTGCTGCTCTTCCATATGCCCTTACCCTTTCTATCGCTTGGTCAAACGAGGTGTATCGAACCGTGGCCAGTTCCTTTGGTATGGCGTCATTTACTGATCGCCCCCTCGGATAAGATAAGTGATGGATTAATCGAAATTCTCCCGGGGCCTTTTTTGGTACTATCCCCAAAGGAGAGATCACCCACTCCCGAAAGGGGGGAACAGCAAATGGGCCAGCAATTCGCCCCTCAGTTGTTTCTTTTCGGATTTTTTCCCTTACCACGTGCTCCATGCCCCTCACTGACCTAAGGTTGGGGGGGGTCCGCCCTTGTATAACTTTTGCTGCCGGAATAACAAAACCTAACTTAAAACCCTGAAGAACATAATGAACCTCTTTCTTATCCGGGTGATCGCTTAGGATCTGCTCGAGTCGCCAAACATTAATTGGAGTTGGGCCCCTTTCCTTTTCCAGGACCTTGCTGCCCACCTTGGCTGTTCGTACCGGGTCCTGTGCCCATTTGGTTCTTCCTACCTCCTGGTGGCTTTCCCCTGTAACAGGCGGAAACTGAGTGTGCACCGCCGCATACTGAGCATGCGTGGCGGAATTTGCAAGTGCCTCGCGTGCAACGCCCAAACCTATTATATTCCCAACAGGTGGCGCTACCTGTCCGCCTACTGTCCCATCTATTGGGTTCATTTACTGGGGCTACCCCACCTTTTATCAATACGTGCCCGCTGTCGGTCTTCGGTGTATTGGTCGTGTCGACCATACAGTCGAGCCACAGATCCTGGGCATGTCGGTCCCAACGCAGTCCAGGCGTGAAAGTAGCTCTATGGCGAAAGGCTTCATCATACCTTAGCCATGCTCCCTGGGGGCCTACCCCATACGCCCTCTTTATTATGTCTGCATATTTCAGCAGTTCCACCGCCCGTTCTGGGAAAACTTCCAGTATCACCCCTAGGTATATCGAAAAGGCGGAGGACCAGTTTGCCCAATTCCTATCCGCTTTTGGTCTCCGGAACCTTTCTCTTTCTTTGCTATCCTCCTTATCAGCTGGATCGATTATCGGATCACTGAATAGGAGTGCAAAGATGTCTATATATTCCCCCCTCCATATTTTCTCCCTAGTGGTGTATGCCAGGTGTTCACCTATAGGTGCCGAGAGCTCAGAGTATCCCCCCCCTTTTGGGGGTAATGGGCGATTAACTACAGAACTATGAATTGCCCTAGGTGACTGTAGCCCCCTATCCTGCTCCAATCCTTGCGCCCGCCAACTTGCATTCTCTGGCCGAAAACCACTACCTGCTGCTTGGTATCCTGCTGGAGGAGGAATCGGTGTTACTTTCACCCATGCCCCGTTCCACCACAGCATCTGAGCTGCAGTGCCCTGAGCTGTGAAGGGGGGGGCTGGGCTTGTCTGTGGGTCTCTTCCCCTGGCCCTACCCATTCTCCTATGCCCTTCCCTGCTCTGGCCAACTGTTCACTTAGCCGTGCATCCAATCTGGCGAGCCAGTGAGTCTCTCCTTCTTGCTCCTCCTCCCCATATCTACTCCAATCGAGTCTCCGGCCCCACTCACCTCTTCGGGGCCATCTCTGCATGTCCCTTGTTGGCTCTGGTGGAACCCTCCGGTGAGCTGCCATCTCCTCCAGTTCCTTTTCTAATCCTTGGATTCGCTCCCACATTGCTCGATCTCCCGTCTCATCTTCATCGCTCCCGTCCGTCGGTCTTGGGGCTGCTGACGCTGTCTCCTGCGCCCCTGTTGAAACAACATTCTGCCCCCCTCGGGCTTGGGATGCCCTATCTGTTGGGGCCCCAAGCGCAGCGGATGGCATAGCCCTGTGCCCCCTGGCGTGATCACATTCCCTTCGGTCTAATGGAGGGGCATCCCTTTGCCCTTCCCAAGGTTGCCCCTCACCATCTTCCCCCCAATCCCAGGCTTCATACCCCACTGTGGGGTTAGCAAGGCCTTGTGCGGGAGTACTGCTTTGCACCCCCTGCCAATCCCTCAGGCCGGCCATGCGAGGCTGGCGCGGTGGAGGGGAATAGGCCTCAGCCCATTCATCATGTCTGTACCGGGCAGGGGGGGCTAAGGCCCGCCCCCCACGCTGCAATGCCCCACTCATTTGATTTTGGGCAGGGGCCCATACCTCCTCGGGGGCACTGTGCCCTGCCCCCTCTAAAACACACTCCCCCATGGGGTTTGTTCCCCTTCCCCCGGGGGCCCCCTGCTCTCTTAAAGCTGCCGCTTCATACCCCACTGTGGGGTTAGCAAGGCCTTGTGCAGGGGTACTGCTTTGCACCCCCTGCCAATCCCTCAGGCCGGCCATGCGAAGCTGGCGCGGTGGAGGGGAATAGGCCTCAGCCCATTCATCCTGTCTATACCGGGCAGGGGGGGCTAAGGCCCGCCCCCCACGCCGCAATGCCCCTCTCATTTGACTTCGGGCAGGGGCCCAGACCTCCTCGGGGGCACTGCGCCCTGCCCCCTCTAAATCATACTCCCCCGTGGGGTTTGTTCCCCTTCCCCCGGGGACCCCCTGCTCCCTTAAAACCGCCGCTAAGGCCTCACAGGCCTGAAGGCGGCCCCTCATTTCTTGCCTTGTGGGAGGGGTTATCAATTCCCCCCTCCCGGTCGGGCCCTCCGCTATGACCGGAGGCTCCTCTGCCGCTTCGCTAGCCTTCCTTTTCTCCCCCTTCTTCTGCTTTGAAGGCTGCGCTGGCCGTTTCTTCTGCCGCCCCATCTCTCACTCCCACAAATCTTCTTGCAATTTCCCCCGATGCGCAGGCACAACTGCTGCCTGCCGATGCTGATCCACTAATGAAGACCGCGTGCGCTGGCAGCCCTCCCAGCCCCTCCCTTCTAACAGGAGGGGTGGGACCGCCCCAGCGCCGACCAATCAGGCGCCCAGTACACAGGCCCCTGATGTCTGGGCCGCCAATAGCAGGCGCCCAGACCGAAACAGTGCGGGGTTTCCTGAAGCCCTGCAGCCCCCCCGCGCTCATTTTTCCCGGGCTGCAACTCGGCGGGCGCGGCAACCTCCCCCCGCCGCTATTGCGGTGCGGAGGGCCCTTTGCTGGTGTACTGACACTCGGCTACATGGCAGACTCCCTGACCGAGCTGGCTGAGTTGGACTCAAAAGTGGTCTTGAAGTCATTCAGACTTAGTCTTGGGTGACTTCAACATACATGCTGGGACCAACCTTTTGGGGCCAGAGCGGTACTTCATGGCCTCCATGACAACCATGGGTCTATCCCAGATTATATCTGGCCTGACACATGAGGAGGGAGACGTATTGGATCTGATGTTTTGCACCGCCCTGGCAACAGGACTTCCGATTAGTGTGTGTATCATCTTGTCTCATGGTTGGATCATTATCTTTTGAAGGCCTGAATCCCCATCCTCCTATGCCCCATCAGGGTAGTGAACTAGCTAGGTTGGTCCGCCCCTGCTGACTTATGGATCTGATTTGGCTTCCAGAACACTCTGGGGGATTTACCTACTGACCTTAGCAGCTACATTGTTGATGACCTGGACGTTTTATGGAATGACCTATTGATCAGAGCCATTGACAGAGTTGCACGCAGGTGTCCGCTCCCACCGCCATGACCGTATAGGTCCCCCTGGTATACGGAGGACCTGAGGCAGTTGAAGCAGGAGGGTAGGTGGTTAGAGTACAGGTGGCACTCGATCCGCGCTGAAGCTGACAAATTGTGGCCTAGATCTTTTTAAAGGACTATGGTGTGACTGTGATGCAGCGAAGAAAACTTTCTTCTCTGCTACCATGGCCTCTGCAAAGTCTCATCCTGTGGAGATTTTCAGGTGGTGAACGGCCTGGTTGATGCGGTCTATCTTCGCCATGAACCTGAGTCATCTACTGCCCACTGTGATTTATATTAATTACTTTGCAGACAAAATCACTTGGTTGCTGCTACTTTGACTGCAGTGTCAGAGTTTGGGGCTGTGGAAACTCAGCCTTGTCTCCTTTGGTTGGATCTGTTTCAATTAGTGTTGTCCACCAATGCAGAGAGTGTGCTTGGAGTAATGCGGGCAACCAGTTGTGAATTAGATCCTTGCCCGTTCTGGCTGGTGAAAGCCGGCTGGGAGAAGTTGGGACCTTCGCTGGCTGGGGTTGTCATTGCCTCCCTTTGGGAGGGTAGGTTGTCGGACACCCTTAAATTTGCAGTAGTCCAGCCCCTGCTTTAGAAACCTCTTTGGCCACTGACTCCCCAGCCAGCTATCACCCTGTCTCTAACGCTCCCCTTTTAGAGAAGGTTATCAAACGGGTGGTTATCCAGCAGAATACAGGCTTATCTTGATGCTTTTGGATTCCTGGACCCATTTCAGTCTAGTTTTCTTAAGGGTTATAGCATGGAGACTGCGCTTGTGGCCTTGGTT
The DNA here is from genome assembly GCA_003113815.1 of Sphenodon punctatus. NCBI lineage: Eukaryota > Metazoa > Chordata > Lepidosauria > Sphenodontia > Sphenodontidae > Sphenodon > Sphenodon punctatus. The sequence goes on along the minus strand of QEPC01012592.1, from coordinate 3,732,045 downwards.
GATCTGCACCTGGAGTTTGGCAGAGGGAATTGTGCCTTGTTGATCATGTTAGATCTTTAAGCGGCTTTTGATACCTTTAGACCATGAGAAGGTGTTGGCATGTCTGTGGGATCTGGCAGGACTGCTCTTGAGTGGTTTGGTTTGTTCCTGTCAGGGAGGTCCCGGCGGTTGGTGATGGATTGGAAGATTGCTCATTGTCCCCTTGTGGTGTCCTGCAGGGTTTCATTCTGTCTCCTCTCTTGTTCAGTGTGTATCGGAAGCTGCTGGGTGAGATCATCCAGAGTATGGCGTGAGGTGCCATCAGTGTGCTGATGACACCCAGATCTCACTCTCTTTTTCATCTGATCCAGGTCCGGCAGTTTCAGTGCTTTCCCAGCACCTGGCTGTTGTTGGGGAACTGAACGAGGGGAAGCCGATTGAAGCTGAATCCAGACAAGACTGAAGTGATGATGGTTGGCTGACTTTGTGATTTGGAGGAGATTGGGACCCCTGTCATTAATGGGGTCTGGCCCCTCTAGATACTCAGGTTTGGGGGTGCTTCTGGATCCTCTGCTATACCTGAATTGTCAGGTTGCGGCAGTGGCCAGCAGCGCTTTTCACCAACTCCATCTGGTGAGAATGGCCACCATCATTTATGCTTTCATTACCTCAAGGCTAGATTAGCGCAGTGTACTCTATGTGGGGCTGCCCTCAGAAGCTGTAGCTAGTGCACTGCAGAATGCGGTGGCTCTACTCCTTTCACAGGTGGGTCTCTGAGCACGTTACATCTGTGCTCTGTAGTCTGCACTGGCTTCCCATAGCTTTCTGGGCACAACTTATTTATTTATAAATAAATAAACTCAAGGTGCTGGTTTTGACCTTTAAAGCCCTAAATGGCCTGGGTCCCGTATAACCGAAAGAGCGCCTTTCCATCCATGCTCCACTACAACCCCCACAGTTGACCGGGAGTGCTCTTGAATATACATTCCTGGCCTATCTTCTCCATTAGACAAGGACCCACAGAGAGGTGTTCTCGGTTGCTTCCCCAGTATAATGGAACTCCCTTACCCCAGAGGTTTGCCAGAACCCAAGCTTGAGTCTGTTCCGGAGGCACAGTGTAAAACTTTTCTTTTTGGCAGATGGTGATAGGAGTTGGGTGGGTGGGGATTTTTGGTGGGTGGGTGAGGGTTGGGATTTTTAGAGGATTTTAGTGTATTCTATAATTTTACTATTTTTCTTTTTGTCTTATTGCTGTAAGCCTCCCTGGGCCTTTGGGGAAGGGTGGGGTATAGCTTTTAATAAATAAATAGAATATATGTGGTGGGGGGGGGGTTGGCAGTGTGTATGTGTCCCTCCCCCTGTCAGACATTAACAGTAAGTAGGCCTGTTGGAGCAAATGTGGAGCTGTGCATGCTAGCGAGATCCTGGTGGTTAGTAAACCCAAGAATTCTAGGGGGCTACTGTTCAGGACAGGAAGGCTAAAGGAAAATTGTTTGAGTCTGAAAAGTAACTTAAGCATGTCTCCTTCTTAAAGCTTTTTAGTTCATTCTTTACCCTGAGAATAACCAGAGCGTAGAAAAGAACAATGATATGCTCCATTGGAGCCGACATGCATTTCGTGTCTGAGGCCTACACTTACAAATCCAAAACCTTGGTACTTAGCACAGATTGACCTAGTGCTGCCCTGCTTGCATGTTATCGCTGCATTAGCACATTGAGGAAGGGAATTTGTTTAACCAAGGCTGTTAACAGGCTCTCTGCTTGATGGAGCAAGTTGACTGTATCTCCAAGTACTCAACACCCTGAGGAGCAAGGAGTTTAAGAACCCCCAGGCAGGCAGACATCGGTTCCTTCTTGCTATTGGCTGGCACATTGCTGGAAAGCTCAGAGGTCTGCAGGAGAACTTTGCACTTTTCCAGAAGAATATACGAGAGTGGAAGTGACACTGTTGTCCAGAGGATTTTGAAGAAACTGTTGGTTTAACAACTGACACCTGTTCAGTAATAAGGGTTGCTGCTTAAACACTGATCTTTTTACCCTGGCCCCAATCACCTGAACGGAGTGAGGGTATGACAAGAGGTTATGATGATCTCTCTCTTTTCCTCCCCCCCCCCCTCATGTAGAGGGGGGTGTATATAGAGATATTATCATAACCTCTTGTCATACCCTCTAGAGAGTGTGTGTGTGTTAATCTTTGTGAGACACTTGAGTACTGTAATGAAGAATAAACAGACTCAGAATTATAATGAAGTTACAAATGTAGCACATTATTGAAACTAGTTTGAATCTATTAAAGTGAATATACAAACTGTTAGACTCAGGCAGTGGATCAGTGGGTGTTGGTAAGCAGGGCTACCTGGGGAGGTTAATGCCAGATATGCTCTAGGAGGCAGAGGAAGAAAGCAGGATGTTTTCTCAGGAGACAGAGCTTATTGCAGACAAACTAGAAATACTGGGAGTGATTAAAGCATTTTTGGACTAAAAGGATCAGAGAACCAAAATGAACTTTTTGTCCTTGACCATGTGAACAAAGGAGAACTTGGTCCTGTAGGAAGGCCTTGTGCAAAAGAGTAGGGCTGAAACGAGAATCATTTTTTTTCCTCATGAAAACATCACGAGACTCAAGCATTGTTGCCTAGGTCTTGGAACAATCTTGACAACAGATCGAGATCTCGGCCGAGAATTTTTTCTTGAAATACCCTTTACCGTTTATTGCAACATACTGAATACCAGTTTACCAAGTACTGCTTACCGTGTATCGTGTTAATCCGGTAATGTGCATGCGCAAAATGGCATTTTGCGCATTCACATTACCAGGACGAAGGCAGCACATGATAAGTGGTACATAGTAAATCTGTATATGGTAAGCAGTAAATTGTGGTAACCGACATACGGTAAACTGTCAAATGCGGTAAATGGTATTTCAAGAAAAATATGTCAACCGAGAAATGTTGAGAATCTGTATTTTTCTCAGTTATCATTTCTTGACTGAAACAAGTTGAGAACCGTGATTCTCGATGATAACCGAGAAAAATTCAAGAACAAGTTTCAGCCCTACAAAGGACTGTACTTAAGAATTGAACTCTGGTGGTGCGTATTGTATTTAGCCTGTCTTGTGTTGACTTTTTATTTTAAATAGCAACTTTGTCTTTGACCCACCTTGCTCCTTTGGATTTACTTATAACTTACTTATTTTATTTTTACATTAAAGGTGGTGTGTATGCACATTTGCCAAAAGAGGTAACAAAATTGAGGTAGTCTCCTGCTTGACACGGGGACAAGCCTCCCAAATAGTTTTTAACTAGAGAATCTGAGTTTGTGTTTTGCCCAACTGTCTTTCATGCAAGAGTGGGTCAGAGAAAACAGGAATTTATTAGAGGAATCCCATGAAGACTACAAATGGGGAAATGGAGTCATGGCTCTGTTTTGGAGATGCAGAAGTTTTTCTGTAAATCCTGATCTGGCTACTGAGGATTGTACAATGCTAAACTTCTCTTAAACAGCCAGGGCCAGTGTCCCTTGACTCCACTCCAGCAACTTCTGCCACTGCAGTTTCTTGAAGGCTGTTGGACTTTTTAGGTCTCCAGTCCCCAGAGAGTGAAGCTGTACTACGTAGTGCTCTTGGCTGTTTGATTTACTACACTGTGCTACTTAAACTCTTAAGTATGAGGGTGTCACTGCATTTCTGCTATTTCGCTTTCCAAACATTTGTCTGTGAGGGGGTTACCTCACAGACAAATGTTTGGAAAGCGAAATAGCAGAAATGCAGTGACACCCTCATACTTAAAAGTTTAAGTAGCACAGTGTAGTAAATCAAACAGCCAAGAGCACTACGTAGTACAGCTTCACTCTCTGGGGACTGGAGACCTAAAAAGTCCAACAGCCTTCAAGAAACTGCAGTGGCAGAAGTTGCTGGAGTGGAGTCAAGGGACACTGGCCCTGGCTGTTTAAGAGAAGTTTAGCATTGTACAATCCTCAGTAGCCAGATCAGGATTTACAGAAAAACTTCTGCATCTCCAAGA
>QEPC01012592.1:3667861-3727944 GCA_003113815.1 Sphenodon punctatus | reverse complement strand
TATAAAACTTTTCTTCTTGGTAAATCCTATGATAACCCCTGCTTTTTTCCTTTTAGAGCAGGAGGCCCATAAACCTCCTATTCTGGCTGTCATAAATCTAGGGACATCCTTTGCTATTAAGTGTGTCTCCTGCAGAAAAAATATATCCGCCCCCTGTTCCTCCACAAAATCCCTGACCCTCTTTCTTTTCTGAGGGGAATTTAGGCCTCTGACATTCAGAGTGACTGTTTTGGTGTCAGTCATCTTTTAATCTGGCAAATTTTTTGAGGATGGTTAATCCTCTGACATCTCGAGTGACTGAGTTTTTGGTGCTCCAGAAATACTTAATTGTCTGCTTTTTTATAGCTAGCTCTCTCTTATCCTTATAAGTTTTTTGCCTAAGAGACTGTTTTCCTTTTTGCTTCCTTTCCTCCTTCCCAAATAAGACTTCACCTCTTTCCTTCCTCTTTCCTTCCTCCCCCCTTTATCCCATCCCCTACCTCCTCCCGTTAAACTTCTCTTCTCCCCCATGAGCTACTTCGCTCACCTCTCCTTCTCCCCTTCTGGCAGGAGGCTTTCTTGATGTGTCTAAATCTAACTATGGTTAAATCAGGAAGGGAGTAGCCTGTATAAACTAACTGGCTATATTACGGGTTAGCTGGAAAGAAAGAAGGCTCTAGAATCGTGCATTTCTTGGCCATGGAGCCAAATGGATGTCCCTCCTGCACTGCACACGATCCTACCTCTTCCCATGGAATTTCATGGCAACATAGTTTGCTATTCTCCATGTATGTTTGTCCTTATTTAAATTTATTTCCCACCCATCCCTGAAAGTCCAGGACTTGTAACAACATGGTAAAGACATATTGGAATAAAAATACATTGCATATATAAAAATCTCCTATCTTTGCCTGCCAAAAATCTCCTATCATTGCCTGCCAAACATGTCCAAAAAGAAAGGTCTATGTTGCCTCAGAGTTTTCTAGAGGCTTAGGCTTTGATGAACCTCCAGAGGAAGGGAGTTCCATATTTTGCGTGGCAAGTGAGTGTCTTTAAAGAAAGCCGCACCCACTCCAGAGGAGGATATTCATTACCAGCTTAGAGTCCGACACTAAGAAATGCTAAACAGGCAAAAAAAAAAAAAAAAATGCTTCGACTGTTCAAGCAGCATGAAAAAATCTTGGCCTGGCTCTATTAGCTACCTGGGAGTGGCTCTTGTCCTGGTTAGAGGACAAGGCTACTTGTCCTGGTTAGAGGAATTCTAAAAAGCCAAGTGAAGTTTGTCCCAGGTAAACAATCTTCTTTAAGTGTTTTTCTGTCACCTTTTTGAAGATTGTGGGTGGAACTGGTGCTGCTCCAGTAACAACCAGCTAACAATTCAGAAGTGCTTCTGCAATAGTTCTAGGAGGTCAGGAGCATAGGCTGCATAGATAGCGAGCATTTGAAGCTGGCTTGACAGCCTAAACACTTAACCTCTGTTTATTCACAGAACCAGACAAAGACCATCTTTGCTCTTCCATCAGTGTTGCAGAGGAAGCACTTAAACAAACTCTCGCCCAGATTCCATTCCCATTCAATCTCTCCCACCTCTGCTGATTGAACTGCGTGTGCTTTGTTGTAGACGAAAAGACCAAGTTCACCAGACTAACTCTGATTTCTCAGTGGCTTCTCTCATACTCTTTAGCTATCTTCAATAGAGAGAGGGCTTATTGAGAGAAATTTGGGGCCTCAGTACATCCTGGTAGCTGAGGGTCTCCTACCTCCCATCTCCCTGTCACAATTGCCAACTGACTGGGTCAAGCCAATTTCTGGAGAGACGGACACTGCTTGTATAGATGCTACCCATAATCCTCTCCCAGTCACTTTGTATAACCCAATTTTTACTTTCAATTGATCCGTTTCTGGAGATTGTTCTGGTTACGCATACGTTACTTGAAATTATTACTTACTTTAGTGTATTTTTGAGAAACCTCTTGAATTTATTTTGGCCTTTGCTGAGTGTGGGATAGGGAGAACTGGTACAATTGTACTCCCATTTCCCCCCTTCAGTAGAAAGGCACAGGTCTCCAAAGCTAAGCCATGCTGTTCCAGATAAAAACCACACTTTTCACTCTGGGTTGTTCAGTGTTGTTTCCAACTTGGAAACTATGAACCAGTTCTTTGAGCCCAGTAGTATCTTGAAGTCTGCTGCGGTATTTGTCTACCTTACTAACCTGCCTTTTGTAATGGTAGATGCCATCAGAATAGAATTAATTATTCCTGTCCATACTACCCTTCTGCTGTCTTCATTCCCAGCAATTAGAAATGTATACATGCGGTGGCCAATCCATTGTCCTCTTTTCCTTCCCCCGGCCTGCAGTTGTATCCATAGACTCCTAAAGTAGATCTGCCACTGTACACCATGTAATCATTACGGCAGCAGGTACAATTAGTGATTTCTAGCAGTTTGTTGGCATAAAAAGACTGAACAGCATAGGAAATCTGCCAGCATGCCATTAGAAATGCTAACCTGCAGATATTTACATATTCTTTAAATTTCATGCAATAATGTAGTTGTCCTATCAGCCTATTACCATGGGCTTGCAGAGCAGAATTGATTTATTTCTAGATCACTGTTGACGTGGGATTACAGTATAGTAGTTGATGAATTCTTATTTTTTTTGCCAGCAGAAAGTGGTGCATTCTGTTTTATACAAAAACACCACGGTAGAAAAGACCCTATTTCAAGTTTGCTTCTGCAAACTTAAGACTTTTAAGCAGCAACCACAAGAACGGTAAGTTACTTAGTTGTACCGTTTGTTCGTAGAGATGGGGCCTCTCCACGTAGATGCAATAGGTAATTGAGCGCCCTGCGGTTCCAGGTCCAGGCAGATTCTCCGGGCAGCCTCTAGACGGGGAACGGGAAGGGGGCGTTGTCATAGTGCTTTATAAATACTGCCTCCACCTCCTGGTCCTCCGGTCCTTTCTCCCATGGCAGAGAAACAATCATTGGGAGGGTGGTGTGTATGTGGAGAGGCCCCATCTCAACGAACAAACGTTGCACGTAAGTAATTTACCCTCCTCCTTTGAGTAGCCTTTCCACATACACACTATAGGTAGATTGGCGTGTGACTTTTGGAGGCGATAGAGTTAAAACAAGGCTTGCAGCACTAAACACCCAAAGCTAGTATCTGCTCTGGCTGCCAAGTCTTTTGCATAGTGCCTTGTGAAAGTATGTATTGAGGTTTACTGTCATGCCATATGTGGAAGGTAGATATTACTGCCATATGAACCTTAACTGTTGTCAAAGACAATCCAGATTTATACAAATGCAATAAGTAATTCAACAGTAATGGAATATTTGAAGAAAACGGGTCAACATTGAAACTCTTGGCCCAAATTTCAAATCTAGACCATTTCTTAACATAGCAGGCCCTAGTAGTGGATTTCCTGCTGACTACCAACACGTGTCGACATTCATTTGAGAGTGTTGTCTCTTGTTAATCTAGCAAGAGATTTTCCAGATTGATAGGTTCAGGGATGCCAAGTCCTAATGCCAAACTTCCTTGAGTGCCTGGCAGTTCTCAGATCAGTTCAAGGAGAGTTGAGTACCAGAACTGTCTGGGCTAATTGGAGGCAATTGGGATCATATTCCCTCTGATTGCTTGTGTCTTGAGTAGTGTTCTGTGGATCAGGGGAAAGGGGGAAATCACGTACAATGGTGTACTAGGGCGTCTCCCAGAGACACCGTCCCCTTTCCCCCTGGAGAAGAAGTTTGGAGTCTTTGAATTGATTGGGGGCACAAATAGATATACATAGAGTAGTTCCTCTAGCATCTGGCAAACTGAGTCTTTCAGCTCTCTCATGGGAGACTGAAAGGGTCCTGCTCAGCTTCTGCCATGGAGTTCGAGTCACCTGGCAGGTGAACCACAATGGGGGTGATGTTGTTTGCTACGTACCATTCCCATAGGGTGATATCCTCCAGCATCAGTTGGTGAGACCTGGAAACGCTGTGACAGTTTATGTAATCCATCATGGTTGAGTTGTCTGTGGAGATATAGATAGTTTGAGCTCTGTGGCGAAAACTATGAGAACATATCTGGCAGCACAGAGCTCTAAGATATGTGCAGCGCGGACTCTGAGGAGGTCCATAAATCCTTTCCAGTTTGTTTATTTATTTATATTATTTACTTTAAGCATGTTTGAGTTGCCCCCCATGCCTGCGGCATCTCGGAGCGACATACAACTTCATAAAACATTACATAAAAACATTTTAAAAACACAATAATTTAAAGCTAAAACAGGGTTGGAAAACAAAATTAATAAAAATAAAAATAGAAATAAAAGGTAGAGGAGAGCCAAAAGCCTAACCCTCCCTCCCCCTCAAAGGCTTGGGTGAACAGCCAGATTTTACAAGCCCGCAGGAATGACAAAAGGCTTGGGGCCAGGTGAGCTTCCTCCGGGAGGGAATTCCAAAGATGCGGCCCGGCCACCGAGAATGCCCTCTCCATTGTGGCCCCCCGCTTAACACGGGGGACCTCCAAGAAGGCACCCCCGGCAGACCGAAGGAGTCGTTCTGGGGCATGGAGGGTGAGGCGGTCCCTGAGGTAGGAGGGACCCAGACTGTGAAGGGTTAAATTTATTTATTTATTTTCATTATTTATACCCCGCCTCTCCTGCCTAGGCAGCTCGAAGCAGCTTACAAAAGTTAAAACATTAAAAAATATACATAAAAGGGAAGCATAAGAATAAAAATAAAAACCCCATCCTCCCCACCTCCCTCACCAAAGGCCTGGCGGAACAGCCAGGTCTTACGCACTGTTGTCAAAATGAGGCAAGGTCTGGGAGCACCTGGTCCTCCACCAGAAGGGAGTTCCAGAGTCTCGGTGCCACCACAGAGACCCCCCTCTCCTCTCCATTGTAACCCCCTGCACCACCCTGGGGACATCAAGAACGGCATTCTCAGCAGACTGCAGAAGTTGATCTAGGGCACGGAGAGTGAGGTGGCCTCTCCCAGACCATATAGGGCTTTATTTATTTAAACACCAACATTTTGAATCGGGCCTGGAAGACTATTAGCAGCCAGTGTAACTGGTGTAATGTGCTCCCAGCGACCCGTCCCGGTAAGGAGATGGGCCGGCGCATTCTGCACCAGCTGCAGTCTCCGGACTATCATCAAAGGTAGCCCCATGTAGAGTGCGTTATGATAGTCTAGTCTTGAGGTGATGAAGGCATGGATGACGGTAGCCGGGTTGGAGTGCGAGACATACAGCTGAAGCCATCGCACCAGATGTAATTGATTGAAAGCAATCCTCACCACAGCCTCAACCAGGAGATCCAGGTGAAGTTGCAGGTCGAGGAGTACCCCCAAACTCTGAACCTGAGACACCAGCGGGGGGGATGAACCCCACCAACATCCTTTCCCTTTTGTCAGGATTTAGCTTCAGATGGCTCGCCCTCATCCAGTTCCCCCACAACCGCCAGACATCGGGTAAGCACCGAGACTGCCAGGTCTGGGTCAAATGAAAAATAGAGGTAGAGCTGGGTGTCCTCAGCGTACTGATGGCACCGCACCCCGTACCGTCTCACGACCTCGCCGAGCAGCTGTATGTACACGTTGAGCAAGAGAGGGGACAGAATAGAGGCTTGCTGAACTCCACACATGACGTGCCGGGAAGAAGATGAACAATCCCCGATCACTACCTGCTGAGTTCTCCTGGCCAGAAAGGAGCAGAACAATTCAAAATTCACCTATAAAGCTCTTCACAACCTCGCTCCCCCCTACCCCTCTGCACTTATCGCCCTCCATACTCCAGCCCGTGCACTTTGCTCCTCCTCTGTCCCTTCTCTCACCCTTCCACGCCTTCCCTGCTCCCCTAAGCGCCTTCGTCCCTTCTCACTTGCTGCCCCCCATGCCTGGAACTCCCTCCCTGTCCACATCCGCCTTGCCCCCTCCCTTCATACCTTCAAATCTCTCCTTAAAACTCACCTCTTTCGCTCTGCTCTGTCTGACTCTTTATCCTGCTGAGCCACTATTCCTATACCTACGATCGGTTTACCCTTATCCTTGCAACATGGACCTGCCTGCTGTCATTCTCATCGTAACCAAGCCAAGTACGTGCACTTGAGACCTCGCATCTTCATGAATGTTAGACCCCTTGTCTCTCCCTCTGTTCCCCTTCCTAAGTCTCTCCCCCAGCTCCTGTCTCTCAGATTGTAAGCCCTAGGGGCAGGGACCGTGTCTATTTTATTACTTTGTAAAGTGCCAGGTACACTGCTGGCGCTATATAAATGTTTGTTAATAATAATAATAATAATAATAATAAAAATGGTTCCACCCACCCTGGCATAATCCTGCAGGTGAGTCACCAACATCTCATGATCAATGGTATCAAATGCAGCCGACAGATCTAATAGGATTTGCAGGGTCGGATGACCATGGTCCAGTTCCCGGCAGAGGTAGTCAACCAAAGCCACTAATGCAGTCTCAATGCCATAACCTGAAAGAAAACTGGACTGCGAGGGATCAAGCGAACAGGTGCGGTCCAGATGCTCCTACAGCTTCTGAGCCACCACCCACTCAATAACCTTCCCTAAAAAGGGAAGGTTAGAGACTGGCCGATAACTGGCAGGAGAGTCACCGTCAAGTGATCGTTTTTTTTTAGCATGGGCTGCATCACTGCCTCTTTGAGGCAGTCCAGCACCTTGCCCTCCTGCAGGGAGGCATTGACAACACCCACCAGCAACGGCCCCAGCATCTCCTAGCTGGCTTTGACCAGCCAGGACGGGCATGGGTCTAGTTCACAAAATGTGCCTAGGTGCAACCTGCAACCTTGCTTGGAGGCATCTGTTTTGACTACTAAAGATGGGTTTGGAGGGTGGAAGGGAATGCCTGCACAAACACTGTGCTTCAGGGACCACCAGTACAGGCTTTCTAATACTGGTTGTGGAGCTGAGAGGAGAATGAAGCATTGCGCTGTGCCCTCGGAAGGTATGGTCGGAGTCGCAAGCGTGCTTTTTGGGGGGGGGGGGGGTCACATGGGTGGCAGCTGCCATCAGACCTAGAAGACTAGAAAAAACAGAGTAGGGTTGAGTTATGTTGCGCTGTATAACTTCCGTTAGCCCAATTATAGTCTCCCACCTTTCCTGTGGTGTGAATGCTTTGGTTAACTTGGTGTTTAAGTCTGCCCCAGTAAACTTCAGGGATATGCTCAGAGAGAGGGATGACTTGTCCCAAATAAGCAAGATGCTGAGGCTTTGCAAGGTATCGCATACAAAAGAAACATTTGCTACTAAGAGTTCGGAGGAATGAGCTGTAAATAACCAGTCGTCAAGGTAAGGGAAAAAGGACATCCCTTGTCTCCTAAAATAAGCTGCCACTTAGTAAATGTTCTTGGAAAGTCTGAAGAGGAGCACTCTGAACTCCATCGAAACTAAATCTTAGATCTTCATGATCTCCATCGAAACTAAATCTTAGATAACAGCTATCTGCTGGGTGAATGGTGAGCATCCTGAATTTGAATTTCTTTGTGTCTGTTAAGGGCCCTCAGGTTCAGAATAGGGCAAAATCCAGAGGGCTTTCTAGGAACAATAAAATATTTAGAATAGAACCCAGTGTTGACTTCTCCCAAGGGCACTGGTTCTGTAGCTCCCTTATGGAACAAGTCTGCTATTTCTTGCTTCAGTAAAGTTATTGTGCTAGGGTCCTTAGGAATAGGGGTCGTTACCAGTTCTAGTATTTGGTTTGGTGACAAACTGAATTGAGTAACCAGACTCTGCTATTTCCAGGACCCATCTCTCTGATGTTATACATTGGGAGAGAAAGGGGAGGAGTCTTACTGAAGTAAGGTGTGCCCATAGTTGCAGGCTGAGGACTGCCTGCATAAAAAATGCTGCTTCTGTGTGAGTTGGGTGGATGATGGGTTAGCTTTCTTCTGTCTGAGTCCTTTGATACTGCAGTTGCCTCAAGGCTGTGTTGTAACTCATAGGCTATCTTGGTGATGGATAGATAGCATGAACTCTGTGCCGGATACGACTGCCTCACCTGCTTTGGCAGCAGTTGAGGGTTCCTGTGTAATAGCTCTGAAAGACTGTTGATGTGTGGGGACATAGAGTCCCATGGACATAGAGTCCTGTGGTCCGGTCAGTCTTGAGTTGTCTGAATTCCTGGTTTGTGATTTCATTGAAGAGATGAGCTCTACCAAAAGGGAAGTTGACAATTACATTTTGTGCCTCTTGGGTGAGTCCAGAGAATCTGATCCAGAAGTGATGTCAAAGTGATATAGCAGGTGCCCTGGATCGTCCTGCAGAGTTAGTAATGTCAAACGATACCCTGGACAGCTTCTTGGAGAGCTCTTTCCCATCGTGTACAGTGGGTAGGAGATTGGAGCAAGTCTTGTTAGGAAGTTCATTGAGGACATTGGATGAAGTGTTCCATAGAGTATAATTGTAATGGGCCATTGGGGCTAAGTAGTTATCTTCCCTAATTCCCATAGTTGATGGGTAGATTCTCTTGCGAACAGTGTCTAGGTGCCTGCCCTCTTTGTCTGCAGGTTGGGCTGGAATTCTGCCGTACCTCAAGCATTCAGATGCAGCTGAGGCAATCAAGGAGTTAGGCTCTAGGTGCCTGACAAAAAAAAAACATGCTCTGAGTTGGGTACTGGGTACATCCTTAGTGATTTTAGGTATTGCTGGCGGTACCATAGCAGCTTCTTTCCATACTTCAGCTAGCCTGTCTGAAAGCACTTTAGCTAGAAGGATTGCTAGCTTCTCAAGCTCCCACAGTCCAAATGACAAAGAGCTGGTATGACTCTTTTCTATCCGATCTATTTGTGTCCCCAGTCATTTCAGAGACTCAAAGTGGTACTCCTTGAGTCGTGGCAATATAGATCAAATGTTCCTGAAAGGCATCTGATGGCGAGGTAGGGGAGTGGCCAGTGGCATCCTCAAAGGGCATTGACAGAATCTGTAGGTTCCTCCTCGTTCTCCTCTGGGAGAGAAGGTACATGACTAGTCCAGTCCTGGTTAAGCAAGGCCTCCAAAGTCTGCATCCAATTGATCAATTTCCCTGTTGTTGCTGTCTGTTAGCTGCAGTGCGTTGCTGTCTTTGAAAAACATTACTGGGTATGGAGTCGAATCCAGTGCGTGGTAATGCGCTGCCCTTGGCAGTAGAAAGGACTGGGTGTTGGTGCCAAAATTTCTAATGCTGGGAAAAGGTCTGCACTTGTCTTTCTGATATGATAGTATGAATGGTGGAATCGGTGTTGGAGGTTGAAACTTTGGCACCGAGGTATCTGGATATGGGATGTCCTTCCTGAGTGCATGGATTACTGAATGAAGGGGTCCAAAAACGATGAAGTGGTCTCAAGATCATCTCGAGCTCCATAGGAGTTGGGTCTTGGATGTGCTGCATGGAGGTATGCTTTTGGGGAGTGCTCAGTGCTGCAGGGAGCACCGAATCAAAGGAGATGTCTGTAGTAAAGGGAAACAAATGGCTCCCCAGCCTAGCAGAGGGAGATGGGATGTCTCGGTGCAGAGGTGAAAGAATAATGGGTCTCTTTGGGTACTGGTGTGTTGGAGACTTTGAAGCTGGAGATGGAATACAACCCTGCAGATCTCCCTGGCATGAAGAGTGGTCCCGTGCACTCCCACCAGGTCCTGTGTAGTGTCAACAACACCACCTGATCAACTGTATCAAAGGCCGCTGAATGATTTAACAGGATCAACAGGGTAGAATTCCCCATGTAAATCTCCAGGTGCAGGTCATTGACCAAGGCCACAAGCGCAGTCTCCATGCCATACCTAGGACTAAAGTCTGACTGAAACGGGTCCAGGAATCCAATGAGACTGAGATGAACCTGGATCTGTCAGGCAACCACCCGTTCAGTAACCTTCCCTAAAACGGGATGGTTAGAGACAAGCTGATAGCTGGCCTGGGGAGTCAACGTTCAAAGAGGACTTCATAAGCAGGGGTCAGTCAACTGACGTTTTAAGGGTGACCGACACCCTATCCTCCGGAAGGGGGCATAGACTACCCCAGGCAGCAATGGCCCCATTGTCTTCTGGCTGGCTTTCAACAGCCAGAACGGGCAAGGATCTAATTCACAACAGGTTGCCCTCATTGCCCCAAGCACCTTCCCCCCCAATGGTGGGTGAATCCAATTAAAACTGATCCAAATAAACAGGACAAGACTGAGCTTCCATAACCTCAAGCCTTGATTCTGCAGACAAAGTGGCAGCACGCAAGTTGTGATGAATATGAGCGACTTTGTCTGTAAAGTAGTTAATAAAAATGTCTCAGTGGGCATTTGGATGACTCCATTTCTGTGTGTATGCAGACTGGATTAATCAGGCACCTCACTACCTGGAACAGCTTCTCTGGACAAGACTTTGCAGACGCTATGATAGTGGAGAAGAAAACCTTTTCTTCGCTGCCATCACAGCCACAGCATAGTCCTTTTAAAAACTATGGCACAGTTGGTCGGCTTCAGCGTGCCTCAAGCACTACCTGTGCTTTATATGCCTACCCTCCTGTTTCAACCACCTCGGGTCCCCTGTATACCAGGGGGACCTGTGCTGCGAGAGCAGTGGGAGCAGATGCATGAGTGCAACTGTGTCAATGGCCATGGTCAAGATATCATTCCATAAAGCGACCAGCTGGAGAAGCCAGGGAGTCTGCTGTACTGCAGGGTGGTCAGTACTTCAAGAGAATCCCCAACCTACCCCTGCCAAATCCAGCACGAGGTTGGAATCCTACCTACTGTTAGGAATTGGGAGGGGGGCCATACTTATCTTTGTGCTTTCTGACAGACTTGGTTAAAATATGCCTGAGAAATCTAAAGTCGTTAGGAGCAATGCTCAATGCAAATCCATGGAGCACTTTTTTTTCCAGCTACAAAATGGAGCTCTCTCGAGGCTCACCGATTTGTGAAATTTTGGGTTTCTGCTTCTTGGACTTTCTGCTCTGTCTTCCTCCCCCAATTTGGATGAAATTGACCTTTGGGGATCAAAAGCTGTTAAGGGGACACACCCCAGCTAAGGGTGGGGGATTTTTTTCCCTCTCCCTGGCCTCTTTGAAATGTTTTATTGATTGATTGATTACAATTACTTATACCCCGCACCCTCCTGCACATGAGCAGCCCGGGGTGGTGAACAACACACATTTACACATCAATAAAATCCATAAAACTAAAAACATTAAAATATAAAAAAATACATTTAAATATTAAAAATACTAAAAGGCAAGAATACTACAAAGCAGAAAAACCTCCCCCCGCCCCCCCCCCCCTCAAGGCAAAGGCCTGGTGGAACAGGTCTAACAAGATCTTCAGAAAGGGGAGGACTCAGGATACCCAGGGGACCTCAAGTCAGGCGCCCCCGGCTGACTGCTGGTGCCACGAAATGACCCGGAGTTTGAGGCGGTCTCGCAGATATGCAGGACCCAAGCCGCTTAGGGCTTTATAGGTCATCACCAACACCTTGAATTGGGCCTGGAAGACAATAGGCAGCCAGTGCAGAGAACAGAGCACATGTGCTCACGGTGGCCCATCCCTGTTAGGAGACGGGCCGTCGCATTCTGCACCAGCTGTAGCCTCTGGACTGTCTTCAGGGGTAGCCCCACGTAGAGTGCGTTATAGTAGTCCAGTCAAGAGGTAACGAAAGCATGGATGATGGTTGCAAGGTCAGAGTCTGAGACATACGGCCGCAGCTGTCGCACCAGATGTAACTGGCGAAATGCTCCCCTCGCCACAGCCTCCACCTGGCAATCCAGGTGGAGCTGTGGATCAAGGAGCACCCCAAGACTACGGACCTGAGTGGCCAGAGGGGGGCAGACCCCACCGATGACAGGAGCCACCATCCTCTCAGCCCTACCCTCCAACATCACCTTCGTCTTGTCGGGATTCAGCCTCAGACGGCTTGTCCTCATTCAGTCCCCCACAGCTGCCAAGCACTGGGGTAAGCACCGAGACTGTCGGGCCTGGATCTCCAGAAAATGAGAGGTAAAGTCATCAGTACACCAATGATACACAACATCGCACGTCGAACCCTCTCATGACCTCACCCAAAGGCTGCGTATACACTTTGAACAGGAGAGGGGACAGAATAGAATCGTGCGGGACTCCACACGTGAGGTCCCGGGGAGATGACGTACATTCCCTGAGGAGAAACAAGGACCACTCGCTGAGTTCTCCCTGCCAGGAATGAGCGGAACCATTCAAGAATGATCCCACTCACCTCAGCCCAGTCCCGCAGCTTTGTCACCAACATCTCATAATTAACGGTATCAAATGCCGCCGACAGATCCAATAAGATCAAAATAGATCTGCCCTGAGATAATTCATGGCGTAGGTCATCAGTCAAGGTCACAAGCGCAGTCTCTGTGCCAAACCACGGGCAAAAACCATAATGCAAGGGGTCAAGAAAACCAGCCCAGTCTAGGTGCCCCTGTAACTGCCGGGCCACCACCCATTCAATAACCTTCCCTAAAAAGGTACGGTTAGAAACTGGCCAATAGCTGGCCAGGGAGTCAATGCTCAAAGATGGCTTTTTGAGCAGAGGCCGTACCACCGCCTCCTTGAGGTGGCTCGGCACTGCCCTCCCTAAAGGAGGTGTTGACCATGCTCGTCAGCAATTAATACAATCTAAAGGGACTGGATAGGAAGGGAAGGTCCAAATCATGGATCCTTGCCATGGATCCATCTGTCACATGCTACATTTCCTCCTGGAAGCTTTGCTCCTCCTCTGCCACCACCCTCACCCACCCCTAAGTCTCTTGCTCCCTGAACCATCTTCACCCCTTCTCTCATGCTGCCCCCTGTCCCTGAAAACTCCTCCCTGAACACATTCAATTCTGTTCCCTCCCAAACTTCAATTCTCTCCTGAAAACCTCTCTTCCATCAAACTTTCCATATTTCCTTATCCCCACAGACGGGTCACTGATGCTTCCACTACTGTAAGTAAGCTAAGCTTGTGCATCTGTGACTTCTCAACATGGTGAATGTCTCCCTTGTCTCTACTAGATTGTAAGCCTCTGGGGGCAGAGACCTGTCTCTAATGATTGTTCAATGCCAGTTACATTGCTAGCACTGTAGAAAGACATAATAATCGCCACTCATTTCCCCTGAGCTCACTCTTTTTAGTATTTGAAGGTAGAGAGTGGACCTTTGGTGCTTTTTTTATTTTAAAAAAAAAAAAAAAAAAAGACTGGATTTTGCACTCATGTCAGAGGTTTCCCATCCCTGTCATAAGCCACCTTTTCATAAGAAACCAGTTTTTTTTAAATGCTTGATATCTTGTGTATAAGAAGGCCTATTTCTTATTGGCTTTGTAAACACTTTCTAAACACCTCCACCTCCAAGAAGACCTGTAATGTCTGGTATTGTAGAGACATTTATTTCTAGTTTTAACATTTAGGTGCTGTCTGTTCTGGCATTATTTTGAAAGAAGTACCTTTTCATCTCCAGCAACCCTCTCTGCCAACAGTCCTTTCTGCAGTGTCTACTGCCTGTTGTACTGCTAAAGGAGAGCTGGGAAGATCAATGGTGCTGTAAAAGAATAATTAGTCATTTTTTTTCTTGTTACCTTAAATTGAATTTTCATTCTGTGCAGTATTGACTTTTAACAGTTTATTGAGAGACTCTGACTTTCGTTGGACAGGCTAATCAGTCAATTGCTAATAGACCTGCGATTCTGTGCAGCCGCTAGCTAATAGATTATCTGATCAAGGGGGACAAAAACAACAATAGAAAATCTCTTTTGGTGACTGAGCTCAGACACGGGACAAATAGCAGCTTGCAATGCATCAAGATAGTCATGTCTTCTTGCGCAAGGATATGCTGTTCACTTGTCTAGTAATATTTCTTCACTCCACCTCTTACAAAACAGCTATTAGCAATTGTGGCAGGTGCTGCATTGACAGCCCCACAGACAAGAGTTCCCTTCTCACCCAGAGAAAAATTATGTATTTTGCTCCAAGAAATAAATCTGATGCTGCTATAGGGTGGTGATTAAGTATAAATAAAAGGGTGGTGGTTGATCTGCCTTCCCAGTAGGACTTAGCTTTTGAGGAGTCTGTCCTGCAAGGGTTGCTGAGCACTGAAGCTTGAGCTAACCAAACACTTGAAGCAGCTAAATAGTGCCATTGACAGGTTTCAATAGGGCAGCATTTGTATTTGGCTTTAAGCGCATGCTTAAGTGCTTGGCAGGACTGGGTGAGATTTCAGAACAGCATGCATGATTGAGGGATTAAAGTAGAGGTGCCCAAACTGGGTCAGCAGAACCCCAGTTGGGCAAGCGGGAAGTGTCTCAATCCTGATTGATACCTTATATTTTTTTACCGAGCTGTCTGGGGGTCACAGAATTATTAGTGCTGAAGCAAATATAATTTACAGAAATTGTTTACATTTGTCTACTGCGACCCAAACAGACATTTGCAAAGCCATTTTTTCTCCCCCGGTTTGGGCTGTTCAGTTCTTTGGATTAGATATTCAATTTCTTAGCTGCTTAATCTGACTACTACTCATGTACCAATGGCCAAAATAAAGTAACTGAATATAAAAAAAACAGACCCCAAAATTCTGAAGTGATTATCTGACGAAGAGAAACTCAAATAATAGAATTGTAGGTTTGGAAGGAAATTCAAGGGCCATCGAGTCCTATCCCTAAGCAACTGGGTCTTGAACTGGACGCTTGGGGCTCTGAGAGTGATGACTGATGCTACAGCATAAAGAAAAAAAATTCCTTGGGCGGAGGGTGTAATAACCACACCTCAGTTTAACTTCATTAACTGTAGCAGCCCTATAATACCACCATTGCTGTTGTTGTTCAGTCCAGCAAATATGGTCTAAATCGGTTAAATTCATTGGATATTTTTGTCTCAGATATCTGTTTCAACTCAAGGCAGTACTGAAGTCTCAAAATGGGGTCTCACCAGCAAAAAATTGAGGAGCAGCTGAATTAAAGATATGGGTCGCAATACACATCATGGTTTGTGGATCGTGACCGTGATCTGGATATTAGGAAAGTAAAGAAGTGTGGATATGAGGTGTTGCAAGGATTTCTAGCCTCTGCCCTCATTCTGCAAAAAAGTTTCAAAACAGAATTACAAGAGTGTTTATTATCTTTTCATTTCCCCTGCTCTTTAGGGCAAGATTCTCAAACTTTTATGAACTGCATTCCTCCTCTTCTACTTGTGTGTTCTAGCTGAGGCCCCACTGCACACATGTGCATCTTGCTTCTCTCCCCTTTCCCATCCTCTTTTTGATTTCCCCCTAGCTCGGTGAGAGGTTGGAACTAGGTGTTGGCAAGGACCCCAGTTAGCCAACGCACCTGAATGAGACGGGACAACTTGAATGGGTTTAAACAGCCGTACTCTTTATTCAAATTAACTTCCGATTGGTATAGGTGAGGTAATCGCCTATGCAGACTGAGTTCAGTACCTCCAACAACATGAGCTAACTCAATGTGAGGGTTGGCCCGATATAATATCCTGATATACCCTTGGGTAACCAGACCCTATTTATCTCAAATGTCTTCCCCCCACCCCCCCATACGAAACTAGGAGGGGGACAAGGCCCTTCCAGACCTGAGGAAGGATGAAGGTACCTGCAGACTGGGAACCATACTTGTCCCTCCTACCCTCGTGGGTTACCCCTCCCAGGGATGTTGACCCTACCGCTTGCCGCACCCTGCTTTTGCGGCAGGTGTAGTGTCCCTATCTCTTATGGAGATGACTCGTTTCCTTATAACTGTTCCCGGTACTGGACCCCTGCCACTCAGGGACCACACTGATGTAACCCCCCACCTAACTTCTTGGATTCAAAACTTCCTGCAGCTTTTCATTAAGGGCAAGCAAATAGCAGTTGTTTCCTGCTGGGGACAGATGGACCCCGTCATCGCGGAACAACTCTGGCATCTTATGCGATGTGACACGGTGACTGATGGTTTGTCATCCAGCCTGCACAGCCGTTTTCCCTATTTCCCTGTTTATGGTCTTCCTAGTTCTATCTATCTTGCGTGGGGAGCACGCCCTTGCCTCAGGATATTTATTATTTATTTATTAATAAAATGTGTATGTTGCCCTCTCCTGCTAAAAGCATCTTGGGGTGGCTAACAACGTGTTAAAAACAAATTAAAACAAATACAATTAAAATTCCACAATAAAAAACAATTCACCCCCTACTCCTCCCTAACCCAACCCACCCACCCCATCTCCCCTGGGTAAGGCATGGCAGAACAGCCAGGGCTTACATTGTCTACGGAAAGAGGGGAGGTTGGCGGATATCCTTTCAACTAATTCGGTCCAGATTATTACTGTTACTGGGAGCAACCGTTTCACCTCCCATCTCTCTCTCTATATATCCTTTTAGCAGTTGTATTCCTTTCAGGTGTACTAGGTTGTTCTCACCCAAATGGACCACTAGGAATTCTGGCTGGGGGACCCTGTTTGCTCCCCTCAGCATCGGGGGCAACTGATGCCACTGCATGCCTCTGCGATCTTTCCAGCAGATCTCTGCCTGCGTCAGTAGCCCCAGCTGTAATCCCCAGTTTGTGGTTCCAGCTGCCTTGTCAGCCCAGCGAACCAGACTGTGGCCCATGATCCAGATCAGCTACCTGCCGTGAAGAGTTGGACCTGGGAAGACAGACAGACCGGTTACTGGGAAGGGGGCGGGGCTACCCGCACGTAGGACTGGTATGCCCTGGAGTGCCATTTGCCTAAGGCCCATATATTCTGCTCAGGCACACCTGAGGCGGCCATGAAGGATACAGCCCCGATTCTGAAGGAATGTGTTCTGAATGTTCAGGTGGGGCCTGTATCTTAGCTAACGTGGCCCGCATGACTGCCATGAATTGGTACCTCGTCAGGAGGTGCGTGTTGGCATGCCTGAAGCAGAGGGCAGGGATGGGCACCGTATCACCAAATAGTCCTGCATTGCCTGCACTGTGCATATCTTCTGGGAGCCCACCCTTGCCAGCTGCACCGTATGCCCCCTGCCTCTCTGGTCAGTTTTTGAGAACTGTAGGCAGATGATGGCCTGCTGGGTGACCCCCACATCAGTGATGGCCAAGGCCCTGGCTGTGTTGTCCCTGCCTGAGTCGGCTACCAAGTTGCTTGCCCTGAAAGCCCCCTAAAACACTACAAGGAATATTACCCTGAACAACTGAACCTCGTAAGTGTTAATGCAAACTAGGGGGAGGGATTTGCACACATCCGCCAATAGTTGGGAAGTTATGGGCTTGCGCCTGTCTGGTGGGTTGTTCTGTTCCCTGGCCCATGCCTCCCATCATTCGCCTGGTGAAAAAACCCTGGGGGTGACCTGCCAGGTGGCTGGTGAAACCGAAGGCTGCCAATTTGTCAGCTGTAGTTCCCACTGCCTCCCCCCACCGCCTCAGCTTGAACACGAACTACAGCATGTGGGACTCCAGAATGCGGAAGCCCAGGTCCCAACCCTGAAGCGAGCAGTAGCTCTGATATTAACCGAACGCCTTTCCATAAGTGTGTCTGGTCCGTGGTGCTAAGGATCCCTGGATGGTGCTGTACAGTTCTAAGATCCAAGGGTCCACGCTGACGGGGGTAGGAGGTTCAGGTTCTGCCTGGCTCCAGGTGCGAGCAAACAAAACTGCTCCATCTGGAAGTGAGAAAGGGCGTTGGCCACGCCGTTATCCACACTTGGCACGTGCATAGCCTGGAATAATATGTTGTGACGCAGGCAGGTCAGCATGAATGCCCTGACTTGCTTCATGACCCTGGACGACTTGGATGACATTAAGTTGATTATGTGGACCACTGTCTGGTTATCACACCAGAATAATACTGCATGGTTGGTGATGAACTCATTTGGCCAGAGGTGGACCACTATCACTATGGGAAACAATTTCAGGAACGTGAGATCTCTGGTCACCCCTGCTTTCTCCTACTCAGGTGGCCACGAGCCTGCGCACCATCTGTTCCTAAAGAACACCCTGAACCCTAGGCCACCAGCAGCGTCAGGGTGCACCTGGAGCTCAGCCTCCACTAGGAAGCACTTCCACCAGATGCTAACTCCATTGAATTCCGCCAGGAAGGCTTCCCATGTTCCTAGGTCCTCCTTCATGTCCCTTGTGAACCTTATGTGGTGGTGGGGTTGTGGCTCGCCCAACAGCCTCGCATAGAGGCAGGACAGGAATGCTTGTTCTGGGTCCACTACCCGACAGGTGAAATTGAGGCTCCCCATCAGTGACTGCAGCTGCCGCACCGTAACCTTGCAGGCGGACTGGCACTCCCTGATCTTGGCACGAATGGCATCCAGTTTATCCCCCGGGAGCCGGGACACCCCTGCCACTTTGTCCAGCTCTATTTCCAAGTACTGGAGAACAGTGGCAGGTCCCTCCATTTTCTCCCGGGCCAAGGGGATACCGAGCTTCCTCGCTACCCTTTCGAAGGTCTCTGTTAGTCCACTACATTCCCTGGTGCCACCTCGGCCAATGAACAGGAAGTCATCCAGATACTTAGTGATCTGTCCTGCATTCGTGTGCTGCCGAACCACCCACTTGATCAATGAACTAAATCGTTCAAAGGCCAAACGAGATCAAGCACCCCATGGCCATGTCAGAATAAAATTGACCGTGGAAATCGAAGCCCAAGAGGTGGAAGCTGTCTGGGTGGACCTGAAGCAGGCGCAAGGCTGACTTAATGTCGCACTTGGTAAGCAGGCCGCAACGTTTTGCCATCGCTACCGCTGAATCAAAGGATGTGTAGTGGACCGAAGTGAGCTCCCTGGGTNCCCCCCCCCCAAGGTATGAAAGGTGATGTATGAGGTGGAATTCACCTGGGGCCTTTTTGGGTACCACTCCCTGAGGGGGAAACGACCAATGTTGGGAAATGTGGGAGGAGGAGAGCAGGGAACAGGCCGATTACCCAGCCTTCCACCCTATCCTTCTCCAACTTTGTGCGGACGATGTGTTCAAGTTCCGTGACCTGTTTTAGGTTGGGAGTCACCCGATGCTGCTGCACATCCCCTGTCAGGATTTGAAAACCCTCCCGGAAGCCATCCAGCACATACTGGACCTCTTCTCGATTTAGGGTGGGTCCTAAGGACTCTCTCCAGTTCTACTGCCTTAATTGGGGTTGGAGCTCTTCAGAGAGCCACTTTGTTCCCCCACCCTCTTGCCCACCCTTCCCTGGGCCCCCTGCATTGGTCTTACCTGTGGTCCATGGTTTGGCTTTTGGGCAGACTGTGGTGGCATGGAGGCCTCCGCATGTAGGGCAGGAGTGTCAAAACATGCTGCATGGAAACGCTTTCCCGCGTATGCGTACTCCCAGCACTGGGTACCCCCACTGCCTGCTGCTTTTTTTTTGCCTTGCCACAAAAAGGATCATTGGTGGGAGTGATGCCACCCTTTGCCAAGAGATGACCGCTGTTGGATATCAGGGCATTGGCCACATCCACTATGCAGTCCAGCCAGAGGTCTGGGGCATGCATGTCCCACCTCAAACCTGGGATGAATGCTGCGCGGTGGTGGAAAGCCTCATCATACCAAAGCCATGCTCCCGGGGGACCAGACTCATGGGCCCTGCGGACTATGTCTGTGGTTTTAAGGAGGTCTGCAGCTTGGGCAGGGAAGGCCTGAATCATTCCTCCTTGGACAAACTGGACTGCAGCCTATGCAATTTACAAATTTCTATCGGTCTTGGGGAGCTTGAAGCACTCCTTCTCTTTCCTATCCTCCTCCTTAGCCGGGTGAAGTATTGGGTCACTAAATAGCAGGGTGAACAAATCAATAAGTTTGCCCCTCCATATCCACTCCTGGGTAGCCGGGAGAAGATGTGCCCCAATGAGTGCTGACACCCTGTCCCCAGGGTGGGTCTCTGGCCTGATGCTGTCCAAAGCTGCTGGTCTTGGGCCCATTGAGGGGTGATGGGAGAACATACTTGAAGGGCCTGTCCCACCGGCAGCAGAGGGGCGGTGGTTGGGGCTGGCACCGGGCTTACCAGTAGGGGGTGGGACACCGGCACCCATGTGCCGTTCCACCATAGGAGCTGGGTGGTCGCCTCACTGGTGCCCCCTGCTGGTGCACCTCCTATCCCGCCAAACGTTCCAAATGGGCATTCAGGCCCCATGTCCAGGGCTGGGTACAGTCCCTCCTTGGGATGTTGCCCCGGGGTACCAGCCGCCGGTTGCCTCTGCAATCCCATCGTACAGTGCTCCTCCCCTATTCCCTGTCCCATTCCATGGAGAACACCCATCCCGGCTATACCTGGCACCCCGGCAGCCGCAGACGTCTTGTGAGTTGGTGTGTGGTTGGGCCGTTGCTCTGCCATCACCCGTATTGCCTGTTCCAGCGCTTTGACCCACTGTCGCAGATCGCCTTTCTCATTGCCACGGGTGCCAGGCTGCCCTCTGAGTTCCTGGTGTGCCTGCTCATACCTGTACTTGGGAAAGACTTGGCGGGGCTCTCCCCTTCTTCCCCCGGCTCCCTGGCCCCACCTGAGGCCCACCCCCCAGTGCTGAGGGATCATTGGTTGGGCTGCCTGGTGCTGCCCCATTAGGGGCGCCGGGAGCAGCTGGGCAAGCTGAGATGGTGGTGCGGGAGGGCGCAATCCCTTGCTCCCTGTGTTGTTGCTGTGGTCCCTGCTTTGGCAGGGGCCACTGCTGTGCCGCCTGAGAGGGATCTGCCCTCTGGCGCCTTGGTGCTGGTACGTCCTCAACGTACCTGGCCAGGGAGGTGACCCTCTGGGCCCCCCTTCGAAGAGGCGGAGTTGGAGGTGGGTCAGGGGGCTCCCCTGGGATTGGAAGGGGCGGGGGCAATGTTGACATCGCCACTGGGTAGCCCATCTCCCCCCCCCCCCCCACTCAGGGCTGCCATGCTCTGCTGGAGGGCCTTGCAGTCCTCCAGCCTGTCCTGCAGCGACAAGGCCACCATAGCCCTGTCCTGTGCCTGAGCTGGGGGGCCGAGCCCTGCCACCTGCTGGAGCGCATGCTCCGCTAGTCCCCCTGGGCCATGCCCCACTGCCCCCCCCATGGGGGTGGGCGCGGCCCTAACTGGGAGAGGGCCAAGTTGAGGGGCCGGAGGTATCCTGGGCTCTACTGGACCCGGGGCGAACTGCCATATGGGTAGCTGTGCTGGCGGGTCTGCCTGGGGAACATCGGGCCCAGGCAGGCCCACGGGGGATGGGGTGGGATCTGCTTGTGCCCCCGGGGTGGTGGTGGTGGTACTGCACCTTGCCAGGGGCTAGGCCCCTTTGCGACCGCCTGTTTCTTGGTCCGGGCCATGTCCCAGGCCAAGGGTCTGAGCTGGAGCCTATGTTTCTCTGCTCTGAGCCACCCTGGAGCTGAGTAGTGTGGTCTACTCCTAAGTGCTCCCGCCTGGACCTGAGGCAGTAGCACATGGCAAGATTGGAGTTCCACCCCCTCCAAGCGGAGCTCCAATTATCAGCCGTTCTCTTCGTGCCTAAACCGACCAGGGCTGCCTAGCAATCCCGGCCGGGGAAACTGCGGCTCCAGACCCCCGCCCTTCCCAACTCTCTGAAGGGAGCGCAGCAAGGGGCCCTGTTGCAGCTATCAGGCTTGCAAAGGGGCAATTCTCGTGCCTCCTAATTTGCGAACCTGGGGTTTAGGATGTTACAGGGAAGACTGTGGCATTATAGTTTCTTCTTCTAGAAAATTTCAAGAGGAAAGCTGCTTTCCTTTGTCTTCTCAGATACACACCATTTTCTTTCCAATTTCTTTTCTCTCTTTGATGAATGAAAGCTTTTAAAGGAGTTATCAAGTGCCCTGCTCTCTTTGATCTTTCATTCCTGTTCGCTTGTTTCTGTGAACACAGGTTTTGCATAGCAATTAATTGGTGCTTACACAGTTCACGTGTTCCACAGTGAAAAGTGGTGGGTTTTTTAAACCTTTATTTCCTTTCTTATGATATTTTCACAGGAAATAATCACTTTTCCAGACAATGCCTTCTCTTTCTTGCTGAAGAAGAACAAAGCTAGTGCTGTTTTTCATAATATTGGAATCTCAACGAAGTATAATAATTTTCTGAATCGAAAAAGGTATTAAAGAACATGATGGATGCTGGGGGAAAGCATTCATGACAGGAAATTGTAGTTAAGATTACCCTTAACTCTGCTTCATTGTATGTGCATTATGATAGCACAAACTACACATTATTGCACGCAGTATCACTTTCACCTGTTCTTTGCTCACCGCCTCAAGATGTTAATTTCTCATTCTAGAGCATAGCTTGCAAGAAGGAGTCCTGGGATAAGGGAAAAATTTCCATCCCACAGCTTGCTTTGAAAATCAATACAAGCTCCATGGGTGGGTAGGAGTTGGGACAGGGATGTTGTTCTGAAGATGGTAAAAGGAGAGGGGGAGGGTTCCAGATCATGGATCCATCCCTATCCTTAAGCGCATGCCTTCATCTCCACTTCCTGTCTTTTGCTCACTCAGTGCTTGAGGGTAGGGACTGGATTCATGGGCCAGAACCAGGAGTTGGAAAAGGTACGCAAATAAAAGACAGCTTTGGGCCAGATTTGGCCCGTAGACTGCAGGTTACCCACCCTGATGTATAGTCCCTTGGAAAAAGCTGCAGAAACCCTCTTGCAGTGTAGATCCATAGAGTGAAAGGATTTAAGAATCCAACAATTAGAGAACAGGACTGTTGAGAAGTCTCTGGACTATGGAACTCCCTCTGCCTTCTTACTCTAAAGTAAGAGGTTTGGAGCATCTCCTGTGTGAGAAACCATCCCTTGCTGCATTCCAGTCTCGCTGCTGCCCCAGATAGCACTGAAGAAGTGAGACAGTCTCTTTTGGGACCTAGCCCTGCTTAGGATGAGAGAACCCTTTGGATGCCCAGGAACGAGAAGTCTCCTCAAGCTGATGTGGCTACACAGCCTTGTGTTGAGATCCTGGGATGCAGCATATCATTGGACCCTGCCAAATGTGACACACTGCTGCAATGTCTCATGCTGTCATAGTTAATGAATTCCAGTAGTTGGCAGATAGCCCTGGAAGCTGAAGTTTTATCTCATTTCTTCTATCTGAACAGCTGAGGGCTTTTTGTCATCACCTCTTTTTCCTGAAAAATTAAACTTGCATTTGGGTTTTATGCTTTTGCTGAAATTCTGACTCTCTTGGGAGAACATTAAGTATCTCACTTCCCTGAAGCTTGCTTCTATTAGATACCTGAATAGATACAGAACAGTATTAATACTGTTAGTTGCGGGGGAAAAGTGTCTAGGGAGGAACTTTTCCCTGATTGTTGTTACTTTAAAGCAGGCAAATCCCTGAAATCTAATGGAAATGTTTGTCATATCCAGTGTGCACATTTTGACATTGCTTTAAGATTTTAGACTTGGATTACTTGGTGTTAATAGAAATCAATTAGCCTTTGAGGCAAAAATGAGGATGCCCCTGCCCTTTTGTAGCACTGCGAATGGGAACAGCTGCTTTGGAATGTGTTACCTGAGGGGAGGACATACCAATAGGACACTTAAAAAGAACCTAATCTCTTCAGCATGTTTCCCGTAGAGTTGTGGGCAGTGGGAGACAGTCATTCAGCTCTTAGACGCTTCTAATCCTAAAACGAAATTACCCCTAACCCCCTTCACGCTCCGCACTCCCCTTTCAGAGTTCAAAGCTCTTCACTTAAAGGCACACAAGGATTATCCACTTTAGGAGAGCATGTGGATCCTGATGTTAGCCATGTATTGAGGAAGATTAAGCTTTTTCTAAACAGCTCTTCATTTTGGAATCAGCTTTGCTGATGCTTCGTGGGAAAACTTCTTAACATCCCCATTAGGAATGTTCTGTATCTGGCTGTATTCTAGCTGTCCTGTATCTCTAATTTACCACAGATTATTTCCATGCACTTACTATAGGTAATTGCCATTATTGTCCAGAATGCTCAACGATGAAGAGATAGTAGTTCAGATAACCTCTCTTGTCGGACAAACTTTTGTTGTTGAATATACACGTTTTCAGGCCTCGTCATGCAAGGAGTCGGAACTACAGACTAGGGGGGCAATCTAACGGCCCACATACACCACCAGCAGATGCTGCACTCAGGCCAGAAAGTGCGTGCTCACGCGTGCTATGCACACAATGTGCTATGCACACATTCTGGCCTGAGTATGGCGCCTGAGCCCGGTGCCTGCGGGCAGTGTATGTGGATCATTGGATTGCCCCCTAAGTAAATATAGGACCCTATATAAAACCAATACTTGGGAAGGTGTTGTAAGGGGGGAAATCATTGTATTTCAAACAAGTATTTAATTACTACTGGCATAGTCTTTGAGTGACATAAATTGGTTGCTTTGGTGACTTATTATTATTTATATTGCACTTTCATTGTTCAAAGTGTGTTAAAGTCCTCATGTAGTTCATCTTCCAGTGAGGGATAATAATGACTTTCCTATCTTACAGATGGGGAACTGAGGATGAGAGAGAGAGAGAGAGAGAGAGAGAGAGACTCACCCACCCAAGGGGGTCATGGCTGAGATGGTATTTGAACCCTGATTCCCCAGGTCCGTGTCAAATGCCTTGATTTTGATCTCATGGTAGCAGGTGCAGAGACAAATGGAACAAATTGTTTCCATGAAAGCATTTTAGTAATTTTAAAAGAGAAGCCTAGGAAAGGAGTTGGCAAAGGTAAAAAGAGATCAGCAAAACTATCAATATGAGGAGTTTACAGTGTTAAATTTACAGCATTACCAGGCCTCGGAAGCAGTAGACAAGCTGTGATCCACAAACTGTTTACTCCAGAGTTGTCTCATGAAGCCCACAGGGCTTTGGTAAAACTAATCTGGAGTAAGTGGTTTGTGGATCATGGCCCTAGTTCAAAGCAAGGGCCTCAGAGGTAAGTGGATTGTGGCCTAGCAAACCCAGTAATAGTTTGGAGACTGAGGACAGCAGTGATGTAATCCTTCTTTGATTGGTTAATACCCTGTCTTTCCTATACCAGCAAGCCAGGTGTGATCACTGTGCTCAAAGGTGTTAGCTTGGTCATTTTTTCCATGTTCGAGTTTAGAAAGGCAAATTTTACTTCAAGCTTAGCTTCATTGAAAAAGAGAGAGCAAGAGCACTTTGGAGGCCAGTAGCCCCGTAGAACCCAAGAATAAATCGGCTTCAACTCCAAGATGTTGACATCAGTGAGATAACAGGCACTCTGTGGCCTGGAGTTAAAAGAGAGAAAATAAAATGATTCCGATAGGTCTGCACAAGGCAAGATTACTGATAGGGGGAAAATAAGCAGAAGCTTCTGGGGATCTTGGATAGAAACAGTTTTACGGCAAAGAAAGGGATGCTTTGGAGAAGCTCGTAAAGCTCAGAAGGAAAATAGCTGTGTCCCTGGCATTGAATTTGCTGCTTGTTGTTCTTCAGCATTGGTTCCGAAGTTCAACCCATGGTGCATGATGCCCTTTCATGTCGCTCACAGCAGCTCGGTAAATAAATGTGGAAGAGTGAGTGAGAGAGGAGGAAGGGGAGAGATTCCACTTTGGAACAGGCAACAAAAAGGTTAAAAGGGGGTTTTCTTAAACAGAGACACACTAATATATTTATTTCTACTTGATTTTCTGCGTTCTTGCAACCACTGAATATAACCTATTGGTATGACTTAACTTTCAAAATAAAATTGTGGCTCACCATAAATCCTTGAATTTTTAGAGTGGCTTTCAATAAAAAAAGGTTGGGGACATCTGTTCTAAAACAAAGAGCTGTGGTTGGTATTGACCATCCTTTTTAAAGCAACATTAGATGGTTAGCTAGTAGATGGATGCTTGAGAAGAGTTAGGATTAGAAAATAAGCTGGCTGTGATTTTGTTTCCTTCAGAGTTTTTAGGGACAGGTTTCCAGGAGAACACAAACTTCAGCAGCTCTGTGTGGGAGACAGCTCCAACATGCAGAGCTTATTTTGAGAGCCTATGTAACTCAGAAAATAAGGAATTGGACTGGGGAAATGAGGGTTCAAATGCTGCCTTAGCCTTAAACTCACTGGGTGGCCTTGGTCAAGTCTTGGCCTCAGTTCACCATCTGTAAAATAGAAATAATGACTTGCCTCACAGAGTGGTTGTGAGGGCGAACTAACTACAGATTGCAAAATGCCTTAAATGCTGAAATTGCTATAGAAATGGTGTGCAATGGTGTGTGAAGGATAATATTAACAGACCAGAACAGCAACAGGACATGGCAGAAAAGCTGTCACAAGACTCTAAAGGACTGTGGGGTGTGTGGGCATAACCTCTCCCACCCCACCACTGGAAAAATGGCTTTGTGAAGCTACAAGAGTGTCTGCTACACTTTTTTTTTTTTTTTAGTGCAACTTTTTTCTAGGGTTGCAGTCCATAAACTTTGTTACCATGATGAAAGTTGTGTGCTTCTAGCAATCTTGTATCTAGAATGTACGGGACAAAGTATACCAGTCCTGCAATCAATGTCATGCTTGCCGAGCATAATGTTAAGCACATTTTAAGTGCAAGTAGTACCATAGAGAAGTCATGTTGACAAAATTGGTGGATAAGGCTTGGCATATGATAAAATAAGTCCCTGTCAGGAACACCCAGTGTCTCTGCTAAATATTACTGCCACTCTGCCCACAAATTGGAATTGCAAAACACTTTGGCTTGCAGTCCAGGCACATAACTACAGGTGGGGCAAGTGGAGCTGCTGCCCCAAGGCTCAGGCTTTCAGGGGGACACAGCAGGGTCAGCCCCATCAGGCCATCAAAATGTCCTGTTTTCTCTCTGCCAGAGCTGCCTATGCCTTAAGGCCCTACTAAACCAGGAGCTGGTGCCATGTCTGTCAGAGGCTGCCACTCCACCTGCAGTGTCTCACCTTTCCCACCTGACCTCAGGCCACCCCTACCTTACCCCAGCACCCTCAAACCATGGTTGCTCCAGTGTCCCTCATGCCTCACTGTCTCCCTGTGTCCCAGCCTCTCCCCATTCCTATATGGTATGAGGCCCAGTAATTTGACTTGCTACAAGGTCCTATTTAATCTACTACACCACTGGCGCAGTGTGATCTGACTTCACTGTACTTCCTTAAGATTTGCTTGTCAAACCTGCTGTGATGATCCTTTGTGTCTAGTACAGAAAGAGTAGGCAGGTTCCATCCATGTTTGACCTCACCTAGCTCCTAACTGAAATCAGTGGAATGACTCCCAAGAGAATAGAAATGGATGCTGAAGGAGTAGGATCAGGCTCTTTGCTACGGTATAGGGCTTGACCTAACAGTTGAATTTTGACCAAAGGTTCCTCTATGCAGATTGCAGAGGGAGGTCTGGGGGGTGCTGGTTTAGCCATTGGCTGGTTTAGCCATTGGCAGCATATAAATATAATGAAATAAAATGGTGCCATGGATTTTGCAGTGGTATTGCACCCTGCTCCCAGAAACGCCACCATCACTGCAGCCCTTGTGGCTGCTGTGGCAAAGGTAGCTCTGGAGGGAGCTAAAGCCCTGTGCTTTCAAAGGCTCTGGCAGGTGTGGCCCATGTGCCCTGCTCAGCAAGATGGCGGATTCCTTGCATTGGATAATGTATCAAGCCCCCTAGTAACTGATGCCTCTGAAGGCAAAAGCATGAAAGGAAATAATGCTATACAAACCAATCATAATAGTGGCAGGATTGGAGTCTGCACGCAAGTGAGATTGATGAAAGGGATAAGGGGTTAACTTCACAAGACACTACGTGTTAAACTGGTATCTTGCCTTCAGTCTAGAGGCCTCCAACCTGACCTCAGCCCATTCCCGGCTAGGCACATTCTCTACTCGAGCCCCTCTGGCCAGGCTAGACTCTGTAGCTGCAGGATGCCCCAACTGCAAAGTGATGTGATGTCATGAGGGTGTGGCCATGTTGGAGAGGGGGGGAATGTCCAAGCCGGACCTCTTTCTCTGACATTGCCCCATCCTTACAGAACACTGACACATCACAATGTTGTTGGGAAGGGGGCAGATCATTCAGACACATCGGGCTTGGGTTTGGATCTGGACCTCAATTTCTGACCAGAGAAGAGCTCTACTGCAGACCTTGCTGAATGTGACATTGCATGTCACTAGCAGCTTTTGAGCGTGCTACTTCTGACATTGTCCCTATCTGTAGTAATTGGTTGTGTAGAAGAGAGTGGAGGTGGGAAATGGAATATTTAGGAACAGAGGGCTTGTTGTTCAGTATCTGATCACAGGATTCTTAGCTATGACAGGAAAGATAAGCAAGTTAGTGTCACTGGAAAATCATTGAAACAAGGTTTTCAAGGTTATCAAGCTGTTAGGAAATGATTAATTTGAACCAAAGAGGTACGTGCACTTGAATTCTTAAAAAGTAGGCTGGAGAAGCAGTAATATTGATCTGCAGCTGGAATTCCACGTGGCATGCAGACTTGCACTGCAGAAATATTGTGCAAATTTCCTCTTCCAGCAAAGTCTATTCAGGAACTAAGCTACCACATTTAGAATGTGAATGTGAGGTGGAGGGAGCCCAATTTTTCAATCTTGCATTTTTATGACCTACCCTATTTTATCTTCTGCCTTTTCTTCAATTTCATTGGACATGACATGAGTCCTTTCACAGAACCCACATCTCTTCTGTGCTTTGGGTCAAGCAATAAATGTCCTTCAACTTCCTGTAGGAGTTGGACTTATTTTGAAGGTCCTGTTGATCAGAGAAATCATGTATGAACCACTTTGTTTTGTCCTGTACATTTTTCTCTCCAGAATCTATAAATAATTGAGAATCCACAAGAAATCCTTCAAGACAGAGAATTCTATTTCCTTTCCACCATCCTATCCTTTGGAGGAAATGTCCATCTCTACGATAGGTGGAAATATAATCTTTATTTTTGTATCTTTATGCTGCTATCTTTGCAGGTTGTGGAAGAGTTTAGGGTTGGAAATGCTTGGCTTTGCTATGTGGGAATGCAAAATGTCTGTTTGATCTGGTGTGGAGGAGATGTGCTTTGGGCCTTAAACTTCATTAAGGTCTGGGTAAATGGAAGTAAGCATCAGCAAGCAAAATTCACTCAGGAGACTTTGGAATATAAAATCCATGATGAGGAGTTGTACTAATATATAACAGCACTTCCAAGGAAAATCATTAATCAAGCCAAGCCTTGCACCCATTGACCTAGAATTTCACATACTGATTTGTTGAGTTTTGGGTAAATCAGTGAAGCTGATCAAAAAATATCTGTGTTTGTGTGAATAATTTTACAAACGCACTTTAACTCGTCCTCTGGGTCTAATCCAGCTCCTCCACTTTTCTTTAAGTGGGAACACTAGAAAAGAAAATTTCATAATTCCAGAGTGTAGGTGGACTGTCAAACCTAGCCCCACCCCATGATGAAAAGTGGTCATGGGGGGGAGCCTGGCCCATTTAGATACACGGTTGGTTGGATTTGGGGCATATTAGTACAGGCATCAACTCCTTGGGATCTATCTGTGAGGGACAGGTATGGTCCCCCGCCTGCAGACACCCTCCTCCTTAAGTCTGGAAGGACTTTGGTCCCCCTCACCCATGGCAGGTGCCACGGAGAGGGGGAGATGTGTTTTGTGATAGGGGTGGTAATCGAGGGTATATCAAAACCAACCCTGAGTTTTCCTGTTAAGAGTTCAAGTACTGGACCCAAATCGCGCTAGGCAATTTCCACCACCTAATTTAATTATAATTGATTTAATAAAGAGTGCGGCAATTTAAACCCAATACTTGGTGTCCTGTCTCCTTTGGCGCATCAGCAATGCATCCAGGAACTGCCTCAGGGCAGTGTGTGTCTGAAGAATGCATACAGAACTTACTTGTGGATTTGTAAACCCAGAAGATTGAAAGACCAGCACTTTAACGTGTGTGTAAAAATGCCCAATGCTAGCCACTCATTTTCAACATTAAACACCCATTGGATATTATGTCTGTTTGTGGAAAAACACATCCCAAAACACATTTACCATGGACTAGGTTCTGAGAAATCATGGTTGCAGCCTTCATAAACACTTTTTTAAAACAAGCCTAAAATATGCTAAGCAGGGCAAGAAATGAAGAATGCCTTTCTCGAGTGAGCTTCCAGCCAAGCACACTTGGAGCCCTGTAGCTGAGTGGCCATGTCCCCATAAGTTGCTGCAAGACCAGCACTCCAAACAGCACACTTTGCCTGAATAATCTTCACCCAGTACCTCTTTATTTACAGTGATCTGCTCCAAACTATATACTGTCCACAAATCAGGTTTAATGATATACAGTCAGCTCCGAGCATTTGGCTTGGCTTTCCCAGCTCCCTGGTGCCTCTACTACCCTGGCCTCTGTCTTAGGCCACAAGTCCTCACTCCAGCCTCTTGTGGCCTGGAGCCTTCTCCCTAGTGGTCTACCCCTCACTGAACCACAGCTCAGCCTTTTATAGCAAGGCTTGTCTGTCTTGTGGTGTACAGCTGGGACTAATGACCCTTCCAAAGGCTTATGTGCTTTTGGCTTCTGGGTCAGGTTTGTTACTCCTTGACTGCTCCCTGCAAGGACTTGCTCCCTGCAAGGACTTGTCCTAGCCCCTTGGCTCTGGCCCTGCAAACACAGAGAGGCTGACCCCATTACAAGACCCTCCTGCAATGCAGAAAGCACATCTTTAGATCTTCCCTCCTTTTTCTTCTGAAGAGTTGGCTTACCCAGAACCCCAGCTCAGCCTCATCAATGCCTCAGTTAGGCTTCCCATGTGCCATGGACAGAAACGATTGCCATGTACAGGGACTGAAACTGTCCTGCCCCTATGTGTGCTGAACAAGGCTTGGGAACAAATTTTTCTGGCTCCCCTAGGGCTGCCATCAAGTCAAAGGTGCATGCAGGTATCAGCATGGGTAACTACCCTGTAGGAGTCAATGGGTTTCCAGGAGCTGAGGGAAAGCCACACCCCTTGCTTCAAAGCATCCACAGGGAGGAGACTCAGGGCAGTGATGGTGCTTCCCTGGCTGGCTGCCCCAAGGATCCCGCTTGGGGCATGCATGCCTGGCCATTGCTGTTCCATCAGCAGTAACAATGTGTGTGCATGCCTTGAACAGTGGCTGCCAGTTCTGGATTGGACACACAGGCTACCTGAAACTGTGTCCCCCTCCTGAGGGAGGATCCAGGAGGAGGGGCTGGGACTAGAGCAGAGAACTCGTTTCTCTTTTTTTTCCAGGAAGCTCCATCACTGGACTCTGGGCACTTCCTGAGAACCGGTCCCCCCCCGCAAACTTTTCGTGGTGAGTAGGTCCCCATAGCAGCTCCTGCAGAGAGCTGGGGTGTGGGGAGGTGTTGCCACCATGGCAGAGGCTTCTTGTGTTGTAACTGACCCACAGGTCCCACCCAGGCCCTGTCCCTGGCCTGAGGAGCCAGTCAGTGCTAGGGACGGGGGCGAGGGCATGATCCTTGGGTCAGCGGCACAGTCAGCGCTGGGGCAGGAAAGCTGTTGCTGCCCTGACAGCCCCCCTCCGCAGGCAAGGAGGTGTATTCCCCCTCCCCACCGAGCCCCCAGAGTTCAACTGACTCCTGAGCATGGCTATTTGCATGCACCTTTGAGACGATTGTGGCCTGGGTGTAATTACTTTGTCTTAATTTAACTGATCTCTATTTATAGTGTTCAACTATTTTGAGAATAAAAGTGGTGAATCTCTGGTTATTAAACTAACAGGCCTCTCATGTATTGCAGCGCCTCATGTCCCAGGTGAGAGGTTTTTTTTAAAAAACCACTCTTGATATTTTTGTGGTGTTTGCTGCCTGGCATACTTGCAACTGAAGCTCTCCCTGCGGTGCCTCTTCTTCCTGTGCTTCCATATAGGTTGGTTTGTTACTGTACAGTTTGCTGTGGCTCTCTATATCTGATCTTGAGAATGACATCAGTTAGCCCCACGGTATCTGATTGCCAGTGCAGGTTTCATATTTATGTATTTATTTACTGAAACTTAAAGCTTTTGGGTTTTTTTAAGAACTCGAAGGACTGTCTTCAGGGAGGTGAAAGAAAATGTAGGTCACATCAACTGGTGGATTCCTCCCGCTTGTTTACTCCAACCATTTAAACTCTTTCAGAGTGAGTAAGCAAAATTCTCAGAAATTGAGCACAGAGCGGCTGAGCCTGAACTTCACTTCAGTGTATGGAATCCAAGAAGTAGTTTTTGTTGGCAGTTTGTCTCTTCCTCCTCCCCCCATTGTGTTACACTACATCTGTGCAGTCACAGCTGTGGACTGGAAACCTTAACAGCTGTCTACTTACATGGTACATGATTGGCCCAGCCTCCTTTCTACCCCCTGCTTTACCTGCCTTTTCAGCACACTACAAAGGCACATGTAGAATGATGGCCTCCATAGACCCACCGCGTTTTGGCAGTCTTAACTAACATCTTAAGGCTGGCTTAAAATTTTGGCAGTGTGACATTTGGCTTCCAGTTTAGGAATTTGGGTCAGAGAGTAAGAAACCAGAATGTGATTCCTAGGGAACTCTGGCTGACAAAAACCCTTGTCTTACAAATGCCCAAGAAAATAGTTGGGGTGTGGCTGCATCCAGGGGAAGATTTTCACTGTAGACTTCACACAATAGACCTAAATTTCCTAGGGGACCAATTTTAAGAAAGGTCCTTTCCTTAGACCCTTGTGTAAGAGGCTTCTGACTGAAACGATCACTCTCCCGACACTCTTATGAGCAGGAGTTGTTCAAAGGAGTGGAGGCGCAACATAGCACTACTCTGCAGGCCAGCAGTGGGTTATTTTCCCAGGAAGGGGTGGCTTGCTTTTGTGCACCAGCTCTCCTCTGGAGGTAATTTAGAAAGCTTCATGCTCTTGGGAATTGTAGCTATAGACCCTTTTCACACAGTCACTCCTAACACTGATAAAATGGGTGTTACATTTTATACATGTTGCAGGGCTGCAGGTGTGCTCTATGGGTGCCCTGCAACATGTATAATCAAATGTAACACCCATTTTATCAGTGTGAGACTGCTTTTAAATGAGGTGCTGAAAGTCTGAAAAGTGAGGCTTTCAGAAAGCGCCTCTTCAAAGCATCGCATCTCCAGCTGCTGACAATGGGGAGCACGTCTCTTCCGGCAGCGCGGGGAGCATGTAAACACTTCCCACGTGGCTTTTCTCTCAGTGTGGAGCTCAGGAGGTACTTTTCAGTGCCTTATTTAAAAGCGGTCTTAGAGTGTGTGAAAAGGGTCTTAGACTTCACTTCTCCATCTGGGAAGGCAGGAAATTATTATTGCATGAATCATCCATTCAAATATGTCT
Source organism: Sphenodon punctatus (assembly GCA_003113815.1). Lineage (NCBI taxonomy): Eukaryota > Metazoa > Chordata > Lepidosauria > Sphenodontia > Sphenodontidae > Sphenodon > Sphenodon punctatus. The sequence continues at coordinate 3,694,785 of QEPC01012592.1, read as the reverse complement.
GCACATTATATGGGCTCCATTATTTATGAAAGGAAATTACCCATATTGACTCCACCAGCTCTGCACTGCTGTGTGAGGGAGATAGCCAGAAGAAGGTGCTGATACACCAGAGCCATTGTACCGCATCCGCTGCAAGGAGGGCTGGTCCAGGATGGGGGTAGGGCCTGGAACAATGAAGCAGGGCTGGAAATGGACGAGGGTCAGTTGCAACAAAACCGGGTTGGGGGGGGGTAGGTAGGGTGAGGGGCAGGCCAATGGTGGAGCATGGGGCAAGATGAAAAATGTTTTGAGCGGACCTTGGGGTCATGGTGCTGGTCAGCCATCTGGTGACTCCTGCATCTTCAGAAGCAGCACTACACCACTGCAGTGTGTGTGAGGAGTGCACTACACAGCCCACCCACTTTCAGGAGGAAGATGACACTGCGAGGCAGGGCAGGTTCCAAGCTCCTCCACCCTCCTAGCAAGTCCCCATGTGCCTGGTGCCCCTACCATACCACCACCACCACCACATTACTGGAGTGGTTGGTGGCTGTTGGGGCCGGGTGCATGAACCTTGAGCCCTTGCCAGTCAGCTGGCACAAAGCACTGAGTTCAGAGACAGTCTATCCAGTGGGGCTGAGACCCACTGAGGGATCCTATCCCGTGGATGTGCTGGTCCCACAGCTACTGTGCAGGCAGCAGGCGCTGCTTCTGCTGTTCCTGGGCTGCTGTAGTGTTTGTTCCTGTACATGGATCGCTCCAGACCTTAGGTGCAGGGCTTGGCCCGCTGCTCTGCCTAACTCTGAGAAGGGCAGCTAATCGATCAGCTCTTCACTGCCCTGTGACAGGGTGATTCTGCCCCTTCTCTCTGCTGTGTTGTCGAGCAAGGAAGAGTGACATTTGGCAGAGAGGCAGCCTGGGCTTGTACCCGGGGTCTGAAGTGTCGAGAGAGATATGCAGAAACACCTTCTCCTAGATGAGGGCATGGGTTGTGTTTGAGGGTGACTGAGATGGATGAATAGTGTCTTTCCCCTTGCATGTCTCCTGCCTCACCTGGATCTTTGAGCACCAGCCACCCATTGCACAGACCCTGTGACTGCTCAGAACTAGGGGCAGTGCAGGCATCCCAAGGGGCACTGGAGACTCCAGTGCAGAGGGGTGTCATCCCCATTGGGGAGGCATGGTGATGCCCTGGGTTGCCTTGGCATCTCTAGTGGGAGGGGGGTGGGTCTGGATGGGCACTCATTTTGTTGTGCAACCCTGTGCTCCCTGGTGCAAGGGGCATGGCAAGTGGTTGTGAGGGGCGGGTAGAATTTCCTCAGTGGAGCAGGGCCCTGACTGCCAGCGTTCTCCCCTGACCAGGCAGCTGCACTGGCTTGTTGTGGGGGTGGAGCGTCAGCTCTTGGGCCAGACTACTGCCCAAGCATTGGCAGAATGTTTAGCTGAATCAGGGTCATAATAGGTAATAGCAAAAGAGGGGAGAAAAACTCCTCTCCCGCCCCTTGGATTTTTTATGTGTGTAATATGAGCTCCTTATTTTTCTAAATAAGGACATCTCAAAACAAAAGTGGACAGGGGTGCTTCTACTCTTCTGCTAGTAGGCAGAAGAGTTTTGTCTGTCTTTGAAAACCTGCTATTCCTGAGGCCCACAGTCCCTTCCCCCTCAAGAAAGGGATAAAGGAGGGATGAGAGTTTGGGATCAGCCACTCTGGCACAGGTACGTTGGACCTACGAGCTTTGTTATCTTCGTAAAATTTCTTGCATTTGTGCTGCTCAGCTGGCCGAAATATATACCTGCTGGGAAAGTGCTGCTTATGCTTTTAAACGGTCCTCGTTGCATGACTGTGTGAGGCCTATGGTGCCTTTAAATTAGTGGAATACATTTTCAAGTGATTTGATCTGTTGATCTTTCTCCTCTCTTTTGCATTGATTAAGCTCTGATAGTTGCATAGCCCTCCCAGTGGTAGATTGCTTTGAGACTCAAGTCTGCTATTTCAGTTGCACCTATAAACTCCCTTTACAGTGAGGGCATTTCCCAGCAAATTTCAGTTATAAAGCGCTATGCTTTTGGGATGTGTGTGTAGTTATGACTCCTGCTGGCTTTTGCCTGGCTTTTTCCACTCTGCGCTCATGCACACGAGACATTTTACCCAGATTGTAAAAATAGCATGGGTGACCATCACAAATGGTCGCATTCTCACGTTACTGTTGCATGGCAGTTCAATTCATTAATATTTTCCCATGTGTATTTCAGCTGCTAGTAGAGCAGGAAGGGCTTAAAGGGTTTTACTAATCCCCTGGATTGTTTTAGTGCATGGATGATAGCTATTGGTGCCCTGAAAGACCCTTAACTTAACAAGAATTAAGTGACTAGAAAGCATCTACATAGAGATTTAAAGAAAAAAGGAGCAAAGGATTTGTAATCATAAATCAGAGCAATGGCACTAAACTTTTAAGGACAAGGGGTGTTCCCATGTTACACAGAAGATGCAAGAAGGAAAAATTGCATTTGGTGGACCAGCAATATATGTGGGAGAATTGTTCCTTGAGTTCAAGGCTTTATGCAAACTACACCATTCACATGGTGAAAAGAAAAGCCAACACAAATAGAAATTTAAAACAGGGGTGGGTTTTGTATCTTGTGTATGAGCCCTGTACCTTTCAACACTTCTCAAGTTCAGATAAGTTCAGCTTTGGGCTCTGGCAGTGGAGGTTGGAGGAACCAGTTAGCAGGGATGTAAGAATATCACTTTAGAGCAGAGGTTCCAGAACTATCAGTCGGGACCCAAAATGGGATGGGGGGGGGAGCTGTTTGATACCTTTTGTGGGACAAAAGCAGTGATAGATATCAGCAGTAACTACTCTGTTTAAAGTGTGCTTGTAAGAACAGGTCCTTAAAGGAAATTTCACCTCCAAATAAGGTTGCATTTCTCAGTGACAGAACAGTAACAAACAACTACCCTGAGCCAGTACATTAAGGCTGGGACCAATGCTTTTGAATAGAGCAGACTAGTGGGTGCAGCCCTAAACTAAGAGTCAACAGTTTTGGTTCTATCCCCAGCTCTGCCATTGATCCGCTGTGTACTCTGGGATTCTGCTTTCCCAACCCATCTCTTGTCTATTCAGAACGGGAATAGGGAACCTTTTCCCTCCTGCAAGCCACTTTGAAAATTAGTACCTAAGGGCCAGATAAGAGTTGTGGGCTGGGCAGGGGTGCTTGAGGAGCGTGCTGAGGTTGGGGGAAGGAAAAGGAGGATCCACATCATGGATCTATACCATAGATCTGTCTCATAGCATGTTTTCTGATAGACAGGCTACCCTGGTACTGGCTGCACCAGTCTGCTTCACCCTCGGGTGGCCTATCCGAGGCTGCATTCCCATCTGCAGCGGAGAGACACATGAGGGATGACGCAGCAGCGGGGAGGAGTTGGGGAGCAGAAGAAGAGCCAGTGCGAATGGGGATCTGCCACGGCTTCCCTCCAGTGTGAACGGGGATGTGCCGCGGCTTCCCTTGCGCATGTCAGGGCGCAGAATCCTGCCCTGACGAGCGCAAGGGAAGCCGCGGCACATCCCCGTTCGCACCGACTCTTCTTGTGCTCCCCAGCTCCTCCCCGCTGTCACGTCTTCCCTCGCGGGTCTCTCCGCCACAGATAAGAATGCAGCCCAACTGAAGGAGGCCCTCCAGATGTGCAGGCGGAGCAGGTTGTGCCTGCTCCAGGCCAACCCTGCTGTGGCACTCCAGAACATCATGGTCTGCACTGCCAGCAGAGCAGGTTGGCCAAAGCAGAAGCAGCTGTCTGTCTGATGCATGGAACCATGCTGCTGCTCCACTTCCAGCAAGCCATTGCCCCACTCAGCACCATAGAGTTACAGCTACCAGCCTAGAGCGTCAACTGAGTGGCCGCACTCTGTTGGGGGTAGGGGCCGGGCCCCATATGGGTGGACCACAGCCTGGGGAACCCGCTGGGCATGTCTGATCCTGCCCCAAGTGGGACTGGATGCAGGGGTGGGGGGGGGAGCAGCAGCCCCATGTCTGTCTTAAAACACCCATAGTCTCTCTGGTCCCTACCCCTGAGCTCATTCTTTTCAGTACTTGAGGGTAGGAACTGGATCCATAGACCCAGATCTAGGAATTGGAAAGGGGCCAGTTATTGGCCAGAGGTTCTGCACCCCGAGACTGTAAGCTTTTCACTGTTTGGGTTTTTTTGGTTTAGTTTTTTTTAAAGGGAAAGGGACTCACTCTTACTGATCTTACGTGTGTATTCTACAGTGCATAGCAAAATGGGAGACACTCTCTGTTAGGCCTTTTATTGTAATACAAATAGTAAATAGTATAAACGTTCCCACAGGAGGCTTTTGTTGCTAATGGAAAACCTTTTCTTGTGAATTAAAATATATTGTAGCAAGATGAAAAATCCAAGAGTACTTGGATACAAATACAAAAACCTTTTTGTAAGCTACACAAAACACATTTGTCTCTTAAAGAAGAAGAGACTCGAATTAGGTAAGCTGGTCTGAAATCACGGTTAGGATGGGAAATCTGTCAAATATGCATGCAAAACTCTTAGCCTGAATGGGATTTTTTGGCTTGGGGAGAGGGTTTGGAAGCAGAATGTATTTCTTTTTATCAACAAGGGCTGCTTTTATACGAGCGGGTCGCAGTCATGCAACCCGCTCGCATGATTTTTCCAAATCCCGCAAGGCAGGAGTAGCCGTGACGATGGACGCCATCACACACATTCAAGGCGGTCGCGTGTTGTTTGTCGACTGCGAACTAAGGGCACTTTCAGACCTTCTCCCCCTGCGCACCTTCTCCCCCTGCGCGTATTCTGGCTGTGGGGGGGGAATGTGCAGCCAGGATATCAGCGGGGATCGACTGGTCAGAAAGCCCCCTTGCACAGGAAATTGAGCTCTGCATCCCTGTGTGTGTCTGCCGACAACGCCGCTGCGTGGGGGGAGGGGGCTTTCAGACCGGATGATCTCTGCTGATATCCTGGCTGCGCATTTCCCGCCCCCCAGCCAGAATATGTGCGGGTGGGGGGAGGCCTGACAGTGGCCTAAACACCTCACACATTGAGGTATTTAGTTTGCGGTTGGCAAACAATACGCGCCCGCCTTGAATGCATGTGATCGTGTTCATCATCATGTCTAATCCCACCTTGCGGGATTTTGAAAAATCACGCGAGTGCAACCCACTTGTATGAAAGCAGCCAGGAAGAGGGTTGCCTCACTTCTAATCCTCATAAAGGAGTTGATTGAACACGAATCAAAGAGCACATGAATTGAAGAGCACAATATAAACAGCAAAACAAACTCAAGAGAAGAAATTTTTTAGAGAAAGTTGAAATGATGATGATGCCTTCATGGTCTCTCCTCCATTTCCTCTCTGGAGTTTGTTTTATTTTTATTTTTTAAAATAAAGTCCCAGCCAAGGACTCTCTCATTAGCTGCTTGTACTTCCATGTCCTCTAATAAAGAGACAAGGAATTCAACACAGGTCTGCTGCAAGTCTCCAGTTGTTCAAAAGCATGAGGGATAGGCATCCTATGGTTTCCTCACTGAAATCTGAGCTAGAAGGCCATGAAATGGGGGCTAGGTCCATGGCAGCGTATAGCGCAGACTTAGCGCTCCTTGTTGATCCACTAGGCTGTGAATAATGATACTGAATAATGAGGAGAGGGGAGTGACTGATTGGACAGTGCATTGCAAGTTAAAGTGTCTGTTCGTTATCCCACTCTATGAAACCCAAATAAGAGAGCAAGATTTGACAGCTGCGATTTATCCGTTTGCTGACTCAGCTAATTACCCTGCTCAGTGGGGGATGGGGGTGGGGTGTGAAGCTTGTTGTGAGGGAGGAGGGGAAGTAAGGGCAGTATCCTCGTTTCTTCCATATGTGGAAGGCATTGCAAATAACTTGCTTTCTTCCCTTTTTACTATGCCATGAATCCTTCTCCCCCTGCTTCTTTCCCCAGACTTTGCGCACACATCCCTTCCCAGTAGCCATGTCTTTCAAGATATGGTTCCTCCATGGAAAGTTCAGCCAACTATCAGTGCAGAAACTTAAGTAGAATTGCTGCATGAGTCCTGTCAAGGGTCATGGGGAGAGGGAGTATGTTTCTCTGCTATAACTGGCTTCTACAAGCGTATTATTTAAAACAGTGTTTAATGAAACAGATTTACAGATAAATGTGTATGTAGGTGGCAAAGAACCCTCCCCATGTTCTGTGCTGCTTTGGGGATTTTTTTATTTATTTATGATTACAAATCCTTTGCTCCTTTTTTCTTTAAATCTCTATGTAGATGCTTTCTAGTCACTTAATTCTTAAGTTTTCTTGTTAATGGAAGAGCGAAGATAGGATGGATGGACTATGTGAGAGGATGAAATATCCTTTAGTACCATGCTCCATTTTCAATACAGGCAGGCGAAAGCACCTTTGTTCACTGACCCCTTCCATTCTGCCTGTCACTTTTGAGAGGAATTGTTCTGACTCCATATTTACACTCTCTCCCATGCACACTGAAAACCACAGACAAAAATAACTACATAACTGTTGGACCTTTTCTTTAAATACAATCAAATTTCTCTCTAACCCAGCCTGCTTATAACAATCCCAGTGTCAAGAACCATTTCTATCAATTGCATGTTGCCAAAACCTACTATAGTGCACACCTGATGCAACCAAGTTCTGGCAGAGGTAAATCAAAGTAACAACTCTGATTTAACTAAATTAAAGTAACTTCTCCACTTTGGTATCATTCAGGCAAACATTAAAGTGAAGCAGCAATTTCTTGTGTAGCTGACGTACTGAAATGATCGTTGCACTGTGGTTGTCACACTCCCACTTACTCGAAGATACTTTGAGATACAAACTAAAGGAGAGAGTGTACACCTGATTTTTCAGGAGTACATCTTTTCCTACTGAATAACATTGATTTAGCGCCCTGTTCATGTAAACATTGCAACAGTAAAACTGAAGTAACACCCATCTACAGCATCAAGTTAACTGTTCATCAAAATGTGGCCACAATTAATTTTCTCAAGTCATACAGGGGTTTGCTATATTTTTTTTCTCCACATTTCTTTCCATTTGATTACTCATTGAGCAAATGTTGACTTGGCTTGTGTGGGTCTTGCTTAGTTTTGTACAGGTGTGTTGTATTGAGTCTCAAAGCCTTGTGCTGGCACAGTTAAAAGTTGAGGAACATTTTATTTTTTTAATCTGTTGTTACTTGCGGGAAGAGTCCAGAACTTACACTGCCCCAGTTCACTTTTATTTAATAATCCTTAGCAAGCTGAAGATTCTCAGAGTCTGATCCCGAGTCAATTTGAAATCATGGAAAGACTGGAGATCAGATCTTGCTAGCAGTCTAATAATGGGCCATGAGTTACCTGTGGGTGGTCTTGGACTTTGAGCAGTCATGCTGGTAGATTGGTCTTCCTTTGTTCATTGGTTGGGGCTTCCATATTAAAGTGACGAGATTTTGAAAGCCACAAGATTGGATGCCCCATGCTCCATCCCCTCTTACTTTATGTATAGATTAGCATAGTTTGTAAAATTATGCACATTTTTAAAATTAGCCCGTTGTGTAACTTTGAGACTTGGCTGGGTAGGTAGTTGGGGGTTATGGCACAGCGGCAGCAATGAGAAACTTTGGGAGAAACTTTGTGTGTGTGTAAAAGCAAACAAATAGGTCAGTCTCTCTCTCTCTTTCACACACACACTCTCTCACACACACACCTCTCTTCTCTTCCCCTCCCTTCCTTCCACACCCCACCCCAGCCAGTGGTGGGGTCTGCAGGTGGGGGCCCATTTTGTCAGGTCCCTTTGTAGCATACGCTGCTGGGCAGTCCAGCCACAGAGCAGGTGCTTTTTCACACCACCAGACGTGGGCGCACCTGGAGCTGGGTTTTCCATTGCCCAGAGGCCAGATAGGACATGTAAATCTGCATAACCTGTCTGTTCAAAACATGACAATCCCACCTAAAACGGGATTCTTGGTCACTGTATTCCGTATTGTATTTACCTGTGTGATAGTTCTGATAGCGATTTTTAAAAAATAAGTCTCCAAGGATGATGAGGAAGTGACCAGACTTCTGGTAAGTTTCTGCCAGAAAGAGAAAGTTAATTTAATATATTTGATAACTTATCAGCAATTATTGGTAACGGGAAATGCCACTAACCGTTATAGTATGCTTGGGTTACCTACCCTGACATTGCCCATCCAATATCTGTATTGTGACTCATCCCTTATAATGGATTTTCTGCCTCCCAGTTCAGTTAATCTGTGTTGTAAATGCCTCTCTTTGCACTGCAAGCTCCCCCTCTGTATTATGCATGCATGCATATTCCTCCTTTACAAGGCCTTGAGGTCTCCATATGCATAAATATTCTATGAATAGAAAGGCCTTGATGCTGTCACTCTGGACTGGAAAGGGTTTGGGGTGGGGGTTAGAAAGGAAGGAGTGGTGCTAAGCACTAGGAAAATGATCAATAAAATATCATCCTCATCCTACTCCCTCCCCTTTTGCCCCATTTTCTGTTTTAAAGCCAGAGCATTTCTCAGGTTTGCAACAGGGAGTGCCTCTATTCCCAGTTTCTGATGGATTTGCTTTAAGCCGTTTTGGGAGCAGGAGGTTGAGATTAGAACAAGCAGGGGTGGAGAGCACAGTGAGGTGGGCTATTGTTTTGAAGGTAACTGTATTAGCATAGTGCAATCAGAGGAAGCTTTACTGAAATGGCGCACAACACGGTTCCATTGATAGCTGAAACGTCACTGATAGCAGAGGTGAAATGTTCATGGCTTATCATCCCTGGGCGGCAGTTGTGGCTTTAATTGTTCTTTTACACATCCACGTGGCATTTTTATTGTCATTATTTTAAGCAGCTTGGTTGCGTCTTTGCAGCTTTTGTAACTTCTAATCTCTCTTCCTATTGCCAGAGCAGCACCTGCTGGTTAAAGTCGATATATTTGCCTTCCGTGGTTGCTGAATGGCTGTTTCTGCTATAGCTGGTATTCTTCAATGCATCTCCCTGCCTTTCTTCTCTTCTCTTCTCAGTTCAAGTTTATGAATTCGTTGCCTAAGTGCATTCTCGACTCCGTCATCTTACCCATTGGAGTAATCCTTTAACTCCCTGCTATGGATGTAAGCTTGGCTATGGAAATAGGAAAGGTGCAGGAGACTTTGATGATGATTTTTCTCTCTTGAATCATCAGCTTTTGCTAATAGATACACAAGTTCAAATCCTAGCTTAAATGCTAAATACCCTATTTGTGATTCTAGGGTTTAGGATGGTAATATTTTTGAAGTAGTAGTGTATGCAGTTGCTGTGTTCATCCCAAATGTAAGAGATGAAGACAAAGCAATTCACACAGTTTAGAAGGCACCGACGTAGCAAATAGTTTGTGTGAGCGTAAATAAATAAATTGAAAATGAGGAATACATCCTAAAGTACTATATATTCCAGGTATTAGTATCCTGGAACAGGTACAGTCCAGTGGTGACAAGTTGGTGCAGGGTCACGCTCCTTAAGGCACTATAGACCACATTGCTCCTAACGAGGGACCCATGTTCACTGCATTTTCCTCATTGCTGCCAATAGGGAAAATCCAGCGAACAGGGGAAATTCCTCCTACCGGGTGCTTTAATAAGCTGTCAACAAACAGTGCTGCCCAACTTGGGCGAGACTTCAAACATAATATAATATCCAAACAAACCAGTTCATTCAGCAACTTTGGAATCCCCTGTGTACCCTAGGGGATAGGAGCCTACTGTTCCCTAGGGCACACAGCTCCAGGGTCAAACTCCACTTGTTTTGTCTGCTGCAGAGCGTTCCAAGCCCTCATTTCCCCAAATCATCACACTAGTATCTTGTTGCTTTGCCCAGCAGCATCTCGGGCAAGCCCTGCCTTGGCTCCCATTGTCTGGTATCTGCAGCTTGTGCCAATCCCTCCTGGTTGCCTTCCCTGGACTTCAGGCAATGCTTAATTTGTGTATGGGAGGGGAGGGGGTGGCTTGTGTGTCTTTCCCTGGAAGTCCCACCCCTTGACTCTGGAAGCACGTGAGGGGTATACAGAGGGGCCAGTTAAGCTCCTCCAGGAAACCTCACCAGCCATACACGCCACCTCTGTTTTGCCATCCCTGGTCCAGGGCTGGATAGAGTTTGATGGGGACTGGGGGTGCTGCTGTGGCCAAACAGCTGATGGGTGGCAAAACACTCTTGCTGCCAGATAGCTGATTGGTGGTCGTGGCAACAGCAGCTCCTCCTATCAAATTTTCTGCAGCCATGGGCAGGGTGTGAGAGAGGTGACAGTGTTTGGAAGAGGTGCCGGCGCTGAGTCCTGGCACACATTAAGTCCTATTCCATGGAAGTTCCAACTTCAGCACCTTCTATTGAGCCCGTTAACTCCCTTTCCCAAGGCCATTGATACTCCCCAAGCATACTTCCCCATTTAAAGAAAAACATCAGAAGGGCAGCAGTGCCTCCCAATAAATAAAACTTGGTTAAGTACAACTTACTGGAAACGTTTAGGTTCCTCCCCCCATATAGAAAAAAACCCAGTCTCTTGGTGGGGTGATGCAGCATCCAGTTGGCCTGATTTCTGTGAGTAAGTGAGTGCCAGTGGTTCCTGGAAGGGCGGGGTGATGTTACTGTCCTGTGGGACACTTTTTTAAAGATAACCAAACTTTGACAGTCTGGTGCAAAGACAAAAGAAGCAGAGCTAGGAGAAGTTCTTCAAAAGTATTTTTTATGAGTCCCAGGGATATATGTCCATTCTTAAAGATGACTTAATGACCTCCAGAGAGAATGAACTTCATCAGAGGCCAGGAATAATGACCATTAAATTGAGTTTAAGCAGTAACAGGTTTGTGTGAGCCCCTAAGAGAACTCTCAAGCACATCAAGGCTGCGATCCACAGACCACATACTCTGGTGTAGCCATTGGGCTTCAGTGGGGCTACTCTAGAATAAGTGGTCCATGGATCGTAACCTACGTCTAGTTCAATACAGTGCTTGTAACGATTCGCAAAGCTAATTCCACAATTAAATCAGTCTTTCTAAAATGACTGAAGATGTTTTGTGCATTTAGCGTACTGCCGTTTGTGCAGTCAGTTTTTTATAATAATAATAATAATGCACTCCTATCTGTATTACAGTAGTCCTGCAAAACCCCTTGCTCCCCCATAGATCATGGCACCAGTGTGCTAGGTAAAGTACAGATTCCTATCGACCAATCCCTGCCTGGAAAAGTTTACTATCCAATTAGAAAAGATTGAACAAGGGGAGGTGGGGAGAAACATAGAGGTGGGAAGTGACTTGGCCAAGGTTACTCAGCAGGTCATTGGTGGAGGCGGGAAGAGAACCTAGGTTTCCTGACACTCAGTCCAATGCCTTGTACTGGGGGTGGGGAACCTTGGACCCAGGGACCAAATGCAGCCCATGGGAAGCTTTTATGTGGCCCCTTTCCAATTCTTGGATCTGGCTCCAGTTCCTACCTCCAACCACTGGAAAACTAGCTCAGATCTAGGGGGCAGAGATAAGGGCATAGGGGGACAAATCCATGGCACAAAATTTGCAAATCCATGGCACAAATCCATGATCTGGGTCCTCCTTTTCTTGAGTGCACCCCTTAAGCACTCTCCCCCCCCAAAAAAAACTTCTGTATTAATTTTCAAAGTGGTCCCTGGAAGGGAAAAGGTTCCCCACCCCCCGCCAGCTTATGTACTAGACAATGCCAACTCCCTACATCAGAAATGGATACAATACAGCTGCTTTTAATAAAAAAAAATTTAAAAAGCAACACCTGGTTGGACAGTTCATAGTTCTTTACAAAAGATTCAACTGTTAGTACAAACATACACAGGGTTGAGGGTTGTAAGGGAATGGTGGAAGCTGGGGAATACTGAGGCAGGTATGGGGGAGATGAGGGGAGCCTCAGGGAAGCTGATGGGTGGTTGGCAGTATAGGGGGCGAGAGCCCACATTTATTTATATCCCCCAAAGGCTTATGGTGGTGCACAGCATATTAAAAACAAAATATCCTCCACCTCCCCAGCAAGTTTAATGAGTTATTTTGCAACTGGACAGGAATTGCAACTGGCATAGAAAGCTGGCTCACTACATTTACAGAACCCATTCTTAGCCTTACACTTAACTCCTTTGTGTTCTATATGTTCAAGATCACCACTTTTGTTGTTGTTTAGTTTAAATCCTTCAAATTAAGTTCTTTTCCCCACCACCAACACACACCTTTGATGGGGGGGGGAGGGGGGAGAGAGAGGAGCCCCTCTCCTAAAAGCCGAGAGGGAGAGAACAATTTAAATTCAAGTGCTCCGAGTTGAAAGTTCATTTTTTGCGCCAGGAATTATTTGATTCTCCACTCTCCCTCTGCCGATGATTGATAGAAAGGTGGGATTCAGGCAGGCATCTTAAACAGAACTAATGGAGGGTTTCAAAAGAACCCTGATATTCTCCATTTAACATTAAAATTAAAGAATCTGTTCTTACAGAACCCATTCTTAACCTTAGACGTAACTCTTTCTTTGTCTTCTCTGTGTTCAAGAACACCACTTCTGCTGCTGTTTACTTTAAATCCTTCAATTCTCTACCACACAGCCCTGCCTACACAGAAGTGTGCAGGTCTAAACCTGCATGGTAACTAAAGTATGGTAACTTCTATTCCAGAAATGAGCCAGCTGTTCACATTTGGTGCTTGGGTATTCAGCAGCCTGAGATTAAAATGAATTGAAGATTGCAGGGAATGCAGCAAGTGTGTGGGTTATAAATTCACTCAAGAATTGTGTTTTTGCTGCACAGGTTACTAACCATTCGAAGGACAAGAAAGATTCCAGGCTTTTTCAGATCATTCCTCGTTGCTCTCACACAGACCACTTGAATTTAAATTGTTCTCTCCCTCTCGGCTTTTAGGAGAGGGGCTCTCTCCCCCCCTCCCCCCCGAGTAAAGATGTGTGTTGGTGGACGTCTTCATGAGGAATGCAAGGTTAAAACCTCTTTCTTTCTAGCTTTGTCTGGCATGGCCCTGACCTCTAGCAAACTCTATTGCAGTTCAGGAGTGTTGTGGAATGTGCTCTGAGTTGAAAGTTCATATTTTGAGGCAGGAATTCTTTGCTTCTCCACTCTCTCTCTATCTCTCTGTGCTGATGATTGGTAGAGAGGTGGGATTCAGGCAAGCATCTTAAATGGGACCAATGGAGGGTTTTAAAAGAACCCTGATACTTTCCATTTAAATTAAAATGTGAGCCAGTGTAGCGTAGTGGGTAAGGTGCTGGACTGGGACCTGGGAGACCAGACTTCAAATTCCAGAGTAGCCATGAACTCGTTGGATGGCCTTGGGCAAGTCACTGTGTCTTGGCCTCCATTCCTATCTGTAAAATGGGAATGTATGTATCCCTGTCTCTCCCTTTGCCTCCCTTTCTTTGTCCTAGGATGTAAGCCCTGGGGCAGGGACCTGTCTCTAATTAGGACTGTTCAGTGCCAGGCACATAGCTGTCACTATGTAAGTAATAACCAAATGAGCATTCAGGCTGCTGCTTACTAGACTGTACCAGGGGCTGTATAAACACATAATGAAAGGTCTGCCCCTTCCCTGAAGAACCTCAAATCTAAATAAATATTGGCAACTGTTAGAAAATGGAGGCTCAGTTCATCTTCGGATCTTGTTCCTAAAGCTCCAGAACGCTGCCTTTAGAAGAGCATTCTGAGTATTGATATACAATTAAACTGAGCAAGCCATCCCTATTTGTCTTGGCATTTCTAAGTTCTAAGCATCTATGAATGCACATGTCCGGGCTCTTAGGCCTCATGAACTGACAGGTAACTGAACATCAGGGAACTGACTCATTCCATTAAGCTGTCGTAGCTGTAATGTCAGTGCCAACCATAGAGTAAACAAGTAGTTTTCATTATAATCCCATCTTCATAACTCCTACCTGTCTGCCAGCAGTTCTCTAGGACTGACTCTTTTTCTTTTCTTTTTTCTTTTTTGCCTGAAAATGAGCTTGGTGGAAACAATTAAACCAAAGAAAATGCACTTTTTGGAGCAAGAATTTTCCCTCTATAAGAAGGGGGGCAGGATAAGTATTTTCAACATTTAAAAATGCTTTGGGGTATTCTGGTGGCATTTGGTTGTCACTTTGCCAAGGTATGAAGCATTGAATACACAGTTCATACAAGTGTTGAGTGTGCAGGTACGCCATGCACATTTGTGGTTAATGAATGCAGGGTATGAAATTTGCAGGTGTCTGGGAGTCATTGGCGCCCAGAAAACTGAGGCTGGCGACTAGTTCAGGGGTCTAGTGGGGCAAGAAGGGTTTAATATCAGGATAAAGTCTGGCGACTGAATTTGTTTTTTTGGGTCCTGGAGTTCGATCTGAAATATCACTGATGAATATTTGTATTTACATTATAAGCTCTATATACATCACTATGCAACCTTAGGAACTGGGAAGTGCCATAGGTATGGTTGCATATCCATTCATTGTGCATGCTGCATCTAGGTTGCATGCTTGTGTTCTTTTTCTCACTTGTGGTTGACACCTCTTTGAACTTTGTCTGGAGACTCTGGGCTCCGAACCACAATCTTTGGGCTTGGGGGAAAAGCTTGATTTCTCCAGGTCAGTCAGGGATGCATTCAGAAAAATCAGGGCTTCAGGGGATGGCCACATTAGAAAAGTGGGTCATAGTAACTTCCTGCCCTCTTCCCAATGTGATCCCACCCCTATGGAGCATTGTGATGCCCTGTAAGTGCGTGGTTACATCAGGAAGAGGCATGATGTTCCCACCTCCTCCAGGTGAAAGCCTGGAAGGAGGTGGTAACCCTATTCTCAATTTGTACAATAGCAGTACCACATGGAAACCTTACAGTAAAACTGTATTTGGAAGCCATGCCTTGCAACTTGCTATAGTGATACGTGTTCTAACACAGTTGCAGTGTACCTTCATCATTGTAAGGAGTTTATACTTTGATTATTTAGTGAATTTGTTTTTGTCAAAATTTGCCTTTAACTTCTTTCCAGAATGATCACTTATTTATATGTGTACTTTTCACACCACTTGAGTTGCAAGTTTCTGGCCATTCTAAAATGATTGAACTAACTGTCCCCCAAACTCCTGCAATAGAACGCCTCTGTTCTTCCAACTGAGACCAAACAGAGAAAATTCCAGTTCAACAAGTAGATTGTTCTTCAGAAAGGCATGAACAAACAAACATGGAGTCAAAACTGTAGCTGCTCTGGAACCTCATCTGCACCACAAAGCCATATTCTGACCAACAGAGGTAAACCAAAGTAACTATTTCACTCTGGTAGTGTTTAGACAGTGTAAACCAAAGAAGTACTGTGGCAATCGCCCCCCACCCTCACCTGTGATGTAATGATCCCTGAACCATGGTCACCACCCTCACACTGATAAATGTTTACATGAACAGTTACTTCGAAATACAACAGAAGAGTATGTACTACTGATTCTTCTTTGAGTGGGGCTTCATGCACTCTCATCAATAGGAGCTTCACCTGTGCAGATCAGCTTGGGAAGCCTTCTAGAAGCAGTTCATCAGTCATTCTCCACGGCCCCTCCCCTCGCATCTCGCACTGTTGGCGAGCTCGTAGTGAGGCTATAAATAGGAGGAGCAGAGCACAAAGTACCTCGGTTCCTTCCAACTGCCACAGCGTTTAGTAGTTAGGGATAGCCTTCTTTGGTTCTTCCCTGTGAGGAGCTATTTATTTATTTTATTTATTTATTCATCAGCTCAGGACAGCTTACAAAATTAGCAGCTTAAAAATCATCCTTCATTAATTGGTGGGGGTTTTGGGGTTTGTTTGTTTTTAAAAAAGATTTTTCCTTCAACCCCACATGGGCTTCAGTGCCTCAGGCTGCTACTGTGGCAGCTGCCAGCAAAAAAGGGAGGCTTGCCTTTCCAACTTCCATCCCTATCCTAGATCCACATGATCAGTGCCTTGTCTGTCTCAGCAAGGCCCGCAAACCTACAGATTGCTCTGCCTGTGCAAGCCTATCAGGAAGAGCCATAAAAGACTGAAAAATGCACCTTCAGTTCTTGCTGACAAAATGCTTGAGGAACCAGGAGAACTCTATAAAATGTCTCCTCGATCCCAGTCATCACCATCGAAGCCAGGTGCAGCACAGTTCTTCTCCGGCATGGACTCCTTCCCTGGCACAGAAAGACACCCTCTCTGGTACCATCCCCATCTCCTCCTCTATGCCGACTTTCCCAGTAACGGTGTCACTCTCTCCTTCAACAAATTCAAAACTGAAGAAGCTGAAAGTCGTTATCTCTTCCCTTGTCCTTTAAAAGAGACTAGAAAAAGATAATGAAGAGATCTGAATAATCCAAAAAAACAGGATGGATAAATCGCATGGGGATAAGACCCCTTCTTCAAAACACTGATTCTTCCCTTTCAGGATGGGGTGTCCATTGCAATGGCATAGAAGTCTCTGGAACAGCTGTGAATGTATGTTCCATATTGATCTTTTAGAACTTGGAGCAATCAGGTTAGCTCTGAAGGCCTTCCTTCCACATCTCCAGGGAAAACTAATACAACTGGCCACCGATGACACCACAACGATGTGGTAAAACCATCAGGGAGGCACTCGATCATCCCGTCTGTGCAGAGAGGCTATGAAACTCTGAAACTGGGCAATAGCTCATGATATCCAACCTATTGCCACTCAGGTAGTGGGGGAATCAAACTAAATAGTGGACAGCCTGAGTAGACATGTTACTCAACACAAGTGGATGTTAAAGAAATCATTAGCTCGGTGGATATTCAACCTATAGGGCCACTCGGAGAGAGATCTCTTCGCAACATAAGAGAACACCCAGTACCCCCACTTTTGCAGCGGAGCAAACCATGCGAAGTCATCCATAAGCAATGTGTTCCTGATCCACTGAGGGGAGAATCTCATTTATGTCTTTCCATCCTTCCCACTGATTCCCATAGACCTTCAGAAACCAGGGTCTGGGCGTGGACTAAAAGACTTGTGGGGCTGCCTGCCCTCCCCCATCTCTGCTCACAAGGGCTAAAAAGTGGTTTTTTTGGGGGGGTGGGGGGAAGATAGGTATGGGGTGATGGTGCCAGCCACCTGCTGAGAGGGGGGTAGGGAAGGTGTGGGGGATGTGGCTTATGCCATGGCCCCCTGGTGAGAGGGAGGGGGTACAGACATGGGATGTTGGGAGTGGGGAGTCGCCCATCACCACTCTCTAAGACCCCCCCCCAGTGAGAGGGGGGTACAAGCTCAGTTGGGGGGATGTGGGTTATGCTATGGCCCCCTGGTGAGAGGGAGGGTACAGGCATGGGAGGTTGGGAGAGAATGGCATCACTGTCCTCGGTGAGGGGGGTACAGGCAGCGGTGGGATAGGGTTGGATGGGTTGAAGGGGTGAGAGAGAGGGTTGGTGGGTGGGGTTTAGCTTTTTTAACTGCTTTTATGTTTTATATAGGTTATGCTATGTTACTGTGTAAACCGTCCTGAGCCTGCATTTATTTGATTTAGTTTATTTATTTTTCTAATTTATACACCACTTTTCCCACAAGAGCTCAGGGCGGATTACAATAATAAAAAAACAATAAAATTCATACAATAAAACATTCTCTCCTCTCAAATTTCCCCCCAACCCTGCCCAATAACCCAACCAACCCTCATCCCCGCCTGCCACTTGCTCTTCTAAATAAAAAAGTTTTACACTGTCTCTCGGATTCAAGCGAACCTCCTGGGGAAGGGAATTTCATGAAGCTGGGGAAGTAGCTGAGAACACCCTCCTACGCACCCCTGTCCTATGGACAAGGATAACAGATGGAACCTGCACGAGGACACCCCAGGCCAACAGTAGGGGCTGCGATGGAACATGGTGGGACAGGCGGTCTCTTAGATATATGGGACCTAGATCGTTTCAGGCTTTAAAGGCTCCTTTGGTCCGCCGGGGGTGCCTTCTTGGAGGTCCCCCGTGTTAAGCGGGAGGCCACAATGGAGAGGGCATTCTCGGTGGCCGCGCCGCGCCTTTGGAACTCCCTTCCGGAAGAAACTTGCCTGGCCCCCAGCCTGTTGACATTCCGGCGAAGTTGTAAAACCTGGCTGTTCGCCCAGGCCTTTGGGGAGGGTGGGGGGAGGTTTTTTTTAGGCTCCCCCACCTGATTTATTATTATTTTGAACCTGAGCCCAGTTTTAATAATTTATATTATTATTGATGATTTTAAATTGTATTTTATTGTATTTTAGTGTTGGAAGCCACCCCGGGCTGTTCGCAGGAGGGGCGGGGTATAAATTTATGAAATAAATAAATAATAAAAATAAATAAATAAAAAGGTCAAAACCAGCACCTTGAATTGTTCCGAGAATATTATAGGCAGCCAGTGCAGACTTTGGAGCACAGGTCTAATGTGCTCTCGGTGACTTGTCCTCAAAAGGAGCCAAGCTACCACATTCTGCACCAACTGCAGCCTTTAAACAGTCATCAAGGGCAGCCCTATGTAGAGCACGTTGCAGTAATCTAGTCTTGAGGTGATGAAAGCATGGATGACAGTGGCCAGATCTGAGTCTGAAAGAAAAGACTGCAGCCTTCTCATCAGATGGAGGTGGTGAAAAGCATTCCTGGCCACTGCTGCAACCTGACAATCCAGGCACAGCATGGGGTTCAGAAGCACACCAAGGCTGTGAACCTGATCAACCAGAGGGGGACAGACCCCATCAGTGACAGGTGTCCCAATCCACTCCAAGTCATAGGACCGGCCAACTATCATCACTTCAGTCTTATCAGGATTCAGCTTCAATTGGCTCACCCTCATTCAGTCTCTGACAGCAGCCAGGCACTGGGTAAGTACCAAAACTGCGGGACCTGGGTCAGATGAAAAATAGAGGTATACTGAGTATCATCAGCATATTGATGACCCTCACCCCAAACCTCCGAATGACCTCACCCAGCAGCCTTAGATACACATTGAACAAGAGGGGAGACAGAATAGAACCCTGTGGTATACCACAGGGAGGTCCCAGGGGGGACAACAAACAGTCGCCCATCACCACTCTCTAAGAACTCCTTGATAAGAAAGAACGGAACCACTCGACTGGTCTCTGCACACCCCTGCCAGGTCCTGCAAACACCTCAAATCAAAGGCCGCTGAAAGATCTAACAAAATCAACAAGGTAGAATTCTCCTTGTCCATCTGAAGGCACAGATCATCGATCAAAGCAACAAATGCAGTGTCTGCGCCATGCCCAGGATCAAAACCTGACTGAAGCAGGTCCAGGAATTGGATAGCATCAAATGACCCTGGAGCTGACGGGCAACCACCTGTTCAATAATCTTTGAGAGAAGGGTGGGATTAAAAATTGAAATAAAATACATGTGGCCAGGTCCCAATGTATTTATCATCATAGTGCCAGACAGGCCCAGACAACCCTGGTACACCAAGTTGGTAAATACGTCTGTGAAGCACTGTCTACTGGCCTTGCAGAATCTATTATCCCAGAGTAACGGAAACGTAGTACATACTAACGTCTCCTCCCTACATCTAACAGTTTGGCTGATATCACCTTCACTCTGGAGGACTTGACTGACTTGCCTGAAGCTGTCCTTTTTCTGGCGAATGCCCCCAAACCTTTGGCAAATAAGAGACCAAGTGGAAGAGGTTTACTGTTTGGGCATTGGAGACTCATCTGCACCTCAATTCCTCTTCTATAAAGGACTGACTGACTTACCTGACACATTCGAGGTCGCAGGGTTTGGTTTCTTCATCTTTAAAAGTGCATCTGTCTGCTATCTCAGCTTATTATATTTATATAGCACCAACAGTGTACCTGGCACTGTACAATCAATAGCTATAGATAAGTCCCTAACCCAGGGAGTTTACAATCTCAGAGAGACAAGGGAAAGGTGAATGTCAGGAGGGACAAGGATACATCCATGAGACTGAGAAGTTGCAGGGGCATGTGCTTAACTTAGTTACAGGGAAGAAATTCTAAGTGATGGGGGGAAGGGGATGCAATGTCATTCATGAGAAGCTAGGGGAAACCTGACAGAAGAGGTAGGTTTTCAGGAGGGATTTAAAGCAGAACAAATGTATCCAAGGAGGAAATTCCATAGATGGTAGACCTGTTTCCCCCCCACACCACCCGATTTTAAGGAGGCTCATGAAGGCTTTTTCAATTTATGCCCCACCTCCGACCCCTGTCCCCCTTGAGATCTAGGTTTGGTCCTTGCGAGACTCTGTTTAGAACCCTTTGAACCCATAGCCACTTGCACTTTTCATCTCCTATCTCTTATAGTTGCGATATTAGTGGCTCTCGCTTCAACTAGGAGGGTGGGAGAATTAGCAGCCCTGTGCATAGACCTTCCTTATATTAGGCTGCTTTTAGACGAGCCACATGCGCTCATGGCTTGAAATAGTGCGCCTTTGAAAAGTGCCATGGGTGGAGTTTAGATGCGCCTGGACCCACAGCATCACTGGTCACGCATTCTTTAAAGCTGCAGATAAAATACCTCAATCAAGGTATTTAATCTGCGGCTTTAAAGAATGCATGACAAGCGATGCTGCGGGTCCGGGCGCGTCTAAACCTCACCTGCAGCACTTTTCAAAGGTGTATTATTTCAAGCCACGAGCATGCACAGCTCATCTAAAAACAGCCTTAGTTTTAGTAAGGATAAGGTGGTCCTTAGAATCCCTCCTTCTTTTAAGCCTAAAGTGGTTTCTCACTTCCACATGTCACAAGATATCGCTTTACTGTCTTTTTTTTCCTAGACCCCATTCAACAAGGCAGAAATGCCTTTACACACCCTGGATGTAAAGAGAGTGCTCTCGGAATGCCTTTGTTCTGTCTAGGTAGACAAAGAAGATAATTCTCTTTTTTCATAAGCTCTGGGGACCCTTCCATAGGGTCAAATGTCACCTCTCAAAATTTATCTTCATGGCTGGTGGAATGCATTTCCCTTTGCTACCAGCTCTCAGAAAGCAAACCCTTCTCCCCCCACCCCCCAACCCCCCCACCTCTTGTGGGTCTTAAGGCTTTCTCTACAAGAGCCATGGCAGCTTCAGCAGCCTGGTTCAGAAAATTTCCAGTAGACCAAATCTGTAAGGTTGCTAGGTGGCATTCTCAGCACATTTATAAAGCCCTGTGCACTTGACTTTATGGTACGATCGGATGATGGTTTCAGGAGAGCTGTTTTCAAGTCCCTCTTTAATTAGACTTCAACTGCTGCCCTACAGGGACTCCTGCTTGATGCTCTCCCATTGGTGTGAGTGCATGGAGCCCCACTTGAAGAAGAAACCTAAGATTAGTTACCTGTAGCCTTGGTTCTTCATGATGGACTCTGTCTGTCGCAGCAATGGGTGCTGAGCCTGTGCAGATTGGCTTCAGAAAACTTCTAGAAGTAGTTTATCTGTTGCGCTCCATGGCTCCTCCCCTTGCATCTTGCTCTGTTGGTAGGCTTGTATTATTATTATTATTATTATTAAACATTTATAAACATTTATTGTAACAAGACAATAAATAGGAGGGCAGTGTTGAAGTACCTCAGTTCCTTCCAACCTTCACACCAGAGAATCCCACTCTTAACTAGGGCTCTGATATAGAGGGGAAGGAGGTATGAGTGCCAGAACCCATCTTGAAGAACCAAAGTTACTGTAGACTTTTTCGGGAGTACAGACTTCTCTTCCTATTCCTGAATAGGGTCACATTATTGCTCCTTTTGTATGAATGCTTCAGGAGCTAAACTGAAGTAACCCAACTACATTGAATTAACTGTTTGTTCGGAACGTGGCCAAAAGGTATACAGTGCAAGAATAAAGGAGGAAACGTGCTTTATTTTATTGCCTGCCCTTCACTGAAGGCTGAGGCATCTAGTATTTTAAAAAATATTAGCATATAGATGTTGTTCTGAAGTAGCACTGATGCAAGTCAGATGCTGTGTGGGTAAGCAGCATAAAACTCTGAAGAAACACCTTGGTTCTGTCCTGCAGTTCTTGTCCTATTCATGTCCTGAGTAGAGGCTGGCAACTGTGCCAGAAAGTGATGTGGTTTTGTAGCAACAAGGGAGCAGGATGGGACTTGCCAAATTCCTTTATTCTTGTGACTAAAGCCAGAACTAATACTTCTGAAACTCAGAAGCCTTGTCCTTGTTATGGAAAAATGTTGCTTTTGTCGCCCATTCTCCCCCTTTGTTTTGCTTTCCCTGTCCCAAGCAGCAGTCTCTAAGCTCTCCAGATACCCGCCAGCTTTTTGTGTTCTGTGGTTTATAGTGAAACAACATATTTATTAGTACAGAAATGTGAAACTTTCTTTTTTCTTCAATGAAGGGGGGTAAGCAGGATGATTGCTAAGATTTTAATGCTATTACGCTAGTGTTTCTGAACTGTTCCCTTTAAGCAGGAGTTAAAAGTCTGGCTAAATTAGTACATCAGTGTCCTGTATTTCCTACTTGCTCTTGCTTTAATTTCTTTCTTTGTAGATATGATTTTATGTTTTCTCCTCGGATTCCTGTTGCCTGTGTTCTTTAATATTTCCTTCCACGCTATGGCAGCTCGCAGCCTGGGGCCGTGTGCCTTAATAAATCACACCCACTGCTGTGAGCTGGGAAAGAAGGATGCTTTCAGTGAGCTTGGTGCTTGTAATGCAGATTAATAGCTTTAGGAACACTGGAAAAAGAGGACTGCACCTCCATTCAGGGGCAGTTCTAGCTGTTTGTAACTCTCCTTTGTTATGTCTGTGTGTAGATTAGGTCACATTTGTACTTGTTCTGAATAATGTAGAAGTACCCTCAAGAAATTCCATTGCCAAAAAGGAGGGAAGGGTGGGAAAAAATGTGTGACAGGTTTTGGGAAAGTGGGAGAAAGTTAGGACTAAAGCTATGATTGAGAATGTCAGCTAAAGGTCAAAGGTCTCCAGTGACCTTGGACTACTCGATTTGACCTTTTAA
Source organism: Sphenodon punctatus (assembly GCA_003113815.1). Classification (NCBI taxonomy): domain Eukaryota; kingdom Metazoa; phylum Chordata; class Lepidosauria; order Sphenodontia; family Sphenodontidae; genus Sphenodon; species Sphenodon punctatus. The sequence continues at coordinate 3,671,863 of QEPC01012592.1, read as the reverse complement.
TATCATTGCCTGCGATGCCTTTTGCTGGTTTTGACCAATGGGTCCCTGGCTTTGAGAGCATTTAAAAAAAACAAAAAAAAAACAGTTAAACATCTGTTTGCTCATTGCTGACATTTCATTAAGCTGTCTGTAGATCGAGGCCAAATAGTGAGAGAGGGGATGAAACTTCCTCCTCTGTATCGGTCTGGCAAGGAAGGGGAGGCGGGGAGAAGCTAGCCCAATACATGCATGGAGAAATACTTTTCTTCCCTTAGCAGGAACAAAGTGCTGTTTGGTAAATTAAATGCAGCCAAGTCCCCCTTTGCCGCCAAAATGGCGGTGACGGTTATTTGTTGTGCCCTGTTGTGGGGAGGCATGGAGAGGAAGGGCTGCGGCAGGGAAGCATTCTAGAATTCTCCCCTGCGGGCGAGGAAAGGTTGCTAGGGGCAACCACCCCGGCGAGCGCGCGCGCAGTGATTGCCACATGAAGGGAGAGCGAAACTCCGCCCCTTTTAGGAGGGGCTGATCCGCTCTGAGACTGTCTCTTATACACATCTAGATGTGTATAAGAGACAGTCCCAACCCACTCCAAAGCACTGGGTATTGCTACCAGTTGCCGTTAGGGGGGCCAAGGAGGAATTTTGGCGAGCAGCCTTATTATAAAGGATTGCTTGTTTTGCCTCCTTAACAGTGCAGAGTAGGTTAAATGATTTACTGTGGCCTAATTTGGACCATTTGGTAACGATTTCAGGTTGGTTAATAATCACAACTGGCAATCTTATTTGTTTTGTATAATTTAATCCAGCAGTAAATAGGGCAATTTGGTCAAGCAGGAGAAAGGTGGCAATTCGTTAAGAATGAAGGATTTCGGTCGAAGGATTTTAGGTGGTAAATAATATGCTAGGGTAGGATAAATAGGAATAGAATATGTTCAAGAGTCATCTCCTTAGAGATGGGGATGTGATACCTAGTGTAATGCAGGACACAGCATGCACAGGGGTCATGACCCTGGGAGGGGTGCTTTAGCTGGGTTAGTAAAGACATACACTTTCTTCATACCTGGCGGGCGCTTACCTCCTTACTCATGCTCAGAGTTGGGCTTGTCCCCGCTTTTCGGCCAGAGCCAGTGCGCTGTCGAAGGGGGGAGGTTCACTGTTGGTGGAACTAAGACGGGAAGGCACATGCCATCATTTCCAGAGTTAATAAGTTAAGTTAAGTAGCTAGCATACTGGACCCGAATTGCTTGTGCAATTACCCACCGGCCTTATTTGGATTTTGGTTAGAGTGTGGCCAGTTTTAAACCCATCTATGGTCTCAGTGTCTCATTGGGGGATGCGTCGACAAATGCAATCATCTCATTGTCAACAGCAATGGCACTTGCACTGCAGCCTTGATCTGGCTAAAATGTGGTAAATTAGCGGTACACCAGGTCACCACCAAAGTTTCTAAATCTTTGTGGTTACACCTTCTGCAACACTCTCACTGTTTAAAGAAGCAGACGGTTCTTGGAGAGGCATAAAGACGTAGGTCCCCATCAGTAAACTCGCTATCAAGGACAGAAGCTTCCTGTGGAAGCTTCCTGCCCAGATAGAACCCTCCTGTCAGGGTTTCTTCGGTTCATTGTATTGCATAATTTATTTTAGATTTCTATCCTGCTCTATCCCAAAGGTTCAGGATGGGTAACAATAGGTAAAACACAAAAACAAATTAGAATAAACTACATAAAATATTACAATATTTTTTTTAAAAAAACAAACAAACCCAACCCTCCACAAACCTTTGACCATCCAAATGCATGGTCAAATAAAAAGTTCTCGGAGAATGCTGAAAACCTCTAGGGGAAGGGAGTTATAAAGTAGTGGAGCAACCACAGAGTACGCCTCTGAGTACTTATTGTATCGGCATGGTGCATTGATGGACCTTGCAAGAGGTCCTTCTCAGCTGGCCTTAGGGATGGATCGTGATGAACATAAGGGAGGGTGTGCCTTTCAGATTTGGCAGATGACAAGGAGAAAAGAAAGCAAGCATCGACTCAATCAAATGTCAGTGGGTTCTCCATGCTAGGAACAGTGACCATCTGTAGCCAGGCTGAGACCAGCTGCTTTCATCCATGAGGCAAGGGTGCAATAGCTGTCATACTAGTCCTTTTTTGGTTTCTGCGAAGAACCGTGTGTACGTATCTCCTAATTCCCTTAAAGAAATGAAGCTCTAGTGGGTAAATATCCTTTTGCATCAACTTTATTTTTAAAAATAGTTTTGCCTTCCACATTTTCTTACTGAACAGAAACTTACCTGTCAACAACATAGACCACAGGCTTATACTTTAGTGTCAAAATGAGGTTGCGTGAAAAATATTTGGACTCATTCCCCTTAAAAATAGCAAAATATTGCGAAGAGCCTGTTCACTTTATTTAGGATGGAACATTTAAGGTGTTGCGATTAGAACATCCAAAAATTGAAGTACCAACCCAGAGAGCATTAGTCACTTGTGAAAAGCTTGGCTTTATATCCCAAAGCCCAGTGGAGCCAACAGGTGTGTGATTGCATCCTTGGGCTTTGCCTCAAGCCCCAAATGGCCTGTGTGCCCTTAACAGAAAGAGGAGAGATCAGTCTGTGGTGTTCATAAAACAGGTTGTGTGTGTGTGTGTGTGTGTGTGTTTTCCAGCCAGCCTCAGTGTTTAAATGTCCTGGCTCTGCGGAAAACAGTTGGAAAATCTCATCATGACACGCAGGGCAGCATTTTCATATGAGTGGTGTTCTCATTTCTAACTGTCTTTGACCATAAATCACTTTGACACAGCAGTGGTGTTGGGGGGGGGAGGACTCAATATCTCTTATATAATTACTACCCCGCCATGTGTTTAGCAGAATGCCTGTAAGCTATTTAAACGGTCCAACATATACAGCAGTTGTAGTGCATACATCCCCTTCTGTGCTACCTTTTGTCCACAGGTCGGTTTGCTGTGTATTTGTTCTGTTGTATGTGCTGCTTTTCACTTGTTGGTGTGAGGGCTTCTCCTTGTTCCACATGTTTCCAGGCAAGGGGTAGAAGTGTATGCTACACCTTCTCCACAAGGACATTAGATCTGTCCAAAGATTTTCAACTCAAAAACTACTTCTTTGTACTCTTTTCTCCCCAGAGCAGCCACAAACATTCCCCTGTAATAAAATTATTCTTGCCCTTGAGCCCAACAGGGACAGGCAATAAAGCTGCATTTTACAGCCAGGGAACAGGGTGTTAATGAATTCGACAGAACTCTTCTCCTTTGTGTTCTCTATGCAACTGTGGTGATTGCCTGTTCTGGAAGCTCCTGTTTTTTAATGTGATTCAAGCAAGCGTAAATGTTTGCTGTGGCTTGAGATATTATTCCCTTTCCTCCCCCCACCCCCCAATGGAATTTTGCTTTTGCAGGTAAGCACAGCAAGTCCTCACACAAGGCAGCCAAATTTGCTGACTGGAGATATCGGGCCCTTGAGGTTGAAGTAGGACCAAAATGCTTTTCTGCCTCACAGCTCTGTTGGCGCAGACTGCTGCTTGCTACCAGGACAACCATTAGGGTGCACAACCAGCAAAGTCATCCCCATTTAGTTGTTAGAACCAAGTCAAAAATTCCAAACAGACAGGTATTTTTGTAGTAGTGAAAACATGCTTTTTGCATTGACTCTGTGCTTCTCTAATAAAGTAACCGTAGGAATAGCTTGCCAAGTCATATGGTGGAAGGTCAATCAGTCAGGAACTTTTAAACTGAGATTGGAAGTCTATCTAGAAGACATGATTTTAGGGTACGGGGTCTTCTCATTAGGACCTTATCAAGTATTGGAGTCACAACCACTCTTCCCTCCCTGTAATGCTAAATGGAAATAGCATTGCAAGTAGTTTCCAGCTATGTGGGAAGAGTTGTGGGGTTCCAGTTGAGAGCCACGTCTCCAATTCAGCCTGAGTTATGAGGTGAAGCAAGATGGTCGTTGGGTAAAGTTCTGTGGCCTGTTAGATAGTAAATCATAATTTTATTTATTTATTTA
>QEPC01012592.1:3599809-3663061 GCA_003113815.1 Sphenodon punctatus | reverse complement strand
CTTTATCCTGCTGAGCCACTATTCCTATACCTACGATCGGTTTACCCTTATCCTTGCAACATGGACCTGCCTGCTGTCATTCTCATCGTAACCAAGCCAAGTACGTGCACTTAAGACCTCGCATCTTCAGGAATGTTAGACCCCTTGTCTCTCCCTCTGTTCCCCTTCCTTAGTCTCTTCCCCCAGCTCCTGTCTCTCAGATTGTAAGCCCTAGGGGCAGGGACCGTGTCTATTTTATTACTTTGTAAAGTGCCATATAAATGTGCTGGTGGTGCTATATAAATGTTTGTTAATAATAATAATAATAATAATAATAGTATACAGCAGTAACAGATTTTGACGAAGTCTGCTTTTCCTTCAGATTTTAGGTAGTCCATCTTTAGATGGGGCAAGACTTCCCTTCTCTTGCCTGCTACGGGATGGTATGCAATATGATTGAAATTTCCTTGTGCAATGAGAACCCCTAACCAAAACGAGCATATGTCATGGCAGACGTGGTACGGTTGTGTAACGAGAGAGGGCCCTTGTACTGGCGAGGTTACAGTCTAAATAGATGAGAGAAAAAGGAAACCGCACAGAGAGGTCATGTTACTTCCATGGGGTCACACCGTAGGTCATTGACGGGTAGAACCTGCCTCTTGAGCACATGGCCTGTGGGTATGTTTTTCTTGCTTTGTCTTCCTTTATCAGTACTTCTCTTCAGAAAATGTGTTCTGTGGCTTATTTCTTGAAGAGGCAATATAAATTGAGAGAAGAAAAAAACATTTTTTATTTGTGTGTGTGTGTGTGCATGGTGAGAGGAAGGTGATGTGTGTGCACGCATGGTGAGAGGAAGGTGATGTCTGTACACATGGTGAGAGGAAGGTGTTGTGGTTAAAGGAAAGAACTGTTTTAGAGGAGGAGCAATGCTGTTTAACTTTACTATAGTTCTTTAATATTTCAAAGTTTTAAAAATGGTGAGCTCACAGAGCAAGTCATTTATTTATTTATTTATTAAAAATACAACAAATTCTAATCATTGTATGGTATCCTTCATAAAGTAATGCCTCTGAAATATGATAACTTCTCAGAAGCAGCACAAAGCACACCTTTTGGGAAAGTAAGCTGTGCTAAAATCAAAGCGGGTGGGAGGGTGGATTTGGACAAGTATATACTACTGTCTTAGCTGTGTTGATTGAAGTCGATGGGACTTTCACCATTAGCATCAATGGGAAAAGAGTTGGACCATCGCCAAGTGATTCTGGAAACATGGGATTGACTCCAGTTCTCAAATCAAATTTTGAGGTGTACTGCATAAAGAAAATGCCCCCGAAGTAGAACTGACAGATCAACAGTGTATGCAATTTAAAGAGGTAACACAGATATAACTGCCCTAAGTAATCCCACCCATGAAGCAAAGAGAAAACACTATACAATAGATACATGTCTCCTTGCTTTATCCTGAAAGTAACATTGGGGAGGGGGGCCATCTTTCCATACCTTAATAAATACTTAAGAGCTCTATCTTTCCTCAAAGCCCATTACCGAGTGCTTTTAAAAAAATGCACGGAAGAGAGAAAACTATGGTTCACATAGCAGCCAATAAAAGAGGCATGAAGCCAATTAGCTTCATACAGTAAGGTAAAATGGAGATTTGCTAGTGACAGTTAGCAGCAATCGGTGCAGCGCTCTCACTTGTGAAAGCCTCCCTTTTTGGCTCGTGCAGAAGAATGTAACATTTACCATATGGGGCTGGTTAGCCTATTTTTGGAAGCTGTTGTAAAATTCAGAAATGCTTTCCTAAAATGTTGTTGTTAGGATTTTTAAAAAAGTGATATTTATTTCTTTTTCAAAATAAGACAGGTTTGTTTTGAGTCCTTCTTTTGCAGGTGTGCAGTTATCATATCTTCCCTCCTACAATTAGCGTCTATTACTGGCTCTGCCACTGATTCTTTGGGGTAGTCTTGGGCAAGTCATTCGGCACTTAAGAGCTTGAAACACTTTTGGACATGGGAGTTGACCTCTTTGGAAAACTCTTACCCTGAGGGTGCAACCCTGGACCTTATTGAAGTCCATGGCGATTACCCTAGTTCTTACTAAAGGTTAGTGGAACGTAGGCTCCTAGGTGCCTAAATCCCTGTTGCGGACTTTGTGCCAATATCACTTAACTGCTTTTGAAAATCTTACTCTTAATCTCATTCTTAGTTTTTGCTGTCAAGACATGTGCCTCAAATCTGTGCCTCTGGGGGTCCTGGAGTGGTGACTGGCCCTGTTATGCTACTTCCTTGCCATATCTTTGGCTTAAACATAGTAGGGGCTCCTCAGTACTGATCTAGCCACATTTCTCTAGCCCTTGCCACAGTTCACAGCTTCCCAACTGGCTGGTGGTAGTAAGAAGCTTGGCACAGCAACAGCCCTCTTCCATCCTGTCCCTGCCTTGCTTCTGTATCTTGTTTCTGAGCTCTGCTCCTGTTTCTTTAGTCTTGTCTTGTCCTTGCTGTGCCCCCTCTAACATTCTCTGCCTTCGTACCCAGCTTAGTACCCTATCTTGCCCCCATTCAAACTGACCGCCTGGCTTGACCACTGGCTCTTGACCTCTCACTCTGGATTTACCCTTGGCATCTGACCTCTGGATCCTAGTTCCACTCCCCAACGCAGCAGAATGACCCACACCCCATGTCCCTTAAATTTGCTGCCTGTAAAATGGGGTAATGATTAATCTTAGAAGCAATTTATCAAGGTAGGTTTTGGACTGGGAGGGGAGGGGTAAGGCGGGGTTGATTACTCACTTCTACTCACAGGCTGCAATCCACAAACCACTTTGAAGACCTGCATGGCTTCAATGTGGTTGCTCTGGAGTAAGTGGTTCTGGATTGGAGCCCTAACTGGATAATTTATTTCCTGTAGTAACTTAAACTACACTAATGAATAACTTTTTATTTCTGTATTGGTTCATGCTTCAAGCATCAGTAGCAAAAATGTTTAATTAAAGCAAAATAATCCTTCCTCTCATCATTTTCAACCAACCCCCAAATGTTCATAATGATGTATTAGTTGATACTGGAACTCCTTGGCAATATCTTTACATGGTTGCATTTCAAATCCTGCTGAGATGATTCACATAAACACTTAGGCTCTGTCTTATTACATAGTGAGGATAGCCACCATATTTGTTGTTTGGTAAAAAGCAGCAAAAGCACAGCATGGAACAGATGTATTTGCAACCAGCTCATAAAAACTGGTTAGCATTGTGTGTGTGTGTAGGTAGTCAGAATGCTGGCAGAATTATCTGGGGCACAGGGAGGGAGGGTTACAGAGCTGTGTTGGGAAGGGTTGGGGGGAATGGGGCTCTCCTGCTCCCTTTCTGATGTGGCTCTGTCACCTGGCATGATGTCATGGTGTGCTCCAAAAGAGGTGTGGCCACAGGAAAGGACAGGAGATCTTCACTCTGCCTCTTCCTGACTTGACCACACCCCTTCCCGAGCACTGTGATGCTCTGAAGGGTGTGTGGCCACCTTGGGAAAGGGTGGGAGAGGCCCTTTGTCCTCTCTTTCCTGACATGGTTCTGCCCTCAGGTGAGCCCTCAGAAGGAGCAGGGGATGGCAAAATCCACAGAACATGCAAGTACAGCCCTTTGACCCTGCCCCAGTCCTGGCATCCATGTAGACAGCAGCACCAAAAGCAAACCACAGCTCCTTTTCTCAGCATCCACAGGAAAGGTTTGTTGTAAGCTTTATTGCTTTTATCGTTAGCGGTCATCAAGTTAATTGCATACCCCAGAACTAATTTTTCCCATTTCTTCTTTTTCATGTATCCTTGATGTTCTCCTTGAACCTGGCTCTTCATTTAATGCATTTAGGTAAGTCTATGTGCACTCTTTTTGTTGTGTGTCCATCTCTTTCCCCTCTGCCCCAGATTCCTCTTGTACATCATGCAGTGTTTTCCAGGATTCTTTCCCCCAGCGACTAGAATCGGTTCTTGCAGTCTGTCACTTCAGTGTTGCAGTCTTTGGTGTGGATGCTAAGCCCTCTGGGTTCCTTCATCTTATGCTTGGAAATATGGGTGACCTCACACTCTTTGTGACTGTGGCATCGTCAGACCTCCAAGCTCAGTGAGGTTAGCAGTTCTCCTTGAACGGTAGTTTTCTAAACAAAAAACATGGTGTAATTACAGCGCTGTATCCTCTGGGGCTGACATACCAGCAGTGTGTAAGGTGGTGGTGAGTTGAAATTATGCTTTTGTTGGTGCCAAATTGGTAGCTCTTTCAAAGCCACCTTTTTAAAAATAAACCTCAATTTTTTGGGGGGGGGGAAATATTATTTTTTATTTTTGCATCTAAAGGTTGGGTATGTGGATTTCCATCTTGGATAGAATTTTCAGGAGTACTCAGAGGGTGGCCTTTTTCTGGTCCCTATGAAAGTTGGTGAGGAGGAGCAGAGAGAGGCCAACACAGAGTGCTCTTGAAAGAAAAAATGCCACTCCAAAAGCCTAAAGTAACTAGTGACATTTGCATGTATCTTTGTGTTCTCAGCCAGAGAGGAGGTTCTCCCCCCCCCCCCTTTTTAAAAAAAAATAAATGAATCCTGTGTCTTGTTTTTTTAAGGGTTGGGGTTCACAGTACTTTCGCCAAATCAAGCCCCTTACTGATCCCTCAGATTGGGCACCCACAGTTGCTACCCCCCTTGCCAAATAGAGAATGACTAAAGGTCAGGCACAATGGTTGCCATATTTCCCCTTTAATCCAGGACACTTATGAAAAATACATGGTGCAGGGCTGCATTGGTTCCAATGAAGCCCTGCACCATGTATTTTTCATAAGCGTTCTGGATTAAAGGGGAGGTATGGCAACCATAGCTCCAGTTTTTTAAACCTATGCAAACTTCTGAAAATCTGACTACACTGTTTCTTTCCTCTATAGTAGAAACAGTGCAGCCTACATTAAATTTAACTTTTTCACTGTGTTAGCAGTATGGTGCTCTTCTAAGATAAAGGATCTCTGGGGACTTCTCTTTTTGTAAATGGAGTTCATGTCACCATTTGAAATAGCTGGCAGAGCCAGTGTACCTGGATAAGATGTTAGACCTGAAAGGCCATGGTTCAAATCCTGTCTCTGCGTGGCTTTGGGCAAGTTGCTATTGCTCAGCTTCTGTTCCCCAACAGTAAAAAGGCAATTATTAATTCTCAATCTCAGAGAATGGTTGTGAGGGTGAACCAGATAAGGATTGTAAAATATTCTGAACACTGGAACTGCTATAATAAGTAATGATAAAAAATAAGTGGGACGTGTGCTTATGCTAGAAGAAAAAGAATATTAAAAACATCTCCATATAAAGTGCCTCATCGGTATAAATCCAGAGTCATTCTACTGACATTTGGTAACGTCACAAAGTCTGTGTAATTACTTTGGATTTATGCTGGTGTAACGGAGAGCAGAATTAAGCCCTTAGGCTTACAGATATGTCTGAAACAGTATCTGGTTTTTTTTCTCTCTTTAATGTTTCTATATGAGTGTTCTGGTTCATTGTATGATTTACATAGAGATTTTTTCGAGATGCTGCATGTGTGTGAACATATGGGATTGTATTTTCAGTTCCATAATAAAGAGGGATTATGAAGTACAGTGAAGTTGTTAAGTTTGCTAGTTAGCAAACAAAAGAGCTTGTGGATTTAAGGGCTGGGATTCTCTGTATGGTCACCACGGATCAGTAATTACTCCACTTTCCTCCCGATAGGCTGAGAAAGAAAGCCAAGCAGAAACTTGGAAATGAAAGTATTCCCATGTGGGCCAGCTCCCAGCAGGAACATGCTTTCTTGGTACACTGAGCAGGATAAACTAGCTTGGAATTCACTCCAGGGAAATCCCAGTGTGTTAACAGAGATGCTGCTCACAAAACTGATGGCAAAGATTCCCAAACCTGTGGCTTTCAGGCATTTTCCTAGATCAGTGCCACAGGCTCCTTGGGGCTGTCCTCTTGCATGAGTGTCCGGAGGGGTGTGCATGCGCTGACTGAGGCAGCCAGCAGTGCACAACAGAGGATGATGTGAACACAGCCTTCCATTTAGCACCTTGGCCAGCACCAAACCTCTGGGCTCCAGAAAGAGAATACTGAGTGCCAGGAACCTTGCAGTGGAGAGAAAATGAAGTAATCTGCTTCCCTGCATGGATTAAACTGGGCAACTGAAAAACGCATGACCAGAGCAGCTGCCTACAAGTAAACAAATGAATCTTTAGTCAGCTCTGTGGGTTGGCTCATTTCATAGAAAACTACTTCCAACCCATTTGGAAACTTGGGCAAATGCTGTGCCACCAAGTGCTTGTATTTGCTATGCATCCCTGTTCAAAGGGGGGCCGGAGAAAGCAGAATTACCTTGTCATTGCCAGGGAAATTGTTTGCCTTTTTAGACTACCTTTTATCATAACTGCTGGTCCATGTGTTTCCCTTCTGGGATTGCTCTTCCTCTGAGCAAGGCTAGCTCCTGTGAAGCCCACTACTGTCTCCATCTTGCTCTATGGTAAAAGTTTCTCCTATTGTTATCCCAGAGGGCACTAGCCCTTTCTCTTGGTTTATGGAGTTCTGTAGTCCGTCAAGCACAATAGTCTCTGTACACCTCGCACTGCACATACCTTCCTTGTATGCTTATTAGAGCCTATTTCCTTCTCTTTGGCAAGCAAGCAGCATGCCCAGAAAGATGGCTTATTCAAAAACAGCTGGGCATGTCTAACTGTTAGGGACTAGTCTATCAGACTGTAGGTTTGGGGGGGAACAGGGGTTTTGGGCCACTGTTGTTGCAACACTGGCACCATGAACAGTCCCAAACATCCCTTGCCTTGTTCTTTAAATACCTCTGTTTGCTCCCTCCCCTGACTGTCTGGTTTGACTTGACCCATCTCCACTTTCATGGGCAGTCTCCTCCAAAACGATTAGACTGGTTTAGGAAAGAGGAGGAGAGAATCAGGGTGGGAACTGTCTGACAGACATATTGGACAATAAACCTGCCCCTGCCCCTTCTCGAGATGTACAATATCTTCAGTAGAGACCCATGGAACAGAGCTGGGTTATCATCCTCTGTTGTGCATTGCTGGCTGCCTTCCACTTCCTCCCATGTATCTCCAGGGCACTCTACCTACCTACTCAGGAGTGCACAGCAAGGAGACCAGAAGTTCTCAGTACCTCTGTTTCCTGACTGTTTAGCCCATATTTGTTATGCAGCAGGTTTGTGCACTTTAATAAAGCTGGTTTGCAGCATTTATCTCTGGCTTAAGAGCCCATTTAAGCTGGCTTTTATTGTGCACTCTCAATACAGCACCATTTCGCTACCCTAGAAACTCCCTCTTGAGAATGCACAAGATCTTAAAACAGATTATAGTGTAAATCAAACATAAATGAAGCCATGTACCAACACAGAGAACAATTCTATTTCAGAAATACATATGCAAACGTTTAATCCTTCCTGTCTCTGACGTTGGCATTCACCAACCCTACACACCCCATAACTGTTCCATATACCTACTGCAGGCAGCACTTGCAGTTGGTCCCACAAGCGTTTTTCTGCTTGTGTATAACTTTCTGCAAGGCTCGTTGCTCTTCCAAGTCCACAGCTCATTAATACCCCTCCTTCCTTTCACAAACATTGGGCAGAAAACAGGTAGGTTTTATGGCACCCAGATTGCTAATTGCACCATCTTAGTGGGTCATTGAGCACCTCTGCCTTGCCTCAGGCTTCCTAAATGCAAGTTGCCACTGTTACGCATCTGCCAGGTCTAGCTGGATGGCTGGCTGCCTGAGGTTGTTTAACTTGGCTATGGCTTTATGATCCAGAAGACAAGTGGGTGTGCTTGGTTTGTGTGGCTTGAGTTCCCATTAATGTGGGTGGGAGGAATGGGGAGATCCGCTAACAGTCTACTCCTGGAAAGAGCCAGAGCTTTTAAGTGTGCCATTGTCGGCACATCCGGAATGAGACAAGGACAACGTTGTTGAATTAGAATGGCCGCACTCTTTATTCATATTGGAATTAGGCTGGTGGGGGTAATTGCCATTCGGCAATTTGGGTCCAGTGCCAACAAACATAACTGCTTAACCATAACGAACGGGTGGGAGTGGCTTGGATGTGCCCTCCAACACCATCCCTGATTGCTCACCTCCATCATTTCCCCTCTGGCCTCGGCTAACACCACCACCAGAGCGAACAGTGTCCTTTCGGGACGGAAGTAAGGAATTGAGGTGCCGCCATCTTGGGGACCATGCATGTCCCTGCCCGCCTTTGCCTGGCACCCCTCCCAGGGAGGCTAACCCTGGCGCTGGCCGTGCCCTGCCTCTGCACCAGGTGTTGCCTCCCCATCTCTTAGGGAGATGACTTCTCCGACTATCTATTTCTTACCACAAAACTTGATCCAGTACTGGACCCCTGCCACTAAGGGGCCACCACTGATTACAACGGACGGGCCCGACCCACACCCAATCATACTTCCAAAATTTCAACCAACCGGGCCTTTAGCATGGCCAAATAACTGTCATTTCCTGCTGGGGATAAACGGACTCCATCTGGGCAACAATATTCAGGCATCCTGTGCGTGATCCCGCAATGGGACACCTTGTGATCGCCCTTCTGTATCACCCACTTGCCTATCTCCTGGTTGATCCTATCCATTTTCTGGGTCCTATCCATTTTCCTAGGGTGTATGGCTCTATCCCATTTTATCCGACCCACTAAGTTGCTCCAGACTATAGCTGTTCCTGGAAACAATTTCTTGACTTCTTAGAGGTTGATTTGTACAATCCAACCAAACCCCCTTTTTCTCCGGTAAATCGTTCTTGCCAAGGTGGATTACCACTATGTCCGGTGCCCCCCCCCCATCTCAGTCCTGAGGGTAGGAAGCAGCTGGTGCCACCTCATCCCACTGCACCCCATCCAGTGTATAACAGCTCAGGATGAGAGCCCCAATCGCGATCCCCAGGATGACTGCCCGGCTGCCTTCCCTGCCCACCTTACAAGACTCTGACGGGTGATCCAAATTACACTTTTACGGGGTAATCGCGCTGGACCAGGGAGCACAGATAAAAGACAAGGTTATTGCGATAGACTCTGCACGTAGGTTTGGTAGGCTGGAGATCACCATCACCCCACAGCCCTAATGCCCTGCTCCAAAAAACCCGCTGCGTCTGCAAATGAGGTCGCTCCTATTCTAAATGAATGTGATCCATACTCATAAGGTGGGAGGCCGAGGTGGCCCAGGGCCTGCTGGAGAACAGCGGTGAATTGGTGCCTTGTCGGGGGGAGCCATTTGCGTGTCTGAATAAAGCCCCCCCTGCCGGTGGGCGGGCTTTGAGGTATTATTCGAGGGCCAGCACCGGGTACAGGTTGGGAGCCCCTGCCTGGGAAAGGATGACTGTTTGGCCCCTCCCCCCTTTGGTCCATCTTGGACTGCCTCAACCTAAGGTGAAGGACCTGGTGTTCTATACGGGCATCCTCAATCGCTAGGGCTCGGTTTGTGCTGTCTGTCACAGAGGAACATAGTTTCTAATATCACTCTGTATCAATTATCTTGCTTATGTAAATCAATAAACTAACTTATCTTTATGAAGAAGTTTCTGTGTCTAACATTGGAACACAAGGAACACAAGTGAGCAACAAGGGCTTTCAAGCTCTTGGGACCCCAGAGAGAAAGAGTCTGTAAACGGGAAGGATTGGGCCCTTGGGTGACAAAAGGAGTTGTCTCTGCTGCAGGCTTGAATCAGCCAGAGAGAAAACTGATTCAAGTGGCCTGTAAGCAAGGGAAACTGAGTTACTCAAACCCAGTAAAGTGGGGGTGCGGACCTCCAACCCGTGATGCTGTCCCTGGCCGACTCGGCCACTACTTTGCTCACACAAAATGCTCCAAAGAAAGCAACCTTTAAGGCTGCGGAAAAAAGTGTTGACTCAAAAAGGTCAAAACACAGTCTCGTCAGGGAATTACAAAGCCTAACGAGAAGGGGGGGTGGGGCATGGGAGCCCTGGAGTCCCATTCCTTGGGTCTCTTCCGTGACCAACTTTCTAACATTCTGCGGGTGGAAAAAACCCTGTCTGGTGGTGTGTGCCCAGCCAGGCGACTCATGAAACCTAGTGCCGATAACTTGCCGGCGATGGTTCCCACTACTGCACCCACCCTCCTTAGGAACATGTCAGATTGGAGCATTTGTGCTTTGAGGATCGGGAAATCCAATGTCCAACCTTGCAGGGCCCTAAATTCTTGGAATTCCTTGAAAGCCTGTTCGTAGGCTGCGTGGGTCCACACGGCTAGGGATCCTTGAATAACATTGTATAACTCTATGATCCAAGGCTCCACACAGCAGGAGAGAGGGGATCTGTTGTTAGTCTGGCTCTGGGGACCAGGGAGCAAAAGCACTCCATCTGGAAGCGAGAAAGGGCATCGGCTGCGCTGTTACTAATCCCTGGGACGTGCTTGGCCACAAACAAGATGTTGTGGTGCAAGCATGTTAATACGAATACCCTAACTAACTTCATGACTCTGGGGGACCTGGAGGACATTGAGTTGACCACACGCACCACTGCCATTTTGTCACACCAAAAAACAATGGAAAGGTCCGCCAGGTCCCTGGCCCAAAGGCACACTGCCACTATTATTGGGAAAAGTTCCAAGAAAGTAAGGTCCCTGGTTATCTCTTGCTCCCGCCATTCGGGCGGCCATGGGGCAGCGCACCACCTCTGATGAAAATATATCCCCTAATTCCATGCCCCCCTGCTGCGTCTGAGTGGACCTGTAGCTCAGCCTCTAGCAGATCATTCCGCGAGAAACTAGTCCTGTTGTACTCCACTAGGAATGTTGCCCATGTCTGGAGGTCCTCTTTCATTTCCTGCATGACCCGGATGTGATAGTAAGGTGGAGGGTCACCCCGTAGCTTCACATAAAGTCATGACAAGAAGGCCCATCCCGGGGCGACCACCCTGCATGCGAAGTTCAAACTCCCTATCAAAGATTGCAATTCCCTAACAGTGATCTTCGCCACTGCCAGGCAGGCCATCACGTTGGCCATCAGGGCGATAAGCTTGTCACTCGGGAGGCGAGATATTCCCTGGACCGTATCGATTTCTATGCCCAAATATGTAAGCGTGGTGTCTGGCCCTCCCATTTTTCCCGGGTCCAGTGGAATTCCTAAGTCGTCAGCCACCCTCTGGAAGGTCTCCACCAGCCCAATACACTCACGGGTTCCCACCCGGCTGATAAAGAGGAAATCATCCAGATATTCCTTGATTTCCCCTTCCTCTGCCTGCTGCCAGACCACCCATTCCACAAGGGAGCTGAAATGCTCGAAGGCTGAACAAGAAATGCAGCCAACCCATGGGCATGACCCGATCAAAATAGAACTGGCCCTGAAAGTGGAAGCCCAAAAGGTGAAAACTGTCCAGGTGGATGGGCAGCAGGCGAAAGATGGATTTAATATCACACTTGGCTAAGAGTGCGTACTTGCCGACCCTTTTTAGCGCTTGTACCACAGCATCAAAAAGGACATATTGGCCTGAGGTGAGCTCCCCAGGGATGGCATCGCTGACTGACCGCCCCCATGGGTAGGATAGATGATGTATCATGCGGAATTCACCTGGTGTTTTCTTAGGAACTAGCCCTAAGGGGAAAAGGATAAAGTCCGCCATAGGCAGGGTTGCAAAGGGACTGGCCACCCTACCCTCACTAATCTCCTTATTCACCTTAGCCCATAGGACATGCTCTCGTCCCACTATGGATTTTAAGTTGGGGGAGGGTCTTGCCCGGTTTAACGTTCAGAGCGGGGATCCTAAAACTGTCCCGGAACCCTTCAACTATGTACAAAACGTTGTCTCTATTTGGATGACACCTCAATGCCCTGTCCAGCCTCCCCACCCTAACCGGGGTTGGGGCCCTTTGCATGGTTCTCGCCCAGGGGGGCTTCCTGGCCACCCTTCCCCTGGGGGGCTGGGTTACTCCTGCCCCTATTCTCAGGCTGCTGTCCTCTAGTACATGCTGTCATGGCGTGGTTCCCACTACAGATGGCGCACACGTGCCTGTATCTACACCCCCGAATGCCCACACCTACCCGTATGGGCGAACTCCCAACACTGCGCGGCCCCTGGACTCGGGGCCTTGCGGGCCTCGCTCCAAAAGGGGTCATTGGATGGTGCCACCTCTCCTCGTGTCAGGACGCATCCACTATCCATCCTGGGGGCATTGGCCGAATCATTCATGCTGTCAGCCAGTGAGCCACAGGTCCAGGGCATGTGTATCCCATTGTAGGCCGGGGGGTGTATGAAGCCCTGTGCCTAAAAGCCTCATCATACCTCAACCAGGCCCCAGAGGGGCCCATGTCGTAGGCACGGTGAACTATATCTGCGTACTTCATTAATGCATATGCGGGCGACGGGGCCCCTCCTGGCTGCCCCTGTATCGTGGGCAGCCCCCCGAAACTAGGATCATCTGCCCACAAGGGACCCGCGAGAGCCCTGTCTCCCGTCCCCGCTGCTGTGGGGCGTTCTCTCTCTGGGAACTCCCATGGGGCACCCTGTGGGCCAATTCTTATGCTTAGGGGCGCTGACCCACCCAACAAGGCGGGAAGAGTCCCGGGCCAGCTCCCAGTGGGGACCGGCCCTGGAGCAAAACCAGGCCCAGCCACCTGGACCGCGCCAGCAGATGCCACTGCAGGTGGGGCACTCCTGGCGTGTGCTGCTGCCATGTGGCGCATCAATGCCTCGCATCCCTCGAGCCTATCCTGCATGGCCCCTAACACTGCCAGGACAGAGCCCATGGCCGGGAGGTGGGGGCGGCCCACCATGGGACCCGAAGGACGAACCCCTACCTGGTGCGGTGGCAGTCCTTCCGCCACATCAGGGGTCAGGGGCACCCACGTTGCCCCTTGTGCCGGCTCGGCCTGCCGCGGACACCTCTTTGTCCTTGCCTTCCCCATCCAGCCCTCTCTGCTCTTTGCGGGAGGCTGGGAGCAAGGAATGCTGCTTGCTCGGACACTCCGAGCTCCNTCTCGCCCAGGGGGGCTTCCTGGCCACCCTTCCCCTGGGGGGCTGGGTTACTCCTGCCCCTATTCTCAGGCTGCTGTCCTCTAGTACATGCTGTCGTGGCGTGGTTCCCACTACAGATGGCGCACACGTGCCTGTATCTACACCCCCGAATGCCCACACCTACCCGTATGGGCGAACTCCCAACACTGCGCGGCCCCTGGACTCGGGGCCTTGCGGGCCTCGCTCCAAAAGGGGTCATTGGATGGTGCCACCTCTCCTCGTGTCAGGACGCATCCACTATCCATCCTGGGGGCATTGGCCGAATCATTCATGCTGTCAGCCAGTGAGCCACAGGTCCAGGGCATGTGTATCCCATTGTAGGCCGGGGGGTGTATGAAGCCCTGTGCCTAAAAGCCTCATCATACCTCAACCAGGCCCCAGAGGGGCCCATGTCGTAGGCACGGTGGAATATATCTGCATATTTCATTAAAGCATACACCTGTCTCTTATACACATCTAGATGTGTATAAGAGACAGGGACTGAGGTGAGCTCCCCAGGGATGGCATCGCTGACTGACCGCCCCCATGGGTAGGATAGATGATGTATCATGCGGAATTCACCTGGTGTTTTCTTAGGAACTAGCCCTAAGGGGAAAAGGATAAAGTCCGCCATAGGCAGGGTTGCAAAGGGACTGGCCACCCTACCCTCACTAATCTCCTTATTCACCTTAGCCCATAGGACATGCTCTCGTCCCACTATGGATTTTAAGTTGGGGGAGGGTCTTGCCCGGTTTAACGTTCAGAGCGGGGATCCTAAAACTGTCCCGGAACCCTTCAACTATGTACAAAACGTTGTCTCTATTTGGATGACACCTCAATGCCCTGTCCAGCCTCCCCACCCTAACCGGGGTTGGGGCCCTTTGCATGGTTCTCGCCCAGGGGGGCTTCCTGGCCACCCTTCCCCTGGGGGGCTGGGTTACTCCTGCCCCTATTCTCAGGCTGCTGTCCTCTAGTACATGCTGTCATGGCGTGGTTCCCACTACAGATGGCGCACACGTGCCTGTATCTACACCCCCGAATGCCCACACCTACCCGTATGGGCGAACTCCCAACACTGCGCGGCCCCTGGACTCGGGGCCTTGCGGGCCTCGCTCCAAAAGGGGTCATTGGATGGTGCCACCTCTCCTCGTGTCAGGACGCATCCACTATCCATCCTGGGGGCATTGGCCGAATCATTCATGCTGTCAGCCAGTGAGCCACAGGTCCAGGGCATGTGTATCCCATTGTAGGCCGGGGGGTGTATGAAGCCCTGTGCCTAAAAGCCTCATCATACCTCAACCAGGCCCCAGAGGGGCCCATGTCGTAGGCACGGTGAACTATATCTGCGTACTTCATTAATGCATATGCGGGCGACGGGGCCCCTCCTGGCTGCCCCTGTATCGTGGGCAGCCCCCCGAAACTAGGATCATCTGCCCACAAGGGACCCGCGAGAGCCCTGTCTCCCGTCCCCGCTGCTGTGGGGCGTTCTCTCTGTGGGAACTCCCATGGGGCACCCTGTGGGCCAATTCTTATGCTTAGGGGCGCTGACCCACCCAACAAGGCGGGAAGAGTCCCGGGCCAGCTCCCAGTGGGGACCGGCCCTGGAGCAAAACCAGGCCCAGCCACCTGGACCGCGCCAGCAGATGCCACTGCAGGTGGGGCACTCCTGGCGTGTGCTGCTGCCATGTGGCGCATCAATGCCTCGCATCCCTCGAGCCTATCCTGCAT
Organism: Sphenodon punctatus; assembly: GCA_003113815.1. Classification (NCBI taxonomy): domain Eukaryota; kingdom Metazoa; phylum Chordata; class Lepidosauria; order Sphenodontia; family Sphenodontidae; genus Sphenodon; species Sphenodon punctatus. Next base: position 3,648,334 of record QEPC01012592.1, on the reverse strand, counting down.
GGCCCCTAACACTGCCAGGACAGAGCCCATGGCCGGGAGGTGGGGGCGGCCCACCATGGGACCCGAAGGACGAACCCCTACCTGGTGCGGTGGCAGTCCTTCCGCCACATCAGGGGTCAGGGGCACCCACGTTGCCCCTTGTGCCGGCTCGGCCTGCCGCGGACACCTCTTTGTCCTTGCCTTCCCCATCCAGCCCTCTCTGCTCTTTGCGGGAGGCTGGGAGCAAGGAATGCTGCTTGCTCGGACACTCCGAGCTCCGAATGAAGCTGGAGGGGGTGCAGCGGGCGGAAAGGCCCCGCCCCACTCCCCGCTCAGAAAGGGGGGGCAAGCCCACGTCTGCCCATTGGCTACTGCCCCATTGCCAGGCAACCCTGGCCAGGCCGCCGTTCTTCCCGCCACGACCCAGCTGTTCGCCCGGCAGTTCCTCTCCCCCCCCCTCCGGCTGCAGCTAGCTTGCTGCAGTGGTAAGCACGGCCCTTCTCTTTGCCTCATCCCCCCCGGGAGCACAACAAGAGGCCCTGGTGGCTGCCCTTAAGGCTGGCCAAGGACCTTTTGCTTTTAGCTGTGCTTTAGGCCATGTTTTTGCGGACAGTTAGTTTGATTTAACTGGGTCTTACTTCTGTCTTACTCTGGAGGAGTTCACATGAACAGAGTTCTAAACTTATGGTTCTCTCCTAATCATCATCTTTTAAATATTTTCATGATTTATAACCTGCACCTTCCTGCCCAGTGGCAACTCATACTATGTAATTTCTAAAATCATGAGCATATACTCCCCTTTGGTTTATTTTGAAATAACTGTTTTGTGATTTTGTGTGAATACTTATCAGCATGAGGGTGACGACCAGGGTTCAGTGGCTATTGCTTCTGAGCTAGGGGGTAAAATTGATGCCGTACTACTTTGGTTTTTACTGTTTTTCTGAACACTACCATTGTGGTGTAGTTAGTTTGATTTATTTAAATCAAAATAGTTTGGTTGAGTTTACCTCTTTTAATTGGAATGTGGCCTCATAAATATCTAGAAGGAACTGGCTGGAGGCCTGAGACCTGCAATCCAACCTGAGCCTGATGGGACTCAGCTGGTCCTGTCAGATTTGGGTTGGGTACACTAACTGGCACAAGCCCCTCAAACTTGAGTTGAGTAGCAACAGGAGGCCTTGCCTTCCCCATGGAAAGCCATGATGTCATCGCACTCTGTGGGGGCAGAATTACTTTACAAAGGGATGGGGAACCCTTTAGTCCTGCCCCCCTTTTTGGTGAACTTTTCAAAACTAAACAGAAGAAGAAGAAACCATGTTGAATTAATATTGGATTTTATATCAAACACCTCCACTGCATGTTCGTTTTTGTTTTTTTCTGTTGCTTCTAACTTCACCCAATAGGAAATACACTTTAATAAATAAATAAGAAAGTGAAAAAGAAAGAGAGAAAGAAAAAGAGAAAGACAGACAAGACAGAAGCCCGGGTGACCCAAGAAAGATTTTTCCTTGGGGTGTTGACCCTGCTTATATTCTAGAAATAATGCCCCAAACCACAGACGGCCATCCTGCATGCTCATTTGTTTCCTGTGGTGCACCCTAGGACCAGCCATTTCAAACCCCAACATGCCAGGCTGGGATAATTTGTTGTTGCCTAGAAAATGGTGAATAAGGGAAGAATGCTGATTACTCAAAAGAAATTGAATAGATAGGATTAGTGGGGGGAGGTGTTTTTATGAGACCATCTGTTACACGATCTGGAGTCTCCATATAAAATCATGGCCCAGGCACTTAGTACAGGTTAACAAAAGCCTTTGAATAGAATAACTAATGGGTCAAACGCATCCTTGCTTGTAAGGTTAAGACCCACAAGTTCTCATTTGTAAGAAGGTTTGGGGTGTGTGTGAATTGGTTACTGGAGGGGAAAGGCATTAAATTAAAGGTGCTCGAATAACCCCATGGGACCCCTTCACAGATCCTCAGTATTATTTTTTCCTTAATGAAATGCAATTTAATGCAACCAATTCACCTTCCGCCAGCAGACCTTGGCTCCTGCATTTTTTGAAGGTTTGTCATGTCTCTGCTGCCTTTAGAAATGATTCCCCGCATCATCCACTCTTCACTTCTTTCTTGTTATTTAATGGCCATGGGTTTTGACATAAATGAGGGAGCATGTCAGCAGGGAGCCAAGGCTGTCATGGGCTTCACTTTGGTTTCCTCAACTCGTTGCTTTCTTACAACCACATAATAATGCACGCTTAAAGAATGGGGGCAGGGATCTGGCAGTGCATTTTAAAATGGAGGTGGCAGGAGCAGGGAAGAAAAATCTGTGGAGTATAAAATATGAATGGGGATCTGAGCTTCTGGAGTTCACGCTTGAATGGGCAATACTGTACAAGGGGGACCTGAATAGCCTTAGTCCAGGGTTCATTGGCTGGTCAAGACCTACTTAGAGAGAGAGAGATGCTGTTCTGGGAGGAATAAAAATACAGGACCAAAAGCCACAAACCATACTTATTGTCTTTGTAAAAGCAGTGATTTGTCTCAAAGGAGTTACCCATCTACTTGCTTTTTATGACTTGCTTAGTCTCATTTGCTGAATAGTTTTTAATAAAGCCATCTTTTTATTCCAGTTGGTCTTTTTCCACCAGCAAGCATCCCTTCTCCTTCCTTTCTCAGAGATCTTTCTGTTTACCTTGTTCTGCCCCTTTGGAGGAGAATGTGTCCCTTTGGAGGAGAATGTGTCCCTTTTCCCCATTGCCTTCCTTTTCTCAGCCCTATTTATCCTGCACCATTAACAAACTCTCTTTTCCGTACCCTGTCCTTGCCCTTTGAAGACTTTTCAGGTGTTGATATTACTATGGGTAAAAAAAAACAACATGCAGGCAGCAGGGCAGCTCCCTGGCCTGACGCAGAAAATGCCAGTGGCCACTCTGGGTCAGCGAGCGGCAGGTCTCCTGTCCACTTCTAGGTGGGTCAGTCCAACAAATATTGTCAGATCTCTCTTCAGCTGTGTTCTTTCCTGTAGAAATGAAAGGTCAGTTTGATTTTTTTATTTTATTTTTTTCGATAATGACAAAGTTGGATTGGATTTAATACCCTTGTTGACAAGTTTAGCAGAAAGGCCAAAGACTGAGTGTGGTGAACCAGGAACTGCCGGCTTGCCCCTAAAGGTCTGGCCTCTTCAAATCAGGATTAAAGAACACAGGTGCTGAGAGCTTATACTGTTACTGGCCATGCTGCCACTGTGAATAGACTGTCAATCTTGCATCAGTCAAGAGCATCAAGTTTACTTAAATAACATGTGCGCACTAAAATAGTCCAGAAGTCCCATGTATTCCCTCTGATTTACTACCTGCTAAAGGAATTAAGCACCTGGTGAAAGACATCCACTGCACTGCTAAAATATATGAAACAGTGAAACCGATCTGCTAAAGTACTTGTCTGTGCTTTAAATGAAAATATCTGTCATTCTTAAGAGTCATGCTTTAGTGTTCATTCCTGAAATTGCTGTTGAGAAAGCTGAGATTTGCATAAAGGTGTATCCCATTGGGACCATTTCCTCCTGCCACATGGGGAATGGTTGGTGGTGGCGGTCTTCCACCTGCAGGGATTCTTCATACAGCTTCAGAATATGAATTTCAGTATCCCACCAATGGTCTCAGCTATGCCCTGGAAAATCATCTCCATGGGTGAAAACAGACATGACGCACCCTTGGTGGTCATTTATGCATGTTTCAGGGCTGCATAGGGCACCAATACAGCCCTGCAACATGCATAAATAACCACCAAGGGTGGTTAGCGTCATGTCTGTTTTCACCCCATCTCTACCCCTTTTGGGGTCTCTGTGGGGTCCCAGTGACCAGAGACGTCCCCTCATGCTCATTAGTAGCAAACTGATTTCTCTAGAGAGACCCAGGACCCTGTGGTTCCATATTGGTAGCTTAAAGGTGAAAGGCCAGTGAATTAATCATCCCCCAAGAAAGAGACTATGTCCTATTTGATTAAATAAGTCCCATTTGAACTTTCCAAGGATAATGAAGAGCTAAATTGAAGGCTTCAATAAAGATCCAATGTAACCCTGCCACACTTAATGTGGCATGGTGGTGGTGGTTGTTTTAAAATCACAGTAAGGGAACCATAATGTCAATGCATCTCCTCTGGATGGTAGTTCACTGTCTAAACAGGAGTTGCAGAGCATTAACTCAGTCACATTTATGTATGCATGGTAAACATACTGCAACTGTGTATGTGAGTTAGTGGGTTAGTTTTTGTTTTTTTAAGGCAGCTTAAGCAATGTGTGCATAACTCTCAAGCAGATGTCTCATTTTAAAGCAGGGTAGGAAGGGGCTTCCCTATGAAGGTAAACAAGCATTTATGCACAGAGAGTACATATCTTTGCAACAGACTCCCTTTGCTATTGTTACAGATATCTGTTTGCCTTAGATATTCACTTCCTCAAATCAAAGTTAATCCTTGTTGATCCTGTGGTGAAGTCTTGATCTTATGTTTTGCTGTGTCTATCTGTTGCCATAGAGGCAACAGTGATGTCATAATTTGGTGTTACGTATCATTCACTACAAGGGTAAAAGCATGTTCTTGACCATTTGTAAAGACAGCAAAGGAAACTGCACATAGCATAGAAAAGTACTTGATCTGAAAGTAAGGCCGCCTTCTCACATTACCTTGAGGAGGGGGGAAACTTTGTGAGAGCAATCGTGCTGTATTCTCATAGGAATTAGCACATATGCTGCGAGAACACTCGTGCATGACCAGGTCCCCTGATGGTAGCTTTTACAATCGCAGGCGTTCTTACAGCATAAAAGCGGAATAGCACATTCCTATGTGTACTAATTCCTGTGAAAATACAGCTGTGATTGCCCTCGGATGTTCCTCCCTCCCCCTGGGTAATGTGAGAAAGCGACCTAATACTTGATATATTTCCCCATGTGAAACTTTCTTCTTAGCAGATGGGGAAAACTTATTGAAAGGGGTAACAATTCATTAACTCTAGTGTATGAGGGGCAAAAAGAATCAAAGTTGATGATAAATACATTCTGAAAATAAACAGGAACTTGGCAATGACATTTTTATTTGGCAGAAATACTGTTGACTAAAAGGTCAGCCTCATAATGAGCAAGATTGAAGAACAGTTGAAGTCATTTAAAAGTCAAACAGTTGCCAGCTTTTACTATTCTGTTGACAAATCTATTCTTTCCAGTTGTATATGGAAAAGCTATGGTAATCTTGGATATTTCTGTGTGTGTCAACTGTTGTTCTATGAGAATAACACCCTAAGAAACCCAATTGGGGATTAGAAACCATTGTACTAACCTGTAATACTGTCGCTTCCCCAAACCTTACAATTTAGGATATTGACAGTGGAATCAGCAAAATATTGTGGAAGGGGGTTGGAAAAGATTGGCATCATTATTTATTTAGTACCAGCAGCGTAACTGGCACTGAACAACAACTAGAGACAAGTATAGACAGGTGTATTGGAACAAGCAAGGTGTAATTTGTGGGTGAGTTTACCAGAGCTCAGCCCTGGCAATTAAATTCAAAGGAGGCTTTGCCCCAGGAAATGTTCCAATTAGGAGTGTGCACCCAGAAATGTGGAAGACCAGGGAAAGGTCAGTATTGGCCATATCTGGTTAGAAATGAAAACCATAAAAAACCTAGATGGTTTAATTTGGCTTTCATTAATGACTTTTCTGTCCGAGCCAGCCCTCATCTAGATTAGATCAGATCAAATCAAATCAAATCACAAAAGCTCCTGTTTTATATTGAGTTGTAGAGAGGCAGGTTAGTTCAGTAGTTGGACTGCTAGCCAGAAAACAGGGTTCAGTTCCCTGCACAAGCTCCAGGGCAGAGGCTTATGAGACAAGGAGTATGGGGCAGGCTTGGGCCTCAGCAATATATATTATAAATTGTATAAATTTGTATAACTGGGCACAAAGTAACCAAAATGATATAGGTACTTGTCATAGCCATTAATTTAGGAATGGTGACTGCTGTAGCCCATCACCACCAAGAGTCCTGGCTACCCCCACCACCCCCCAAAATAAAAAAAAAAAAAAAAAAAAAAAAAAAAAAAAAAAAGGTAAGGTCTTAAACTAAGGATTTTTAAAGTGGGGCTGCTTTCCAATGGGTTTCCAGTTCAGTTGTGTTAAGATTGTACCTTATCTTGTTTTTAACCATCTTCACACATAAAAGAAAGAATTAAACTAGTTTCAGCACACTGTTCCTTCCCTCCCATCTCTATGTGAGAAGCACATCACATTTCCCCTTTGTGAGGACTTTTGGATATTGTAAGAACATACTGGGTCAGACCAATGGTCCATCAAGCCCAGCATCCTGTCTCTGAAAGTGACCAATCTCAGTTGCTTGGGAGAAGTACCAAACAGGCCACAATGGGGTGATCCATTCCCTGTTCACTCCCAGCTCCTGACAGTAAGAGGTTACATCCCCCAAACTTACTTGACTAATAACCATTAACGGACCTACCCTCCAATAACTCAGCCAGTCCTTTTTAAAACCCTGCTATACTACTGGCCTTGACCACATCGTCTGGCAACAAATTCCACAAGTTAATTGTGCATTCCGTGAAAAAATAGTTTGTTTTTAAATCTGATGCCAGTTAGTTTCATGGAGTGTCCCCTAGTTCTAGTACTATATGAAAGGGTAAATAACCACACCCTGTTAACACGTTCCACAACACTTATGATTTTATAAATGTCTATCATATCCCCTCTCAGTAGTCGCTTCTCCAAGCTGAAGAGCCCTTATCTGTCAAGCTTCACTTTGTATGGAAGCTGTTCCATACCCTTTAACATTTTTGTTGCCCTTCTCTGTACAGTTTCTAGTTCTACTATATATATTTTTTGAGATAGGCAACAAGAATTGCACACCATATTCAAAGTGAGGTTGCACCATTATATTGCACCATTACAGTCATTATATTTTAAGTTTTATTCTCTATCCCTTTCTGAATAATTCCTAACACTCCATTTGCTATTTTGACCACTGCTGCACACTGAGTTGAGTATTTTCAATGTATTGTCCACCATGACTCCAAGATCCTTCTCTTGAGTGGTAACTCCTAATTTAGAACCCAATGTTGTGTACTTATAGTTTGGATGATTTTTCCCTATATGCATCACTTTGCACTTGTCCACATCAGATTTAATCAGCCATTTAGATGCCCAGTCACCCAGTCTCGCAAGGTCCTTCTGCAATTCGTCCGAGTCCGCTCGGGTTTTAACTACCTTGAATAACTTTGTGTCATCTGCAGATTTGACCACCTCACTCTTTAATCCCTTTTCCAGATCATTAATGAATATATTAAACAACCTATTGCAAAGAGGTTTTTCTTCCCAAACCAATCTGGAATGCCCAACCAGTGCCAGAGGACTCGGTAGAAAGTTGATAATCCAGTGTATCCCAAGTCATCTTTGTGGTGATGGTAAAGCTTTTAAAACTGGCTTTCAAGTGCTGGTGAACTCCCCAACTAGTTGTAGCTCCTTCCTAAAGTGTGTGTTCCTTCTTTCTCGAGTAGTGTTTTTGACATTCCTGTTGGATTTGGGGTATCTTCCCCTTCTCATATCACGTAGGTGTAGGCCAGAGGCACAGCAAGAGTTGGTATGATATGCATCTTAGCCTGAGCAGCTTGTACTGGGATTGTAATCCTTGCAGGAGTCAGCCTTGGTATTGAAGACAAAGGACTGTACTGTAGAGGTCCGAGTTGTTTAACCCATACTTGGATTATCCCTGTTATAATGCGTGCGCCTGTGTGTGTAGTAGTAATCCAGATAAAGGGGAATTGTTGGATATCATGTTACTGTTGGCTTCTGAAATGGTGTGTTATCTGTTTTGACATTATTATTATTAATAATTATTTATTAATTATTTTTTTACCATCTAATACAAAACCTTCTGGTTTACAAAAAAAAATAGTTAAGGTGGGTTCTTGCTACTTAAACCCCCAAAACTAAGGAAATCTTTTCTAAGCCGAGCAACCAAAGGAAAAAAAACATAACAAAAACAACCCCACATCTCCCAAATGTCTGCCAAACCCGCCTTAACTATGCAGTGTTAATTTTTTTGTTTGGTTTCCTATCCTCAGCCTCATGGTCTTAGCTTTAATTGGGAGGGGGTTGTACCCCCAGACTGCTGTCCACTTTGCATGATATACATACACGTGCAGTTACTGGTTTCTTTCCACCCACGCATCATAGAGTCAGCTTGTCTCCACCGCCATAGCACAGCATAGGGTGAAAACAGACATGATGCTAACCACCCTTTCACCACCCTTGGTAGTCATTTATGCATGTTTCAGGGCTGCATAGGGCACCAATACAGCCCTGCAACATGCATAAATAACCACCAAGGGTGGTTAAAGGGTGGTTAGCGTCATGTCTGTTTTCACCCATACTCACGTAATTCTAGTGATGAGCTTTGCCCATGGTGCTTGTGAGGAGAGGTCAGAGCCATGTTCCCGATGTTCTGTGTGGTGGTTGTATGTCCCTGTAGGCATGTACAAGGCGGTTATGACATGCTGGGCTATGTAGTCCATGTAGGACCTGTGCCATCTTAATGGGTTTGTCATGGTATCCCTTGGAATAATTTCAGAGGGATAATGCGGTAGCTTGCTATTTTCTAAGTAGTAAAAATATTTTCCCCGCAGTCGGTTTTGTTTGTTGTCTGTCTGCAAGTTAAACAACTCAGCGGATAGGTAAAGAATATGCTGTCCATTGTTTTAATGTCGCAGCAACCTGTAATGAAGAAACTTTTTGTAACATTCAGTAGTTTTGGCTTTTAACATTGCATAGTTCAGGCAGGTTTGGCAGGAGTTTTTGAGATGTGGGGTGGTTTTTGTTTTGGTTTGGTTTTTTTCCTTTGGTTGCTGGGCTTAGGAAATATTAATTTCCTTGGTTTGGGTTTTTTTGTTTAAGTAGTAAGAAACCGCCTTAACTATTTGTTATAAACGAGAAGGTTTTGTGTTAGATATCATCATCAGGTTTTGACCAAGTAATGGCAGTTGCTACAGACTCCTCCTCACCTTCACTGTGTCCCTTTCACAGCACCTGGATTGACAGCTAACGTAAATGCTAAAAAATAGCATTCTGCTAGTTAGCACTTGTGAAGCTCTGCTCAGCACAAAAACTCTGCCCTGGTTACTTCAGGAATCATCAAGGGCAGCTCCACGTTGAGTGCATTGCTGTAATTTAGCCTTGAGGTGATGAAAGCATGGATGACTCGGGCCATTTTCAATGAGTTTCAGATGAAGCTCTTAACGAGAAACACCAGAAAGGAGACCACAGTATGATACACTGATGTTATGGGTCAGGTTTACTACTTGAGTAATTGATAGAATCAATTCAAATAAAATCACCAGTGAAACAAATGGACTTGTATCTACTTAACCCCAAATATAGTCAACGGTAGGATTTCAAGTTGCTTTACCTCCCTCATGCTGACATTCTTGTTTTCTAACTGTATGTTACACTGAGGAACAAGCCTGTGGGATTAGGAGGCACCAGCTCTGAACTGGGGTAATGCAGGCTCCCCTGCATTTTTAATGTCTGTCTGGCCCATAGTGTCAGGGGGTTTGAGTGGACCCTGACTAGACAATTATGAAATGCAGCTAATGCCCACATCTTCCAAAGCAGATGAGGAATAACCAAGTCACTTCCCTCACCTCCCCGCTGCCATTCAGTCACATCATCCGCCATTGCACAAACACCACCCCCTAACGAAAAGGAACATATTCTCTCTACCCTCCCGCAGTAAGGGAATAGATCAGCATTCAAAATATCTGTCCACCAGTGTGGCCAAGTTGGATCTGGGATACTTCCACAGCAACTGATTCCATCTGGGACTGCTGGAAGCAGAAGATAGCATAGGGTATACTTCTATTCCTCTGCCCAATCAGGGCTTGAGGGGTGTGAATGTATGTCAGCTCTTCCTGTCTACTAATTCAGGCTCAGGACTGGTCTTTGCAGAGTGTGTACGCACACTGGGGTGTGGGGGTGGAGGCAGACTGGCTGGCTGTGAGTGTATGCTGGTTGGGAGGGAGGGGCTCTGTGTGTGTGTGCGCGTGCATCTTTCTCATGAGGATGGGGGCAGTGAGTGTGTGTGTGCTGGGAGGTACCTGCTGACCGGTTAGGAGGCAGCTGGGAGAGAGAGCAGCTGGGGTGGTGGTGATGTAAGTTCCACCCCTGAGGCCGCTGCCAACACTATAAACCCCTCTTTAAGCTCCCCGCCACCCCTTGCCAGCAGTCCTGCCCTCCTCCCCAGCCACCAGTCATTATGACACCAGGGCCATGGCATAGAATGTTCGTGATAGCTGCAAGCCCCATAGCACAAAATGGGGATTTCTCCATCTGATTTCTCCATCCCCCTTAAAATAAACTTCACTTCTACACCTCAGAGGACCCCATTCCTTTTTTTAAAATCTCATTCAGGGATACTTACACATCTCCTAAAAATAGAAAACCCTGACAAAAAACTCACCAACCCAAAAGTAAACAGCCTGAAAAATCCAATGTAAGTGAATAGAGGCAGTTGCATTGGAACTCCTACCCACCTTAACTAATAGAGCCGCTCCTGCAGCTTTATTAATTATTATTTATTAGTTATTATCTTTTACCCTGCCCTTCCTGCCAAAGGTGGCTCAGGGCAACTTCATTAAACACAAAGCATAAACATAATCCATATAAAACTACATAATCATAAATACCCTCCCAGCCCTACACACCATTCCTCCAACCCTCTCTTCTCCCCAGTTCCCAACCCCCTAGCTTATCCCTACACCAACAACTCCCCCTACCCCCTCCTTCCCTAGCCCCCGCTACCAAATGCCCTTGTAAACAAAACTGTTTTGCACTGCTTCCTAAAGGCGCTCAAACCCTGAATTAAGTGAACCTCCCGGGGGAGGGAACTCCACAGAGTGGCATCCAAGAACACACTCCTCATTGTGGAGACAGAGGCCACTTTCAGACCACACACACACACACTGCATATTCTAGCTGTGGGGGGGAATGCGCAAGCCAGGATAATGCACAGGTGCAGGGGGAGGTCTGAAAGTGGCCTACGTTAAAAACTGGAACCTCCAAATAAGTGTCCCCGGCTGACTGCAAAGGCCACAATGGGACATGACAGGCCAGGCGATCTTCCAGATAAGTGGGTCCCAAGCCATTTAGGGCTTTTAAAGGTCAAAACCAGCACCTTGAATTGTGCCCGGAAGACAATAGGCAACCAGTGCAGATCCCGGAGCACTGGTTGGTTTGACTTTTTCAGTGGAACAGACACATGATTCTGCAGATTTTTGACCTTCAGCGCTAATTATGTACACAAAAAAACACTTCATACTTGCAACACTTACCCCATTAATCTGACACTAGGTCAAAGCTGACCAAACCAGACTTCTTGAGCATTTTGCCAATAAGGCTATAAACTCTGCTCTCCAGATCAAAAATGGCTAGCTCTGCTGCACTATTTTTTTTTCCTTTTAAGAAGCTTATAGAAGGTGAAGGCACAATATCATGGACAAGGCCAGTGAGACCATCTAGACCAACCATTCAGCCAAAGAGAGGTTTGTCGGCGCACCCCAATGAGACACAAAGACATTAGTTGGCTTCAAAAACTGGCCACATTCTTTATTTACTCAAAATTCAAAACGAGGTCAGTGGGTAATTGCACAGGCAATTTTGGATCCAGTATGCTATGCTAATAAACTTATTAACTTTTGATGCCTACGTGGATGTGACCTCCAGCGTTGGCATCCTTAACTGTCAACCCCCCTTTTCGACAGCACCCTGGCTCTGGCCGAAAAGGGGTATAGGCCCAACCCCAAAGGGGTATAGGCCCAAGGAGGTTGGTGCTCAGAGGCCAGTGGACAGCACATGTCCTTTGACGTCACTACGACACGCCTCCCAGAGTCATGACCCCAGTGTGTGCTCTGCCCGCATCACTCTGGTTATCATATCCCCATCTCTTAAGGAGATGACTCTTCCTATGCTGTTCCTATTCTATTTAGCCTACTACAGCATATTGGATCCCTGCCACAAAGGGGGAGACAAATGTATTCCCCCAACCCCCACCACCTCTTTAAACTACAATCCTCTAAGATGTTCGGCCAATGCAGCTAAATATAATTCGTTCCCTGCTGGTGACAGGTGTACCCCATCATCATGGAACAGATCCGTCCTTCCCCTAACTATGTCAGGATGTTGAATGATTGTTCCCCCTAAATCAGACACCCATTTTGCTATCTCTCGGCTAATGTTTCTTCTGGCCTTGTCTACTCTGCCTGGTTTAATTGCTGTTTCCCACTTAATGCGAGGTAAAAAACTAGTCCACACTATGTGGACACCTATAAACCAACTTTTAATCATCAATAAATCTTGTTTAATTTTTATTATTAAATTAACCCTTTTCCTGTCTGGGAGGTCATTTTTCCCTAGGTGAATTACCAATATGTGTTGGGTTGATGACTCCCCCAAGGTTCTCAACAGCGGTAGCAGTTGGTTCCATCTCATTCCTCCCTTGCCTATCCACTTTATAGTGAACCTATCTCCCAGTCTTAGATGAACACCCCAGTCGTTTGTCCTAGCAGCTCTGTTTGCCCATCGCATCAAACTCTGGCCCACGATCCATACCACACATCTTTCGGTCCTGGTATGCCTAGGTCCTACCAGAAACAAAAAACACCAGTGTTTACTTAGCATAAGGTCAAACATACTTTTTATATGCCCCTGACCGCCATCTTCCCACTGCCTTGATCGATTCCTCTGGTAAACCCGTTTCTGCAGCTGTTGTAGCAGCACTGATCCTAAAGGAGTGGGACCCAAATGCCCCTGCGGGCAATCCTGCCTTGTTCAGGGAAGCCTTAAGTACTGTGGTGAATTGATGATTCGGAAGTGGGGTACCTAACCTATGAACGAATAAGTATCCAGGGACTTGGGGGCAAATAGCCAAGTACCGCCTCATCTGTTCTACTGGGCATATAGCCTTAATCCCACATTGATATAGGTCGACGTTTTGTCCCCTACTTCTCTGATCTGTTTTGGAACGTCGTATTTTAAGCCTCAAGTTCCAAGTTCTAGAGTAGGAATGCCCTCTCTGTGTTGTCCTTCCGTGATCTGGGCACAACCTCACTAATTCTAAACCTTCCAAAATATGTTATACACTGAAGTAAACAACTGTGCCTCAAAGGCATTGTGACATACTGCTGTTAGTGTCTGACTTAATTGGACCAGTACAGGGGTGGATATTGGTGCTCTTGGTGTGGTAGTGGCCGGATTAGCCCTGGCCCAACTTTCATACGTACGCTTCAAATAGAAGCCTTTGTCGGGAGATGGAAAACCCTTCAGTCTACTAACGAAGGATAGTGCCGCAACTTTTCCCGCTATAGTGCCTCCTCATGAAGGTGCATTGCAAACTGAATTACTTCTAGTTCCCTTATAGGAAAGCCATTCCCCCATCCTCTGTTAACCCTGAATAGCTGGAATTCGTGGAAGGCCCTACATTACGCAGCTTGAGTTCTGGATGCCAATGATCCCTGTACGATTGACTGCATCTCTAACTCCCAAGGTTCCACACCCCCGGTGGTAGGGGGTCTGGTACTTCTCTGGCTTCCGGTGCCATTGCCCGGAATCGTTCGATCTGAAACCGAGAAAGGGCGTTGGCTATGCTGTTGTCAATGCCTGGCACGTGCCGTGCGGTGAACAAAATGTTATCCTTCAAACATGCCTTAACCAATGTCCATACCAGTGACCTAACCCTTGGAGAATGAGATGAAAGAGTGTTGACCACGTGTACTACCGCCATGTTATCGCACCAGAAAAGTATGGTGCTGTCGGCAAATTGCCATGCCCACAATAGGACGGCGACAACTATTGGAAATAGCTTGTGGAATGTTAAATCTCTGATTACACCCGCTTCATGCCACCCATTGGGCCATGCGCTGCGCACCAGTGTGTCCAGAAATATATTCCAAATCCTGCCCCTCCGACCGCATCGGAATGGACCTGCAGTTCGGCTTTAAGTAACATTCGGTCCCTCCAAAAGCTCACACCGTTGTACCCTTCCAAGAAGTCCAACCATGTCCCCAAGTCCTGTTTCATTTCCCTGGTGACCCTAATTCTGTAATGGGGCTGTACGTGGCCTCTCAGCTTGTTGTACAACCTGGATAGGAAAGCTCTGTCTGGTGCAACTACGCGGCATGTGAAGTTGAGGCTCCCTATCAATGATTGCAAGGCCTGTACAGTAACTTACGAGCTACCATGAATTCCTTAATCTTTTGTTTTGTACTCTTGATCTTATGTCGGGGCAATCTTGACTGTTTCAATTTGGTATCTAATTCTATTCCTAGGTAAGTGATCGATGTGTCCGGGCCTTCTGTCTTCTCAGGGACTAGAGGAACGCCTAATTCCTCTGCCAGTTCCTGAAACAGACACAAGGTGGCCGCACACGCCCCTTCCCCAGGCAGGCATATTATTAGAAAGTCATCTAAATATTTTGTTACCTCGCCCTCTTGTAGTCGTTGCCTGAATATCCATTCTACGAGTGAACTAAAGCGTTCAAACGCAGAGCAGGATATGGAGCACCCCATGGGCATGGCTCGATCGTAGTAATACTTGCCCTCAAAATGAAAACCTAATAGATGGAAACTACTAGGGTGCACCGGCAGCAGGCGGAATGCCGATTTTACATCACGTTTTGCCATAAGTGCACCACTTCCCATTGCCCTAGTTTTTTGCACTGCATCATCAAAAGATGCATACTTAATGGTTGAAAGTTCCTTTGGTATAGCATCATTTACGGAGAAGTCCCAGGGGTAGGATAGATGATGTCTCATCCGAAATTCTCCCGGTGTCGTCTTGGGGATGATCCCTAGGGGTGATATCACCATGTTGTTGATGTGTGTGTGTGTGTGTGTGTGTTCAAAGGGGCCAGCCACACACCCTTCTGCTACTTCCTTCCCCATTTTTTTTTTCTCTCACTAATTCTTCACGCCCTTCTAACGATTTCAAGTTGTGGGTTATGCTGTGCTGGGAGACTGGGCCAGCTGAAATGAGGAATCCATTTCTAAAACCGTGCACTACATAATGGACCTAACGTGTTGGGGTGGGATCTTAATGCTCTAAGTAATCAATTCGGACCGACGTTGGTCCCCTTACCAGGGTGGGGCCCCAGGGGTGCTCCCTGTGTTCCTTTTCCATTTCCTGCTCCCTGATTAAACCTACCCCAATTACTCCTTTGCTGAGGGCCATAGCAGGTGATTGCCGTGTTCCCCCCCGCCCTAAGTTGGAGCATACGTGTCGAAACCTACAGTTGCTTCGATTGCACCATCCCGCCCTGTTGTATTCCTAGCACAGGCCGGGTAATCCTTGTCCCACTCTGCGGCCGTCGCCACGAAATGGCTCATTCGCAGGTGCCGCGCCTCCCCGAACTAAGGGGTGCCCACTGTCCACCCGAGGTGTATTCGTGGCATCAATCATGCATTAGAACCACAAATCAGAGGCATGCTTGTCCCATGGGAGCCCCGGAACATTGGCTGCCCTATGGCAAAATGCTTCGTCATAGCGTAGCCATGCGCCAGGGGGTCCTGTACCGTGTGCCCTGCAGACGATGTCTGCATATTTATGTAGCTCCAATCCACGCCCTGGATCGACTTGCATTATTACACTCATGTATACTGCATACGCGGATGTCCAGTTATCCCAATTACGATCAGCTTTGGGCTGACTAAACTTTTTCTTTTGCCTCCCCTCGTTCGGAGTGATCCACAATGGGATCGCTGAACAAAAGTGCAAAGAGATCTACATGCTCACCTCGGCATATATTATCTTTCGTAGCTTGTGGCATATGATTGCCGAATGGGGCTGCTACGTCGAGTATGACCCCCCCGGGGGGGGCGATTCACCTTTGGTGTTTCTGTAACTGACGCCGTTGGGGCAGAAATTGCCCCTTGGGTTGGACTAGGAGTGTCTCTGGGGCTGGCCCCGCCTGCCAATAGGGCCCTCACTACCGGTGGGGTGGGGGCCTTTTGTCCTATATTTGGGCCTGTTGCTGGGATGACCCAAGCCCCATTCACCATGAGAAGTTGTGGGGTGGCTTGCTGCGGGCCGGATGCTGTATCCCCAGCTAGGGTTACAACCGCCTGGCCCCCCACTGTGCTAGTTAGGGGGTCGGCCTGAATACCCAAAACCCCGGCCGCCTGGAGGGTTGTTGTGTGTCTTCCCCTCATATTCCTGATACCAGTTGTCCCTTCACCCCCAACCCCCGTGCTCCCCCATCCGGAATGCTCACCATACTCCGACGCCCTTTGCGGTGCACGTTCCTGGGGTTCTCCTGCCTCCTGTACCCATGCGCGGTCTTGTACCCCCCCGACTCAGCTCTCTTTCCAGCGCCAGGATCCTCCTCCACAGCTCTGCATCGCCCTGGTCATCCAACTGGTCAGGCTCCTGCAACCGCATCCTGCTCACCCGTGGTTCATCACCTGCAGGACGATCTAACACCCNTATTCCAAATCCTGCCCCTCCGACCGCATCGGAATGGACCTGCAGTTCGGCTTTAAGTAACATTCGGTCCCTCCAAAAGCTCACACCGTTGTACCCTTCCAAGAAGTCCAACCATGTCCCCAAGTCCTGTTTCATTTCCCTGGTGACCCTAATTCTGTAATGGGGCTGTACATGGCCTCTCAGCTTGTTGTACAACCTGGATAGGAAAGCTCTGTCTGGTGCAACTACGCGGCATGTGAAGTTGAGGCTCCCTATTAATGATTGCAAGGCCTGTACAGTAACTTTACGAGCTACCATGAATTCCTTAATCTTTTGTTTTGTACTCTTGATCTTATGTCGGGGCAATCTTGACTGTTTCAATTTGGTATCTAATTCTATTCCTAGGTAAGTGATCGATGTGTCCGGGCCTTCTGTCTTCTCAGGGACTAGAGGAACGCCTAATTCCTCTGCCAGTTCCTGAAACAGACACAAGGTGGCCGCACACGCCCCTTCCCCAGGCAGGCATATTATTAGAAAATCATCTAAATATTTTGTTACCTCGCCCTCTTGTAGTCGTTGCCTGAATATCCATTCTACGAGTGAACTAAAGCGTTCAAACGCAGAGCAGGATATGGAGCACCCCATGGGCATGGCTCGATCGTAGTAATACTTGCCCTCAAAATGAAAACCTAATAGATGGAAACTACTAGGGTGCACCGGCAGCAGGCGGAATGCCGATTTTACATCACGTTTTGCCATAAGTGCACCACTTCCCATTGCCCTAGTTTTTTGCACTGCATCATCAAAAGATGCATACTTAATGGTTGAAAGTTCCTTTGGTATAGCATCATTTACGGAGAAGTCCCGGGGGTAGGATAGATGATGTCTCATCCGAAATTCTCCCGGTGTCGTCTTGGGGATGATCCCTAGGGGTGATATCACCATGTTGTTGATGTGTGTGTGTGTGTGTGTGTGTGTTCAAAGGGGCCAGCCACACACCCTTCTGCTACTTCCTTCCCCATTTTTTTTTTCTCTCACTAATTCTTCACGCCCTTCTAACGATTTCAAGTTGTGGGTTATGCTGTGCTGGGAGACTGGGCCAGCTGAAATGAGGAATCCATTTCTAAAACCGTGCACTACATAATGGACCTAACGTGTTGGGGTGGGATCTTAATGCTCTAAGTAATCAATTCGGACCGGCGTTGGTCCCCTTACCAGGGTGGGGCCCCAGGGGTGCTCCCTGTGTTCCTTTTCCATTTCCTGCTCCCTGATTAAACCTACCCCAATTACTCCTTTGCTGAGGGCCATAGCAGGTGATTGCCGTGTTCCCCCCCCCGCCCTAAGTTGGAGCATACGTGTCGAAACCTACAGTTGCTTCGATTGCACCATCCCGCCCTGTTGTATTCCTAGCACAGGCCGGGTAATCCTTGTCCCACTCTGCGGCCGTCGCCACGAAATGGCTCATTCGCAGGTGCCGCGCCTCCCCGAACTAAGGGGTGCCCACTGTCCACCCGAGGTGTATTCGTGGCATCAATCATGCATTAGAACCACAAATCAGAGGCATGCTTGTCCCATGGGAGCCCCGGAACATTGGCTGCCCTATGGCAAAATGCTTCGTCATAGCGTAGCCATGCGCCAGGGGGTCCTGTACCGTGTGCCCTGCAGACGATGTCTGCATATTTATGTAGCTCCAATCCACGCCCTGGATCGACTTGCATTATTACACTCATGTATACTGCATACGCGGATGTCCAGTTATCCCAATTACGATCAGCTTTGGGCTGACTAAACTTTTTCTTTTGCCTCCCCTCGTTCGGAGTGATCCACAATGGGATCGCTGAACAAAAGTGCAAAGAGATCTACATGCTCACCTCGGCATATATTATCTTTCGTAGCTTGTGGCATATGATTGCCGAATGGGGCTGCTACGTCGAGTATGACCCCCCCGGGGGGGGCGATTCACCTTTGGTGTTTCTGTAACTGACGCCGTTGGGGCAGAAATTGCCCCTTGGGTTGGACTAGGAGTGTCTCTGGGGCTGGCCCCGCCTGCCAATAGGTCCCTCACTACCGGTGGGGTGGGGGCCTTTTGTCCTATATTTGGGCCTGTTGCTGGGATGACCCAAGCCCCATTCACCATGAGAAGTTGTGGGGTGGCTTGCTGCGGGCCGGATGCTGTATCCCCAGCTAGGGTTACAACCGCCTGGCCCCCCACTGTGCTGGTTAGGGGGTCGGCCTGAATACCCAAAACCCCGGCCGCCTGGAGGGTTGTTGTGTGTCTTCCCCTCATATTCCTGATACCAGTTGTCCCTTCACCCCCAACCCCCGTGCTCCCCCATCCGGAATGCTCACCATACTCCGACGCCCTTTGCGGTGCACGTTCCTGGGGTTCTCCTGCCTCCTGTACCCATGCGCGGTCTTGTACCCCCCCGACTCAGCTCTCTTTCCAGCGCCAGGATCCTCCTCCACAGCTCTGCATCGCCCTGGTCATCCAACTGGTCAGGCTCCTGCAACCGCATCCTGCTCACCCGTGGTTCATCACCTGCAGGACGATCTAACACCCTGGACCCTCTTTGCTTGGCCAATGAGGTACCAGGGGCTGGCGCCGCTCTGAGGGCGGCTGGAGCAGCCCTGAGAGCTCTTCGGCGCTGGTAGTCGCCCAGCCCTGGCACTCCTTGTTGGTTTATCACATTCCCTAGTGGCTCTGTCCCAGGAGCTGGGGGCACGTTCGACTGCGTGCGTGGCCTGTGAAGGTTGGGACTACTGCCCTCCCGCCCCCCCCGGAAAAAAACTGGCCAGGTTCCGATGCAGCTGACTGAAGGCCTTCCATCGGGGGAGGGGCCTTCCATCAGGGGAGGGGCCTAGTCAAATGTGTACAGGGCCTCCATAATTGCCCCTGCTGGCTGCACTCACAGAGGTTGCTCCCCCTGCTGTGTACCCATCTAGACCCCGCTGACCCCCTGATTGGGGAGGTTGTGGGTTGCCCCTGCTGGCCACACCAGCAGGGCCTGCTCCCGCGGCCGTGTACCCGCTTATTATTTATTTTTATTTATTTATTTAAAATTTATATCCCGCCCCTCCTGCCCTCAGGGCAGCCCGGGGCGGTGAACAACATTCAATAAAATTTTAAAACACAGTATGTGGGGAAACACCCCACCCTACCCCTCGCCAAAAGCCTGAAGGAACAGCCAGGTCTTACATACACGCCAAAACAGCAGGAGAGTGGGAGCCAACCGAGCCTCCTCCGGGAGCGAATTCCACAGCACAGGGGCAGTCACCGAAAAAGATCTAACGTTGGTGGCCACCCGCCTCGCCCAGGGAACCTCCAAAAAGGCTCCCATGGACGATCTCAAGGGTCACATGGGGGGGTGAGGCGGTCCCGCAGATAAGCAGGGCCCAGGCCATGAAGGGCTTTAAAGGTTAAAACCAGCACCTTGAACCTGGCCCGGTACTTTATAGGCAGCCAATGCAGAGCACTGGTGTCATGCGCTCCCTGCAACCCCGTCCCCGTAAGGAGACGGGCTTAGCCCCCGCTGACCCCCTGGTTACAGGGGTTGTGGGTTGGCCGATATGGGGAGGGGCCTATTGGGCCCCCTACCTCCTTGTATCTGGAGGGGGTTGTATCACCCTTTCTCCCTGGCACAGTGCCTGCTGTGTGTGGGGGCGCTACCTGTGTGCCCCTTGCATTAGCTTCAGTGTGGGCCTGATCGTACACCCTCCTCCACCCGGTGATTTGGCCCTCACACAGGCCAGAGACTGCCATAGGGTCTTCCACTGTTTCCCCGGGGGGGTGGGGTGCGGGCCCGCATCTGGGCCTCGCAGGCAGTGAGGCGGGCTAGGATCACAGCCCTGGGGGGGGGGGGGATCTCCTCCCCGGCCACCTCACCCATCCCAGGCGGATCGTCCGCCACGGGCCGCTGCTGCGCGGCCGCAGCCGCCCTCTTTTTCTACTTCGCCGCCGCCTTCTTCGTGCGGCCCATCCCGCCGCTTCAGATTCCCGAACCGGACCTGTGACCAGCACGAGGGAGCTTGCTGCTGCTCAGTTCTTCCGCCGCTGAATGCCAAGATGCGGCCTTCTTAGAAGGGGCGGGCCGCTCATTTCTCTGCACCTTGCGCCCTTCGCGCATGCACACAATCCGTGGTTGCCATGGCAACCCGTTTACAAGGCAGAGAAGCATTCTAGAATGCTCCCTGCTGCGACCTTTCCTCTGTGCCTCCTTCCTGGGGAACAACAAATTCCCCGTTGCCGCAATGGCGGCGGCGAAGGGGACTACTTTTCTCTGGTGTGTTTGTAATTAAATGGTTAGATCAGATCACATTTTAGACGAATGAACGCATAGGCAGTTGTGTCTCTTTAATTCAAGGATGAAAAATTGTTCTTTTTAAATGAAGGCTCTAATTTTGGAATATTTCTTCTTTCCTTCCCCCTCAAAGAAGCCTGAGTACTTCTGTATGTACTAATAGTTGAGTATACCCCTCATTAGCTGAATTAGGTTCCCTCTAAATATGACACATGTGCCATTTCCCTGAGGTTCACCTGTGGTTTTACAGCTTTTCAGGGATTTATGACAATGATTGATTCAGCAGGGGCGGAGGCTACTCGGCCATTAGTGAAAAGGCCTGATAAAGCTACACAAAGATATTAAGTTGATATCAATCACCAGAGTTTCCTTTCTCCCACCACCCTGTAATATATTAAATGCAGCTCTGTCTTGCCTTCAGTCTGTCAGTGTTCCGTTAAGGCCCCACTCCTGTTTCAGGCTGTCTGTCTCAGGTTCTGACCAAATGATTAATGGGAGAAGTGGTGCCATCTGGTTGAAGCATCCACCCAATGCTTCCACATTCAAGTCTCCCAACACCCTGAGTCACTGAACCCCCTGGTGGAGATGCCATCTTTCTCTTCCTTATCTATTTTTGGAGGCTGTTTTTGCCAGCCTCTCGCATCATAGCAAGGCCATTTCCCTGCCCTTCCTTAGCCTTTTCCTTTCCTTTTTCATTGTCTTTTATTAGGATTTAACTTATTCTTGGAAGTCTCATCAGTGTCTCAACCACAGGGGAAATCCTTGTGTGAACTGCAGACATGTGGGGCTTAAAAGTTTCCAGAAAACATTCCACCACCACATTTTTTTCGTGGAAAGTTTTCAAGGGTTTCCATTAATGTGTGGGGCTACTTTAGAATAATTGTGGGGAGACCAAGATTCTCCTGGGACAGCTGTTTTTATGTGAGCAAGTCAGATGAATCTGCTCTACTAGGATCTTTCTTATTTCCCTGAGGGAAGGGAGCACACTTGATTGTTTGTCTTTTCTTTCTGTTCTTTCAACCTGTGCTATTGCTTGCTTTTTGTCTTTGTGTCAGAGGAAGAACTCCTGGGGATATCCCAAATCCCTGTTTCACCTGGCTTCTTCTGAGTGGCAGTAGTAATACAACTTTGCAAAGCTGACTATTCTTTTACTTTACTCCTACTGGGGGAACACAGCAGAAAATCACCAGTTGCACAGTTAAGAATCTGCTGCGTGCAAAAGCAGTCCTGATTAAAGATTGGTCACTCATGAAAATATTGCAGTTGGCACTTGGCAGGCTACTGGAAAAAACTTTGAGATATTATAGCATGTAAAATTAATATGGTGAATTGTTTCGTGTTGTTTACTAAAGACAGAGGCCAAACATGCCAAATCACCCAACAGTCTACCTAAGAGATCGTGAAAAGTTCAATCGGAAAATTTTCTGAGCCAAAACAAATTAAGCAAATTTTATGCAAAATAAGAAAAAATAATGGGAAAATTTTCCAATTCAAATTTTTCTGGAAAACCCACATCACTGGTGAATTGGCAAATTGTCCTGACTGTTCAGCATCAGCAGTTCTCCCAATGGAAAAAGTGGCCCCCTCTCTCAAGCTTTCCAGTTCTTGTTTCTTCCCACAGACTTAACAAGCAAAGCACTATGCTGTTGTTTTGCCTCTCTGTGCTCCTTTTTAATCCTTTTTCTTAGTGTTCGCAGCTACATATTGACTCAGGGACTGCCCTTGCTAACACATGCAACAGAAAAACATTTTTGAACCTCTTGCAGTTGTATTGAGGCCTAGCGATAGGCCCTCACCACTGTAAATGTATAGTAGAAAGGATCAAGAGCTGACATTTCAACATGTCTGATACGGATACCATGGAATTAAAGTATTGGTTGGCAATGGTTTAGGACCTGGTCACCTTCAAGATCTGCTCCTTGAGTCTTGTGCTGATGGGTATCTGTGCTTGAATACCACCTGCTACTTTGGAATCTCACCATCACAGCTAGGCATTTGCTGTGGCGGTGTCTCAGTGTGGAATTCTCTACGTCCTGACATGCATCACCGTCATTTGCTTTTTAATTTCAAGAAACTCTCCAAGAACGCTTTTTTAAAGAAGTGCTTTTAAGAATCACCTGCTGTTTTTTCTTCTGTTTTTTTAAATTGTGTATTTTAATAGGATTTATATATTCATATTTTTATTCTTGTCCAGTGCTCTGGCAATGGGGTGCTTTATATTTATTTATTTATTTTATTTTTACTAATCCAAGGAAAATTCTCAAATCCAACACGAAGGGGAGCTGATGTTGCTTAGAAAAATACTAATGCTTCTCATACCATTTCAACTGACAGTACTACGCTAACCCCTAGAACCAGTAAATTCATGACGAAGGTGATGCTGTCCACATCAAAGCAAGCCATTTAGAACCTGAGTGAGGTTCTGATGTTCTGTTTTTAATTCAGTAGGGTTCAGAGTTTAACTCTGAGAGTTAACTCCTGTTGGAGAAACTCTTAAAACAAAGAGAGGACTTATTTTTACTTAAAACTGGCTTATATCTTATAAGTTGTAGCTGAGTGGAGGGATGGAAGTCTGTCTTAATACAGCAAAATAACTCGACATGGTTTCAGAACTCTAGTGCTCACATGTTTTGAGGATCAAGATGATTGTAGGTGGGTTTGTTTGGGTATAGAGTTTTGCTAATCTTTACATGATGCAGTTGTGGAGTACTGTTGTATCTGCCTTAACTTCCATGCCATATAAGCAGTAAAGATATTGCATAGTCTCACATTTTGTGCTCACTTACAACCTAGGCTCCATGCACCCACACATTGCCTTGGTCTTTAAGCTCCAATTCTCTTCCTCTGCAGGCACTCTTGGCACCATGTTTGGGGTCCCTTGCATCAGATCCCAGCATCTGTTCCTCCCCCCGCCACCATTTTGAGGGTGTGATGTCATTAACATTAATCACTAAAAACATTTTTTGTGGTGGGCTAGAGACTCCCTGATTGGTGGTGTCATGTCTGAGGAGGTCCCCTTTACCTATCCCAACCATCTGTTTATCTGTGGGTGGGTGGTTTCTGGGTATTGAAAAATTGGGGGTTTGACCACTAACTCTGCTTGGGGGAGGGGTTGAATCTGAGCCCAAAAAGCATGTTCCAGGTCAGGGGAGTTTCCTCTATCAAATGGCCATCTTGTTTTACCTTTGGGGTGACTCCCCTGATTTTTAAAATGGCCACTGCTGGGGTTAGTGTCCGCTAACTCGGCTTATAAGGCTTTCAAATTGCAGCAACGAAGAAAAGGATTTTTGGGGTCAGGGGAGTCTTGTCTATCAGATGTCTGGGGAGATCCCTACTTGTAGTGCCATGTTAAAGGATACAGCCCAGGGAGCGGGAGGCAGGTGAGTTGCTGCTTTCTGAGGCTGCCGCTTGCAGCTGCTGCATCAGCAACTAAGGCCACTTTTACACGAGCGGCCGGATGCAGCGCATTAAAGAATGCACTTCCTGAAAAGCCCCAGGGGTTGCATTTTAGATGTGCCAGAAGTAGACTGCCACCATAGTCTTTTTGAAGCCTTGATATCGGGGTTTCCCAAATGTGCCTTCAAAAAGACTGCGCAAGCCACAATTCCTATGGCGGCCGACTACTTCTGATGCACCCCACAGGACTTTTCAGGAAGCGTGTTAGTCAATGCGCTGCATCCAGCTGCTCGTGTAAAAGTGGTGATCTCAAGGGGGAGAGGGGGGAGTTAACTCTTTTTAACCCAAAGTTAAATTGAGGGACCTGTTAAATTGAGTATAAGTTAGAATTATGATTCTTCCTTTAACTTTAACATATAGATGACACCTGTGGACCACAGATCCCTGCATGCAGTGCTCCACATTCCTCCAAAACGGCATCCAGAACACTGCTCTTTGTACCACTGTGCAAAAAGAGGGGTATGGCTGCACTTTGCACTGCTGGATTCTGTGCACTGCTCTTTGGCCAACCTGGGGATGGGTATCATAACTGAAAGGTCTTAACAACAGACCACTGAAATGGCGTTTACATGCACAGCATTCTCCTTTTCGAGCTGAAAACTTCAACATCTAAAGCACACTACATTAGCACTTCTAGCATGGCCACCATTGCCTGATTAAGGGCGGCAGTAGGCGCTCCTTAATTAAGGCCAGCGTGCACTCTCCATTTTAATGCATGAACATTCTGTTGCTTATACGATTGACACTATTAATCCTATTTGTTTGAAATGTGGCAGAGAATTGCATGGGAGAAGGCTATAATCTGGCCAAATGTCATGCAAATCAGACAAAAAACAAAAAAGGTACAGTGGCTTTAAAAGTAGAGTAAAAATGCAATTGCTTCCATACAACGCTTTTTATATGAAGTGAAAAGTCTACTTGGAGCCAGTGCATCCCTAAAACCTGTATTTCTCATAAGTGTCCTCTAAAAACTAGCATATATGGCAACCCTAGCAGTGGCAACCCTAGCAATGACTGCCAATAGTTTTCCAGACATGATTCAAGTTGTTGGTTTTGACCTATAAAACTCTTAAATGGCTTGTGCCTCGAGTATCTGAAAGACCACCTCTTCCCTTATGTTCTGTCACGGCCTCTGAGATCGGCCAGGAGCGTCCTTTTGTCGGTACCATCTGCCCGTGAAGCTTTCACAACAAGGGCACACAGAGAGGTATTCTTCTTGTCTGCCCGACAGTTATGGAACTCCTGCCCCTTGGAGATTCGCCTAGGTTCAAACATGCTCGTCTTCCGGAAGAGATGCAAGACCTTTTTGTTTGACCAGGCATTTGGTAGTCAGAGAGAGGGTTGGGTGAAGGGGTTAGGGAAAAGGTTAGGTGGGTGGGATTTTTCAACTTTTTTTTATTTTTGTTTATTTTGTAAGTCTCCCTGAGCCTATTTGGGAAGCAGGGGGGATATTGAAATAAATAAATACTACCCAATCTCTCAGATTCTCTTTCCCCTCCACTCCCAAAAAATCAAAACATGAACAATCACAAGTAAACAGTTGAAGGGAGTGGAGGATTGTGAGGAAGGTCTTCAACATGCTAGGTATCTTTGCTTCAATACAAGCAGTCTCTCCCTATGCCCTGGATACTGCCAAAGAAATGGCTGCCTAAAGGGACAGTGCCCTTAGGCCCTGCCCTTCAGCAGCCAGGTATCTGCAGCCTCTAGAACATTACCTGTTCAAACAAACAAACAGGAGGACGTGGCTCAACAAACAGCCTCTTGAGTGGAGGGTATTGTAGTGTTCCCCTCTATGGGTAAAGTAAGACGAGCCTGGTTTATAACACCAGTTGATGAAAGATGACTGTGCACATTCTAGGAGCTGTATAAAGATGCTTAAGGGCAAATAAGGTAGCAGAATTCACAACTCCTATGGAGCTCTTAAAACACAAATGCCAAGACTTTTGGTTGTGGCTGCAATCACTGTTCACTGTTACCTAGAGAATAGAATCAGTCCTGTCCAACTGGCAAAAAGACCGTAATTCACCACTTTGGAAACATAAAGGTAGCAGCCGAGACTTGTAATTATTGCAGCACCAGTCTGCTATCCATCCCTGGGAAAGACTTTGATTTTTGCTTTCTGTCTTGATCCTCTGACATATTAAGAAGCAAGGGGAAACCCCAGCAGACTGGCTCCACCATGAAGCAAATGCCCTTCCAATGCTCCAGCGCCTTGTGAGAATTCCAGCACCCTGTTATGTTGCACTTGGGGATGTAAAGAAGACATTCCTTTCTGCTGAATCAGAATCGCATTGGCAGATCTTAAAATGTTAAAAACCTTCCTGACAGGCACTATGTAGAATGTTCTCTATCTCTCCTGTAAATTCCTCAAGCTTTGTTATTGTAACTGGAGAAATAATTGCATTTTTTAAAATTTGAATTGTATGTCCAATAAGGATGCTGTGCCATCCCAAACTCTTCATTGCCCTCACAGACTATGTGCTAGTTAGTTTTATTTATATTTATTTATTTATTATGAGTAATGTACCTGGTGCTTTAGTCACTAATTATAGACAGGTCCCTGCCCCAGTGGGCTTACAATCTGAAAGAAAAAGAAGGGGAGACAAAAGGAAGGGAAACAGTGGGAGAGACGGGAATACATCCAATAAGTTGCAGGTGCATGTACTTAGTTTCGTTACTGGGGCAAAGGAGTACATAAGAAAATCAGGGCAGGGACTAAGGGGATGAGGAGCTAGAAAGAGCCTGATGGAAGAGGTATGTTTTCAGGTGGGATATGAGGGAGCAGAATGAATGCATTCAGGGAGAGAGTTCCAGGCATGGAGGGCAGCAAGAGAGAAGGGGCAGATGGTTTTGAGTAACCAGGGAAATGTGAGCGTGGTTGCAGAGGAAGGAGGCTAAGCACATATAACGCCTTGGTGTTCAATATTTTAGCCTGTGGAAATAAATGTGGCTACCAGTGTGTGAAGACTGAAAAGCAGGATGCTATTTAGATTGAAGCATCATTAAGTGATTTGAAAACATGCAGTGGTATGAAATCCAATCAAATTAAGCAACTGAACTACTCCTTCCTCAGTGCAAAAAAAAGTCTTTATCAAATGACCACCCATCACTCTCTAGGGTAGGGTAACATCTATTTCAAACCTCCCAGTAAAAATCACTTATTGGCATTTCAGCCCTCCTTTTATTGGGTCATTGTCTGGAAGACCTAAAACACAATGGCTAGCTCCCTCACAATGGGATATTTCGGGGTTCAGGATAGAAAATCATGGAGGCACCCTGTCCATTCAGTTGCCTCTAGGTCGTCCTACCAGTGACAACATGAGAACTAAGTCAGTCATACCAGTAGTTCCCTCTTTAATACAAATGCTTGATCAGTGGCAGGTAACTTGGAATTGACAAGTAAACTTTTTTCCTTTCTCCAATTCATTTCTCAATGCCATTCAAGCTTGTTACCTCATCATGTAATCTGCTCATTTTCTCTTGTTGGAAGGCGCTCACAGCACTGTATTTACAGCAAGGGGATTAGCTTGGCAGCTCTCCAGTGATGCTGGAAACGGCTACAGTAAGCCTTGCTTCGGCCGGGGTTGTCAGTGCTGATTGATTTTCATGGTCGAGAAAATTTGAAATGCTTTCAGACAGGGATTTCTTACGAGGACGGATTGGGAGGGGCACAGGACTTTTATTATCATTACTATAACAGGAGTGGTATTATCTGGATAGTTACACAGATATAGATTATAGACGCACACTGGCACAAGCTGTGTGTGTTTGTTTGTGTCACTCCCAAAGCCTGGCATGATGTAATCCCATCAGGGCTTGCTTTGCAAAATGCAGACCACTCCATTGTCTTTCTGTAGACTGCATGAACATTCCTTCCAGGTGATTTTGTGGTAGGATAGACTATTTTTTTTAAAGGAGTATCAGAAATAGGTTTGATTCTTGGCATGGTTTTGCTGCAGTTGATAAGTGTTCTTTTTAAAGTATCACCTTGGCTCTAGAAAGGCAAAATGCAGAACAGTTTGCATAGGGGTGTTCAAGGTGAGGTGCGTTGGGTTGCTTGTTAGTGCACTATTTGGTGCTCAAGCTGGACAAGGCATATAGGGCCTTTACATGTATTCTACATCCGGGCACAAGTTTCCAGGCACCTCTGAGCCATTAGCGTCCGGAAAACTGAGGCTGGCAACTGGTTCAGGGGTTTAGTGGGGCAAAAATGTTTTAATATTGGGATAAAGTCTGGTGACTGAAATTTATTTTTTTACTCCTGGAGTTGAATGAATTAATGTTTGAGTGAGACCAATGGTCATAGCTAACAAAAAATACTCCTGGAGTTCGATCTGAAATTTCCTGCCCTGTTATACCTTCCAGTAGTGAAGTGAGCTTGACACAGTAACAGTGCTCACCTGTTTTCTCCTGTTGAAGATAGTGGTGTCTGTGGCAGTGCAGGGATAAGGACCACATACTGGAGTGAGGACTGAACCCAGGCCCTCTGAATTCTAAGAATAATAATTTTATAGCAGACTGCCCTCCCTTCCCCCACCAAATGGCATGTGGAGCACTTCACAAACACCAAAATAAAATCCATTTAAAAGGTGGAAGGTAAAGAGGGAGGACAGAATGCATTGAGGAATATCTTCAGTGGATCCTAAAAGTACCTAGATAATAAGTCTTCAGGTGCTTTTTAAAGGTGAGGAGGAAGGAACTGAGATGAACATCTGGAAGTGAACAATCTGTCTACTGAGCCATTCTTTCTCTTCCAGGACCTTGTGCAATGGTTCATGTTAATGGCATTTACAATGTGCAAGCTGGCCCTGATTGGTTGATGTTGTGCAGGTGGTACTTCTGACTGCCTGTTCACAACTCCCCTTTTATTGGCCTTTGTCTGCTATTTAAAGCCTCCATAGGAGGCAGCAAATGTCTGCTCAGTTATTGCTTATCATTTTATATAGAGCTTTCAGCATTGACTGCTTTACAATCCTTATCTAGTTTGCCATCAGTAATCCTTGGCGGAAGGTCCTTATTATCCCCCTTTTACAGATGGGGGCAGAGATTGAGAGAATGACTTGCCTAAGGCTACCCAGTGAGTTCTTGGCTAAGACAGGATTTGAACCCTGGTCTCCCAGGTTCACATCCAACTCCTTATTCAGTAGGCTACACTAGCTTATCCTGCTTATCTCACACATTTTGTCATGGCCCTGCTTCCTGATTGAACTGACTCAACCCCCTATTCCAGTGGTTCCCAAACTTTTGTCTGTGACCTCATTTTGAGACTTAATAACCCAGGCAGTAATACAGTCATGCAAAGCATATCAAACATTGATTGGAATTAGGACCACGACCACATTGGTGCATTACCCACTGTTTGAGATCCTCAGCCCTATTCCTGGACCCTGTCCGCTAGATCCTTGACAGCAGGAAGGCCATGTCTGTTACTTATATATGTTCTCTTTTAGTCTCTTCTAGCATCGTTAATTTTTGCTGCTTTTTTGTTTGAGGGGAACACACACACACACCCCAGCACCACTAGTTGGACTGATTCTGTTTTAGTTTCTTAACTATGGGGGTCCCCTCACAGAAAGCATCTCTGCTGCTTGGAAGGGGAGGGGGTGCCAGTGTTTGTTACATCTTATTGTTTTGCCCTTCATCCACACACACCTTGTTGACTAGATCACACAGGCCTTGTTGGGTAGATCTGTTAATTCAGGGGTGGGGAACCTCAGGCCCAAATGCAGCCCCCGGCAAGTTTTTAATTTACCCCCTTTTCTGCTCCTGGATCTGGCCTCTGGATTCAGTTCCTACCCTCGAGCACTGAAAGCACTCCATAGTTAAGGCCAGAGTGCAGTCTTCATTATAAAGCCTGAACATTCTTTTGCTTATATTCTGTGTGTTTGAAATATGGCACAGAGAGTCGCTAGGGTATGGGGTACCATCTGCCCAAATTTCATGCAAATCAAACAAGAGACAAAAAAAGGTATAGCTGTTGAAAAGTGCAGACCAAAAAACACTTACTTCTGGGTTTAAGATGCTTTTAAAAAAAAGATTCAGTACTTAATGCTGAAAGATTGCATTGGCATTTGGTGGTGGTATCTAATTAAGGGGCATTTCCCTAGATATTCTGGTTTTTGAATTTTTAAAAACCATGCTGTGATTTTTAAGATCCAAAAATTATTGAAGTATATGGGAATGGCCATAAAGTTGCACCTGTGTGGTTGGTTCTTGGCTGCTTAGCACTCCTGATCAGCTGTTGCTGTGTTATCAAGAGCTGAGCGGGAAGTGGGGGGACTTTTTCCTCTGTTGATCCCCTGGGTGGCTTGGGGCAATTGCCCCTTGGAGTTTGGGGTGTTAAGGGGACAAACACACACTGTCGTCCCTGCCGTGTGCCAGTGCTTCCTGTGCCTGTCCCCCACAGGGAGGCTTTTCTAACTAGCACCCTCCTGTCAGCTCCTGGTAGTGCACCAGCACAACAGCGGATTGCTTTTGGCATGGAGCCAGGAGCCAAAGGGGGAGGGCTGGTCAAAAGAGCTCCCCATGCGGCACACGGGATCTGAGAGTGGCTGGGTGTGCTTTGGTTTTTGGGACGGTGGGAAGGACACCACCCCAATGCCTCTGGCTCCAGCCTACCCACAGGTCCTGTGCACTGTGGGGGACTTCAATAAGCAGCTCTTCCTGTCGGCCTGTTGACGGGAAGAGCTCTTTTGGAAAGCCTCCCCTGGTGGGTGGGAAATGGCCTGATGCTGGGACCTCCAGGAGCAATAGCAGGCAAGTGGTGAAGGTGTGTGTGAAGGGAGGAGGTGTGGGTGCGTGAAGGGGTGTGTGGGTGGGTGTAGGAAGAGGGCGGGGCTGTGGGAAGGGAGGGTGTGCGGTTTGGGGTGGTCTGCATTTTTATGTTTGGGGATGGGGGTTCCAGGTTTGCCCTGCCATGTGGTTTGCCCCTGTGCACTCTGCATTTTTATGTTTGGTGTGCTGGTGCCAAATTTGCTCCAAGCTGCTCTAAATTGGCAATGAGAATGGGGTATCAATCTTAGAGAAGGATCTCTGTGTCTCTCCATGTCATCTGGTCTGGGGCCCATCAAAATTAAGAGAGATTTAGGGGGCAAATGTCCTTCCCTAGCGTTTAATCAATGAATACAAGACGCTCAAATCTCCTAAAACACCTCCCCCAACATTAATGAATACTTTTCTCCCCCTAATAATCTCATGATTTTGAAACTCATCTCATGATTGTAACTTAGCCTTGCTCTTTTACTCCCAGTCCTTTTCAGGTTGGTGCAACACTGAAGTGGAAATTAAGAATGCACATTGGAAGGAATGGAGGAAACAGCAATGCCAATTTGGAAAGAAATCCCATTGTCGTTCACAGATCCCATTAAGGGGCTGTGAAAGAATACAGTGCAGCTGCATCTTTGGAAATGGGGGTGGGGGCAAGAGGGTGTGGAATAATGAGGGAGAGTGGGTGGAATGACGAGGAACAGGGATAGGAAGCATCAGCAAGGAACTGGGTGGAATGACAGGAGGAATGCCATGACAAATGAGAAGGTTCTGAGTGAAATAATTGATTCAGAAGTGGTAGGACACCACGGCGAGCACTCCTATCATTTCACCCAGTTCCCAAAGCTGCTTCCCTGTCATTCCACTTGCTGTTGCATCCCTCCCTGTTGTTTTACTTCCTCTTCAGTTTCTTTTTTGTCATTCCACACACACGCCTTACTCCTGCTCCCTTTCAGAGATACAGTACCTTGCATTTTCCAGAAACCTTGGGTTCTCTATTAGGGGAAGTTAGTGCAAGTTAGTGGATTTGGGGCCGGGGGGGTGGGGGCAGAAAGCTGGAGTTCTCCCCAGATATACACCCCTCCCAACACCTCCTTGCCCATTCCCGATACATAAACTTCCCCCTATCCTTGCCTGCTCCCCAGCCTCATTGATGCATACACATCACCCATTTATCTTCCTTGTTCACCATAAACACTCCCCCAATACCTAACTTGCCCCTATCAATAGAAATACTTCTGCCACTGCCCAACTGCCTCCAGTCTTGTCTGCATGCACACAGCCTCTCCCACTTGCCTGGGTCCACTGTGGTTCTTCAGCACCCTGGAGACCATAGAATGGGAAGAATCCCCTTCAGGCTTTTCCCAGGGAGATGGTGCTCCTTTGGCTTTCAGGCAGAGACTGCCTTCCTTTCTGCCTTGCTTCCTCTTATATCCCAGCAGAGTGGGTATGACCAAACTTCTGCTCCTCAGCCTTAAAGGGCCAGTGTCCTGCCCACTCTGATTCTCTGTCTCAGCCTGTATTTAACCCAGGCTAGTTTCTAGCTATGGGCTGGCTCTCCCAAACCCATGCGCATGCTCTGAGCCTTCTGGCTGGTCCACTCAGTCTCCTCTTAAAGGGGCAACTGCCCCACAGGACTGCTCCCTGCTACAGCTTGTGTTATGTAAGAGATCTTGGCAGTGTGACACTCCTCTATTGAGGAGATGCATGTTATCCTCTGGCCTAGAACCCTTGGTAGTGGGTGGGATATTCAGTGATAGACAGCTCTGCTGATCCAGCTCCTACCAGGCCCCTGCCACTTCTCATTTTTGGCCTACACCCCACTGTTGCCCCATTGAGGATTGCTATGGTAAAGTCTGGTGGGGCAGCAACTAGGCTGAAGTCTGATGGACCCAGAGGAGGCTGTGGGGAGATGAGGTTATGCGAGAGGGGGGTACACCTGTGCACATCTCACATGTAACCCTCCTTGCATTGAAAGCATGCGCGGCTGTTAGCCCACGCACAAACCACGTGCACCGCACACGCATATCTCATGTGTGCAGGTGTTTGGGATCACCCCAACTGAAAAAATTTTGAGAGCAAACTCACACCAAGAAAATCGCTGTTAATTGACATTATGAAATAAACCACAGTTGAGGTTTCAGCTTCCCATTTTGTCCTGATGAACAGAGGGAACTTTCTGCAGTGTCTAATAAAGCACATATCTGTGTTTTTATGATACAGACCTAGATTTCCTGTTCCTCATAGTTACTCTTTTGGCAGTAATTGTAGCCCTCAGGAATCATTTACTTTTTCCCACTGGCTCAGAGAACAGAGAAGAACAGGAATGGGGAGAAATGGGTGTCTGTGATCATCAGTGTCAGAGTAATTCTTCTTACAACTCCACACCAAAGCAGATACTTCAGGACAAAACCAAATGCTATGCAGGATTATTGTTTTGTCTCTGGGCTCATTCACACGTGCAGCAATTATCTGGGTTTTAAAAAAATCGTTTTTCTCTAGTTCGCTGTTAACAATGCCAGTTGCATTCACATGCGTGCAATACCATTGTTTCCCACAGCGAAATAATGCATTCAGATCTTCTTGGAGCGCGTGCTTACCCGCCTGTTCAGTGCAGTTCAATTACAGGACATTACAGCCTGGCTGGGCAGCAGGCTGAAACCAGATTCTCCCCCAATAAGTTCTTCTACCTCCCCTCCCTGGCTCTGGACCCCATTCCTCACCTGGCTCTGCCTCCTAGTAGTGTCCCTGCTGAATGCTGTTTGTTTACAAACAACCCCTCCCCATGTGATCACGCACATGGGGAGGAGTTGTTTGTAAACATAAAGCGTAATTCCAATCAATATGTATCAAAGTGTTTATTAATATGTTTTTTGCTATGGCCTCTGGCTAAGTAAATAAAACTTTGATGATGATGGTTGATGATGACATACAGCATTATCTCCCTGTACAATCGGATCGGGTATCCCCAATGTGCTGCTGCATCCGGTAGGGGCAGAAAAAACAGCGCACTTGAAAGCAAAGTTGCCTTCATATGCAGGAAATATTTCGCACCAGTTAATACTGAATACAATGTCGCTTTCACACTGCTGTAAAGAGCGGATTTATTTCAATCAGACAGCATAAAGGTAGGTTTAACTAGCTTTGAACTGCGGATTACTTAGGTGCGATATTGACGACAATATTTCGAATTAGGGACTTAAGAATTTTGTAAAATTCGGAAACAAACTTAACGTCTGAACGCCACCTCTGTCTATATCATGCAGGAAGGTGGCGTTTAATGCATCCTGTGAGCCTCGGATCAATACATGGCCCATGGAGCAACACACAATATTCCTGTTGGCTTGGTCCCAAACCTCCTGGGTACTCTCTCTCGCTGGACATTTCTCCTGTAGACATATTTGGGTCATGTTGTCTGATCAGCATGGCCTAAGTTGGAGGGCCATATGCATGACTTGTAAAAGTCCATGAAGGTTTCTGTCTTGGCAATAAGTGAGGTGGCTCCCTTCCTTTTTACCTAGGCATCTCTGCAGTTTCTGAAAGTAATATGAAAGGAGAGTAATGGTTGCAAATTTATATTAATTTAAAGGCAGCGCATTTTAAAGTATGTGGTTGAGAGATCAGCTATGCTGTTACCTAATTGCTAATGGCTTGGTTTCTTTGTGCATATTTTGTATCATTAAGAGTGGTGTTAATTTCAGATGTGTTCAAAGCTTTTGAAGGGGGAACCTGGGCAGTGCTACAATATAGTCATCCTAGGTGGCCGCCTTCACTGCCATGTTTAAAGGGGTGGCTCCCCCTGCCCAATCCAGTAGCCACCAAGCTCCGAGACTGGACCAGGGCGGGAAGCGCCACCCCTTTGAACTTGCTGCCCAAGCAGTCCCACTGCCTCTAGTCCAACTGCAATTGGCAGCAGCAGTGGGGGGGGGGGGAGGGGGGAGAGAGAGCTGCCCCCTTGAAGCCACTCTAGGCAGCCCTGTTTCTCCTCCTCCCCCCAGATCTATAGCTCCTGCGTCTGGATGGGGATGGGTGGGTGCAGGGGGGCCGGGGCTGCTAAGGGCAGCAAGTTCAAGGGGATGGCTCCCTCCTATCCAGCCACTGCCAAGCTCCACAGCTAAGGAGGACTTGAACTTGCCACTCTGGGTGGCCCTTCTTCTCCCACATGCCACTCCTAATCTAGCCATGGAGCTTGGGCAGTGGCTAGGGTTGCCACCTATGATGGTTTGACCCTGAGACTATCATAGGCCAAATGGGAATCTCAAGGTCAAACTACGAGAAGTGGCAACCCTAGCGATGGCTGGATCAGAAGGGGGGGAGGGGCAGGACTGTCTAGGGTGGCGAGTTCCAAGGAATGGCTCTCACCCCACCCTCACCCTAATCCAACCACCAAGTTTCATGACAGGGCAGGAAGTGGCTGCCTAGGGTGGCAAATATTCTTGCTCCACTCCTGACTTGCAGGCCCATAGGCCTGTATATTACACAAATATTATTTCTAGTTTACTCACAGGCCTCGTGCTGGAGGCCCTCTCCTGAATCACCCTGGGTGCTTCACAGGCTAGGTCTCCTTACATTTGAGACTCTCTGTGGGCCTCTATTTTATGCCAGTGCTTCTCGCACATCTGTTGTAATTTTAAATTCATGATGCTCCCTATAGCCTGCCCCCCACCCACCTGCAGGTGCTGTGCAACATGTAGGGCAACCCCATGGGAAAAGCCCCCAACCTTCTTTGCAAAGCACTGTACATGGGGGAGAGCACAGATCCCTGCTCTCTCCCCCCCATGCAGAGCTTTGCAAACAGGCTTGGGGGGATTTTCCTGAGGAACTTCCCTGGCAGGGAGGTCCCCCATTTCCCCTGCCAGGACAGTCCTTCAGGAAAATCCCCTCAAGCACCTTTGCGAAACTTGGAGTGGGGGGGGGGGAGAGAATCCAGATCCATGCTCCATCCCTGTGCTTTCTCCAGATTCTGGCAGAGAACTAGGATGTGGTACTGATGAAAGAAGATGTGTGTCAAGTTTGATCTTGCCTGTGAGTGCTGGTACTTTGGCTTGTTTTCACTAGCTCTCGCTGTTGCTTCATGTAGATCAGGGATGAGAAACCTCAGGCCTGGGAACCAAACATGGCTTTTAGCAAGTTTATATGTGGCCTCTTTCTAGTTCTTGGATCTGGCCCCTTAATCGAGTTCCTACTCCCAAGCAGTGGGAGTTCAGGGTAAGAAACCAGAGATGTGGGCATGCAAATAAGGACAGGGGACAGATCCATAGCACAGATCCATAATTTAGAGCCTTCTTTTCTTGAGCACACTCATTAAGCATCCCCACCCCCAACTTCTGTGAGGGCCATAGAGCTTGTACTAATTTTCAACGTGGGCCAAAGAGGGGAAAGATTCCCTGCCTCTGATGTAGATGTTAGGATGAGATGGGTTGAAGGGGGTGGAGTCTTGTGGCATTCCACATTCCTTTGGGGAGCAGCAGCACCATTAGCAAGCAAAATAACTTCATGTAGAATCAATTTTGCCAGACTGATCCTTTTTTGCTTTATGTGACAGAATTACAAAATTAGGCTAGGAATAAAATAATTCCCCTTTTCCTTGATGCTCATATATATTAGGATGGTACATGGGGATGTAGCCAAAAATGAGGTGAACATAAGAAAAGGAAAAGTTAACCCAGAATATCAGGGAAGGGGCCCTGCTGATGTGATGCATTCAGCTGTGGAATATTCTCCCAAGGGAAGTGGAAAGCCCATCATGTGTGGGACTTCTGAAACTAGATTGAACAAAGCACAGTGAGTGTACTGTAGGAAACAGTTCTTCAGAGGCAGGGGGATGGGTAATCAAATAGGTATTTTTTCACCGTACACCACTAATCAATCTTGCCCTGGAACTAATCAATCTTCTGAACACATTGGCAGGCCATTTTTTAAAGTTTTGAGCCTGCTTGTGGGCCTATAAGAATGTTAAGTGCTTTTCCTTACAGCCATCCATGCTTTGTTGCTTTCACTTTACCAAGTAAAGCACTCTGTGGCTTTTAAGTGGTAAAGATTGATGCTTGCCTGTTGATACAAAAAACCCAAGCTATGTCCCCCTCTGCTGCAGGTTTAATTCAGTGTATATGAACATAAGTACACATCACTTGGACAAGCAGAGTAAAATAAGGTTTCTTCAGTATGTGTTAAAGGTGCTTTTGAAACCAACGCGAACAGCAGTCTTGCAAGACATACTCGCATGACAAAACTCACACAGATTGGTGCCTGGTTGGCCTGTCTTTGAACCCAGCAAACTCAAACTGTGTTGTCTCCCAAAGTGCAGCCAGGTGCACTCGCTAGCAAACCTCAGGTGTGCATCATGTTACAGCATGAACGTGCAACTGTCAGGACATGATGAGAAGGAGAAGACTTGAGTCCGTATTTCATTCATCCCAAAGTGCACCTTTGTGTTACTAATTAGGTAGTAATTCCTACTCGGAGTGGAAGTGGGTATGCAACCCTGAAAAACACCCCCACACCATGTGGAATCACTCTTAAAACAACAAACAAACCCAAAAGCATTCTGATCCAGATTTTCAAAGGACCTGTGCACCAGATCCCACTCCTTCACAATTTTCTCTTCTGGAAATCTGTCCCTTTATTTCTAAATGTAGGTGCTGATGTATTTTACTGCATATAGGTGCTTCCTGTATTTTACTGCATAGGAACACTTAACATTAACACTAGTTCCATAAGTTCAGAGAAGTACATTAGCTGATGATTCTTAATTTCCCATAACTTGACATAATTATCTATTGTTTTTGACATTGCAGTTGGTTGCTACGTGAAATCACACAGGGACACAGAATTCTGACTGCAGCTGGGGAGTCAGTAGATTGAAGGACTGTTTTTTTCAGGCAGATGTTTCTAGTTAGGCATCAGGAATAAAATATGTTTATCCCGTAGAGTGTATAGATCTCTGGGGTTTCCAATGAGGTGCAAGAAAAGATGAAGTGAGCATTGCAGCAGAGGCAGGGAAGCATTTGGGAAACTTATCTCATGAGTGTGCTCATTTTGTTAGGTATCATCTGAGAATGAAGTTTAGGAACTAGTTAGACCATCATCAATTCTGATGTCTTGATTCCATGATGGTGTGCACACTTAATTTTTTAAATTTGTTCGTTGATTTATTTAAATTTTATATGCCACCCTCCCCAGAGACTCAGAGGGCTCAAACTGTTAAAAACAAACAAACAAAAACCCGTACAGAAATTCCCGTAACCCCCAAATCTCCACAACCCCCCACCAAACCCGCCCTCACAATCCTACCCCCAAACCACCCGCCCCTATTCCTTCCCGCCAAATGCTTTTTCAAACAAAAAAAAGTCTTACACTGGGCTCAGGCTGGGGCTCAAACAAACTTCAGGGGAAAGGAGTTCCATAACATAGCGGCAACTACCAAGAACGCTTCCCTATGAGCCCTCGTCATATGGACAAGGCTAACGTATGGTACCCACAGAGTGCGCTCCTGGCTGACCGTAGGGACCACAACATGTAGGGCAGGCAGTCTTTCGGATATCTGAGGCCCATACCATTTAGGGCTTTAAAGGTGAAAACAGCACCTTGAATTATGCCTGGAAAGCTATAGGGAATCAGTGCAGACGTAGGAGCACTGGTGTAATGTATTTCTGGCGACTCAGCCCCAAAATGAGTCGAGCTGCTCTGAAAGGAGCTTCTCCTGTTATGGAGGTGGGCATGGCTCTGCTGCTCCTGTTGGAGAGGGAGAACTGAGGTTCTCAGAGATCACAGGATCATCATCCTATTTACCTACTTCTGGCTGTGGCTCTTTATAAGCAGCTTGTGGGCACCTCTGCCTGAAATGTGACAGCTGTCAGCTGGCATGGATCTCCCAATTCCCTTTGGGAGGGGGAGTGTGCCAGTCCTGGTCTCCAAACCTGACCAGGAGAGGAGACTCTCAGGTAGCATGGTTGCTGCTCAGTCTACTTCCAAGACTCCAGAGTGGGGGGGAGAGAGTGCGTCTTGTGGGGCTCCTGCCTTGCTAAAGCTCAGAGTGGGAAGGAGGCAGCGCCTGCACAGTAGATGGCTTCCCAGATGCAGCCCAATCAGTTTAAAAAACAGAGAAAAAAACATCTTTAATCTATAATAAAAGGAAAAGAAATCAGAGAACAGAGTTCATGCATCTCTGGGTGGGTGACTCTCCTGACTGCTGTGTGGGCAGCTGAGTGGGACGCTTCTCACAACGTCCTCGCTGCTTGTCACTTGCTGTCATGAGTCCCTGGAGCGGATGGGATGGGGGGACGTCAACGCTACTTCCAAATCTCTATCGTCTCATGACTTGATACTGGTTTAGGCGTTCATGCAGATGTTATTCTGACACTATTTCAATCAGTATAGATAAGACCTTTTAAATCCAGGTTGAACTATACTGGCATTTAACCAGGATTCAACCCAGAAGTAGAACTATTTATACTGGTATAACTGTTCAGACGATCACCTTCAATCTGGATTTATAGGGAATAATACCAGGATTATGCTTGTCTGAAAACAGTCTCAGTTGTGAAATGCATTTCCCCAGTGTGGTAACAGAATGCTGAGGGTGCTTCCAGCTGGGGAATTTTCTTTGGCTGTACTTCTGTATTATTACAGGGGTCCCTGCTGTAGGATTTGTGGCAGAGCCTCTCAAAGAGGAGTCCTTTAGCCTCTGATAAATGATTTGTAGCATGCAAGCTTTGCTTTCTCCTCTGCTCACATGCAGTAGTACTAAATGAAAAATTCCATCTAAACAGTCTAGCGTCACTTGTCAACTTTTAACTTTATACAAGACTTGTGCTTTAGCTGTTCCTGTTTGTATGGCACTGAAGTATGGAGTCCCAGAAGATTCTTTGGCTTGGAAACTGAGGTGACCTGTTGTTGACGAGATTAGAATTACACATTACAAATGGGGAAAATTGTTAACTTGGAGTGGGGCATTTTGAATCAACTGAAATCCCTAAACCCCTCACTCTCACATTAGAGACATCAGCCTGAAATCTAATTAACTTTTAAAACAAACAAACAAAAGAAATCCATACTAAAGCCATTTTGGACGCTACACCTGTCTTTGTCACTCTCATTCACTCCAACGTCTCTGAATTTACAGTAAGGTTTTCCTATTTTAAAAAGATGACTTCCCTCTCCCTTGCTCTTGAAAGACCAGCACAAAGAAAGGAAACAGACTGTCTGTGTAGTGACAAACAATGAAACCGATATGCCAAATGTACAACGCATGTGATACATCTTGCTCACCTCCTCAGAATAGGACTAAAGAAGGATGCAAGTGATGCACTGACCTCTTGCTTGTTCAGAGTCTGGGTAAACTTTAAAGTAACAATTTTGGAAAGAAGATATAATTTAAATGAAAGTTGGTGATGCTTTTGTAACATTAGCAGGGTAAAAAGCCAGCTGCATGATTAGGGCTGCTTTTAGACAAGCAGGTCGCAGTTGTGCAACCCACTCATGCAATTTTTCAAAATTCCACCTTGTGGGATTTTGAAAAATAATGTGAGCGGGTTGTGCGACTGCGACCTGCTCTTCTAAAAGCAGCCAAAGGCAATGGTGTGCCTGTAATTCTGCATTTTTTAATAAGCTTTTATTAGTATAATTCCAAATTACAGCCCTTACAATAAACTGTCACTTGTACATACATTTTGTCAGTAACTTCCCCTCCTGGCCCTCCCTCCCCTCCTGCAGCTCACTCCTTAATCCTTCATATTCAGTACCAGATCCATTCCACACTAAGCTCCTAAATCCTCAGCGGTCTCGTGTTGCTTGTCTATAGCATAAAGTCAAAGAGGTACGAACGTTGACCATCCTCAATGTCTGATGGATGTCTGATGGTTGCATAAACTCCATGGACTGGAACCATTTAGCATTAAAGTCTTTGGTTTGGTCTCTAATTATGGCGGAGGCCTTTTCCATGGAGAAAAGATACCATAGGTTGTTCATCCACGTATTGATCATTGGCGTTTCTTCATTAATCCAAAATTGTAAAATGGACTTTAACACTGCTGCCATATACGTTGTACAGATGGGTATCTTTTGTTTTATTATATCTGTTTGTGGGTATACCCCCAAGAGGGCTATTTCCGGGCAGTAAGGTATTGTTGTATTAATAGTCTTTTGCAACCTGGTCCAGATCATGGACCAGAATTCTTTTATCTTAGGACAGTCCCACCAGACATGCAAGTACATTGCCCACTCCCCACACCCCCTTAGACAGAGATTTGACCCCTCGCCTCTAATTCTACTCCCATCTGTTGGGATCCATGTAATAAAACATAATTGTCTTAAGAATAGGTTCCCTCACCTCAAGTGACCATGAACATTCATTGATGTGTTTCAGTATTTTATCCCTTTGTGTCTCTTCCCATTTAATTCCTAACACCCCTTCCCATTGCTGTAAGTATGAGGGGGGGGGGGAGGTCATTGTACCATTCCCTTTGCAATGCTCTGTGTAGTCACCCCACTGTTCCCTTGTCAGCCCCTTTACTAAATAGTGTACCTTCTATTTCTTTTTTCGACCTTCTCACCTGTGCTATCAAGGTTTCCTGATTGAGCTCAGCTTGTAGTTGGTAGTATTGAAATGTGCTTATTGGCTGCTGTACGAGCTCCCCTATATCTTCCTGCGTCATGAATTGGTTACCCCTACATAACTGACTTATTCTAGTTATCCCTTTGTGTTTTAATTGTTTACAAATTTCTGTAGCAATGCCTTCCCTCTTCATTTTTTCACTTTCTGTTGGAGTTAATGGCGATGCTAGAGTATGTATACCCACTTTCCTCCACACCCTCTTCCATACATTCAACGCGGTACCTGCAAAAGGGTGCGAGTCCCATGCTCTCCTGTCATGTTTTACCTCTCCGTGAATATGATGATCAAAATGTTTGACCGTTAGTAATTCTTTTTCTTAGTCCACCCATAGGACATCGCTTTGGGGTGTACATCATTCCTTAATAGCCTTAAGGGCCGCAGATTTGTGGTAGAGATCTATATTTGGCATATTCACCCCCCCTTTCTCTTTAGACCTTTGGAGTGTCTGCTTTTTGATTCGTGGTTTTTTATTGTTTCATATAAAATCAAGCATTATTTTATCATGTTGCTGACAAAAGGTTCTGGGGATCCCAACAAGTAATGCTATTATTTTATACAAGATTTTAAGAAGGAGCTTCATTTTATATAAATTAAGTCTCCCCATCCATGAGCTAGTGAGATTGGCCCAGCTTAGAATATCCTTTTTGATTTGGTTTAAGGCTTCAAGATAATTTTCTCTATACAACTTCCTATGGTCCCTGGTTAGTTGTATGCCCAAATATTTTAGCTTATCTTTAGCCTCTGAAAACGGTTGGGCCTCTTGAATTTGAGTGTATGCTCTTTCATCCAGTGCAAAGATCATGGCTATGGATTTTTGGATGTTAACTTTGTAGCCCGAGATCTGACTAAATTCCTCAATTAGTGTCATTAAAGGGGGTAGTGACTGAAGTGGCTCCGTTATGTATAATAACATATCTGCGATCAGTGAAAAATTGTGCTCTTGATCCCTTGTCTTTACTCCCTTGATCTGCGGATGTTGCTGAATTGCACAAGCTAATGGCTCCAGGGCCAAATAAAAAAGCAGAGGAGAAAGTGGGCACCCCTGTCTGGTTCCCCTCGTTAAGGTAAATGTTCTTGTGTTGTTTCCATTTATCAGCGGTTTGGCTTGCAGGCGTAGGTAAATAGACCTCAACCATTTAATAAAGTTTCCTTTAATTCCCATTTTATTGAGTGTCTGGTACAGGCATCTCATTTCCAAGCGATCAAATGCTTTCTCCGCGTCGGTGGAAATCAGGATTGCCGGTTGTTTGGTTTTGCTTAAACTGTACATGATGTTTACCATTCTCCTGATGTTATCAGTCCCCAGTCTGTTGGGAATAAATCCCACCTGGTCCTTATGAATTACTGTGGGGATTATGGCTGCTAACCTGTTCGCCAGTGTCTTTGTGAGTATTTTAGAATCCAGGTTTAAAAGCAAGATGGGCTGATAGCTTTCGCACTTGGTGGGGTCTTTATTAGGTTTGGGAATCAGGACCACCTGGGCTTCATAGAAGAACCCAGGCAACAGTTCTTCTCTTGTTAACAAGTTATATATTTTAGTTAGGTGTGGGACTAACAAGCCCCCGTATTTCTGATAAAATTCTGCTGGGAATTCGTCCGGTCCTGGGGTTTTGCCCTTACCCAGCCCTTTTATAGTAGTCTTAATCTCA
Organism: Sphenodon punctatus; assembly: GCA_003113815.1. NCBI lineage: Eukaryota > Metazoa > Chordata > Lepidosauria > Sphenodontia > Sphenodontidae > Sphenodon > Sphenodon punctatus. The sequence continues at coordinate 3,605,065 of QEPC01012592.1, read as the reverse complement.
TCTTCTGTAATGGGGCTATTTAAGTAACGTACTTGCGTTTCATTAAACTGTGGTATTGTAACCTTAGACAAAAACTCTTTTATCTTTTCAGGGTCAGGCGCCTGTGTCTGATAAAGGTGCTCATAAAACTTCATGAACATTTCCTGAATTTGTTGTGGATCAGAGCTCAGTGATCCTGATTGCATCCTAATTTTTGTTATGGAACTCTTATTTTTCCTACATTGTACCAACCTAGCCAGTGCTTTACCAGCCTTGTTTCCATGGTCAAAATAAAAACATTTTAGACGCTTTAAGTGTTGAATGGTTTGTTGTTGCTCTGTTGTGTCGCTTTCACCCCTAACCTGTATTATCTTTCCCTGAAGCTTAAGAGATTGGTGTGTCTGTGCCCTTTTTTCTAGTTTTAATAGCTCTGGATATAGTTCCCTCACTCATTTCCTTTGTTTGTTTGTTAGCTTTTATGGCTATGACTGCCCCCCTGATGACCACTTTTGCAGCCTCCCATAGAGTGTACTCCGAGGTGACGGATCCTTCATTTAATTCAAAATAGACTTTGATTGGCTCCTGTATTTGGACGCTAATGTGTTTGCAAGCAAGGTTGTATCTAGCCTCCATTTACTGGGCAAACTTTCCCGCTTTGGACCCCATTCCCACCTTGAAATCACCGCATAATGGTCTGACAGGACTACTGGGAGAATTTTACACAGTTTCAGAGCCTGCAGTTCTGTTTTTTCCACCCAGCAGTGATCAATGGGGGAAAAGGAGCCATGCACTGCTGAGAAAAAGGAATATTCTCTTACCATGTGATTTAAAGATCTCCACCCATCTATCAAGCCCATCCTTTCCAATTCCTCTGCAATCTTTATTTGCCAGTTAGCGATTCTGGTGCCTTTAGATGTGTCATGCTCAGTAAAATATGTACTGAAGTCCCCTTGAATTATTTGTGTACCTACCGCCTCTCTCTCTATTTTTTTCAGTGTTTCTTGCATAAATTGATTAGTGTTGTTGTTAGGCGCGTATATGCTGACCAGAGCAAGGTTTTCCCCCTGTATTTCAACATTTATCAATAAGAACCTTCCTTGTTCATCCCTTACTATTTTATTAATTTTTGGTTCCAACCCCTCCCTAAATCCTATAATTACCCTTGCTTTTTTTGCAGGGGCACAGGCTGCGACTACTAACCCTGTTTTTTGGGTTGCAAACCTGTACAGGTCTTTTTCAATGAGATGAGTTTCCTGGAGAAAGTAAATATCAATGTTCTGTTCGTTTAGCAAGTTCTTAACGCTCTTCCTCTTAACAGGATGGTTCAAACCCCTCACGTTCAGGATAATCATTTTGAGTTCTAACTCACAGTATCTGGCTTACTGACTTTGGTCTTTTGACTATACGCTCATGTAAATGATTTCTGTCCTCCTTAAAAATTTCCTGTCCCCCCTGAGTAGCTGCAGACCCTTCCCCCCCCCTTGTGGTTCCCTCTTTACACCACCCCCCTTGATCTCCTCTTGCCGCAATCTTCTCCACTCTTCCTCTCTTTGCCTGCGCACATAGAGTGCTGAGTAGTTATTAGAATTGACTTGCTCAGAAGCCCTCCTCATGAGAGCTTCTTTTTTTTTTTTTTTCAAATATAGCCTACCCTTTTCTCCCTTCGCTCCCTCCCTTGCATGTTGAGTAACTTATGTATAATTCTCCACCCCCTCTCCCTGCAGTTAATTTAGTTCTTACTATTATAGCCACCCTTCCCTCCTCTGCAATCCCCCAAGTTTCAGATCCAGTACCTTCATATTTAGACCATCTAAACAATGTCCTCCATGGGTTCAGTAGTGTCTTGGATTTTCATCATCTCTCACTGCACCCCCTTCTATATGGTGTTGTATGAATTCCTCCAGCTCTCTTGACTCGTCAAAGAATTTTCTTTTATTATCGATCAAGATTGTCATTCTTGCCGGGAATCGCACTTGGGGTTTCAGGCCAAGTTGTAGAAGCGTAGGATGGTATTTGGCCTAGCTTTTCCATTTTTGTGAAGTCTCATAGGCATAGTCAGGGAAAACCCGTATAGTTGTGTCCCTGAACTTTAACTGCGGATGTCCTCTAGCAAGTCTTTGTATTTGCTCTTTATCCTTGTATCTGAGGAATTTAACAATTATGGTTTGAGGTGGTTCATTGACTTTAGGTCTGGCTCTCAGAGCTCGATGTGCTCTTTCAATCTCTGCGAGTGGTGCTTTTATTTCTCCTGGGAAGCACTCTGCTAATATTTATTCCACCATTTTCTCCACTCCATCAGTCTCCCAGACCTCTGGTACCCCAAATATTCTGAGGTTTGCTCTCCTTGTCCTATTCTCCAAATCCTCAACTTTGTCTTGCATCTGTTTTACTAATTTCTGGGTGTGATCTAGGCCCTGCTCCTGCAACAAGGCTTGATCTTCTATCCTTGAAACTCTCTCCTCTAGGGCCTGTATGTTTTTGTTAATGTTTTCCAGTTTAACATTTGTCTCTTCAGAGACCTGCTGCACCTTGCTAATTTTATTGAATAATTTGTCCCTGTGCAGGCTGGCTTTCTGCAGATCAAGTTTGATGTCAGCTTTAAGGTCTTGTATTAAGCTCACCACGGGTTGGAGCTCCCCTCCCCTCTCACACAAGGGTTCATCTAGGGCCCGTTGTTCTCCCGCTGCCGCCATTTTGGTTGCCTCGGTCTGCCCCTGGCTTTCAGAATCCGCAGTTGTTTTGGCTCTTCAAAAACTGTGCAGGGTCCCCTTCTTGGCTTGTTTTGCGCTCAAGGGGTTCCCCTGCTTGCTCATCTCTGTTTTATTTGGCAATTCACGCTCTTACCAGTCTCGTAAGAGGGGGGGTGGAACGTGTTTCGGGAACTTTGAGGAGGCGCGGCTTGTTCACTCCTCGCGCATGTGCAGTTCACTCTGCATGCATTTTGCCATGCAGTTAATACTTGCTGGGATCTTCCATAAGCACTGACATAAACTGGGTAGATGTGGGAGGGGGGAGATCTTTCCTCCTGGATTCTCCTATCACCAGGACCCCATGAGTTTTGCAAAAAATTCCAGTTCTGCAAGCCAAAATCACAAATCCCAACCCTAATTAAGTGTTGAAGTCAGTGTAAATTATACCAGTTTATTGATGAAATCAACAAGAATAAAATAATAATAATAAACATAAATAATAAGTACTCTAATAAAACAGTAATAAAACATCACATAATAAAATAGATGGGGGAGAACAGATTTTGAGAGATGGAGCTTTCCCTTTTTCTGAATTGGTGTCCATTCTTGACTGGCATTCTATCTTAAGCAGGCAGATTACCCCACCCCCACCCCCAAAACACATAGCAGGTTCCCCCCTACAACACACATGGTAATGCAGAGGGCACAGCAGGCAGGGGGTAGGTTGGCTAGGGTCTGGGGGAGCCACTGGGGGCAGACTGGCTGGCTCCTTGGGCCCAGCCCCAGCTGCTCGGCTTCTTCCACCACCCCCTCTGTGGGCCTAGCACCAACTACTTTGCTCCCCCTGGCCACTCGGGCCCTGCTGGCTGCTTGGCTCCCCCCACCCCTGGCTGCCTGCACAAACTACCTATCCTCCAGAAGCAGGCATCAGAGTAGAGCAGTATCTTCTTGGCCAAAGCAGGGCTGCAGGCAGGCTTGCTGGAGATGTTGGGCTGCAGATTTGCTGGGGGCTACTCAGCTCTCAGGGAATTTCCCTTTTTCTGCAGGGATTTTTTCAGAGGAGGAATTCTGTGCTAAATCTGTAAATTGCAGTAACACGTTTGCCATGGGGCCTGCCTATCAGGATAGACATACTTGCTAATATGTTTGGGGCTACTTTGCTCTCCCCACAAAACTTGATGAGCTGTGGGAAGCCAAATGACCCGGGCCACATACATCAATAGGAATTGTAATTGATGGTTCGTAACTATTGGTGGAAGTGACTGGAGCTGCAATTTCTTCTTCTGTGTGTTCAGCCCATTTTAAAATGACAGCAGTCTACAGAAAGGTGCGGCAGGTGGAATGAGGAAAGACTGCAGAGAGGGTGTGGGCAACAGGAGGACTGTGGGTGAGGGAACAATGAGAGAGGGAATAGGGGAAAGTCAGGGGAGGATTGGGTGTCTTAGAAGAGCGTTTAGCAGATAGACTGGAGGTCTCCCTCATAGGGATGCTTTTCCACATGAGGTTACACTAGCCATACAAATACCTGTATTATATGCATTCAAACATGGGTCTGGCTAATTGACATGCCTGAGACACCTGCTGCAGAAAAACTAGAGCAGCCGCCCCAGGTTTTGGTCTGTATGTGGTTGGTGTAGTGTGTGGGACCAAGGCTGGTCTGGAGCAGCCCCTCTTGGCTTAGCAGCAGCAACCTACGAAGCAGACTTGGTTGGGTAGAACCCCAGCGTTGCTGTTGCAGAGTTATAGATCTTACAGTGGATCAACTAAAAACTTCCAAAGCCCTCATTTCAAATTTTGATGTGAGAATTACTACTTTTATTTGGGTATGTTGTTTGCTGTGTGGCTAGGGAGCAGGGAGTATAAGGAGGACCGAAGTCTCTTCTAGTTCCTCTTGATTTCAGCCAATGTGTGGCAGAAAAAAAGATTGCCTGCCAGTCTGTGAGCCCAAGAGGTCAAACCCCTTTGAAAAATGATGGCTGGCCAGAATTCCTGGCATTTTTCTAAACTGTGCTGCTAATGAGGTTTTTTGTATTTTTTTTTAAAGCCTCCCCCTATAATTTTAATGGTTTCTGTGTCTCGTAAAGTAAAAAAAAAGTGGTAATTCACCATAAACCGGTGAATACTAGTCTTTAACCTCAGCAGATGCTCAGGTCACCAGAGACACCAGGATTTCTTCAGACTTCTTTGTGTTAGTGCTTATAATCATATTTGATACTTCTTTCGAATACAGTTACAGCATAGTACAGTTGTAATGTGTGTATCATGTTCCATGCTTATAATGTAGTTAGAGTCAAAACATGTTCCAAAACCATGCTGTAGACATACTAGTGAGGGCAGTGTATAGCTGGCTTCTGCTGGTGTGGCTGTTTTAAAAAATAATTTCCCTATCTCCACTGGCTGGAGACATCAAACTACAGCTGTGCTGTAAGCTCTGACACTGCTTTTAAACGAGGGCACGCTGAAGCGCCTCCCAAACGCCGCATTAAAGGAAAGCCGCCGGAAGTGACGTTCTCCCCGTTGCCGGCGGCGGCGGCGGCTGGAGACACGGGGCTTTGCAGCGGCGCATTCTTAAGCCAGATAATTGAAC
>QEPC01012592.1:3510236-3599192 GCA_003113815.1 Sphenodon punctatus | reverse complement strand
AGGCTGCTTTTAAACGAGGAGCGCTGAAGCGCCTCCTCAACGCCGCATTAAAGGAAAGCCGCCGGAAGTGACGTTTTCCCCGTTGCTGGCGGCGGCAGCGGCTGGAGACACGGGACTTTGGAGCGGCGCTTTCTTAAGACTTCAATTATCAGGCTTAAGAACGCGCCGCTCCAAAGCCCCGTGTCTTTAGCCGCCGCCGGCAACGAGGAGAACGTCACTTCCGGCGGCTTTCCTTTAATGCGACGTTGAGGAGGCGCTTCAGCGCTCCTCGTTTAAAAGCAGCCTTAGACATGCGTGACGAACACGCTGCATAAAATTATGCTGCGTGTAAATATGCCGCATGTGGGATTTAGGCTGCTTTTAAACAAGGGGCGCTGAAGCGCCACCTGAACACCGCATTAAAGCAAAGCTGCCGGAAGTGACGTTCTCCCCGTTGCTGGCGGCGGTGGCTGTAGACACAAGGCTTTGGAGCGGCACGTTCTTAAGACTTAAATTTTCAGGCTTTAAGAACGCGCCGCTCCAAAGCCCCGTGTCGCCAGCCGCCGCCGTCAGCAATGGGGAGACCGTCACTTTGCTTTAATGCAGCGTTGAGGAGGCGCTTCAGCGCCCCTCATTTAAAAGCGGTGCCAGACGTGACATTTTGCGTGTTAAAGCCAGTTGCACATTGTTTTATAACTGTGAATTAAATACCTCGACATTGAGGTATTTAATTTGCAGTTTTAAAAGGATGCGCAATCAGCTTTAAAGTGCAAAAAGTCATGTTAATTCCACACGTGACATATTTATACGTAGCGTGATTTTATGCAGTGTTGTTTGCTGTGCACGTCTAAAAGTAGCCATGATTCTGATAATGCTCTAAGCTGTTTTAGATACCCCTTGATTTCCCCAAATCAGTCTTGCTGCTTAGGAATTCTTACACCTTCAGAATTTCGGCTGAATCCCATCTTTATTTTCTCTCTCCTCTCCTCCATCCTCTCACTATCTCTCTTGGATCAGAGCAATGGATGGTCTGATGTCAGTTCTGATTAAGTGATATTTCCATCCCAAACTATCTCTGTACTTGACCCCATCTTTCACATTCACAATTTCTATGAAAGATGATGATAGATTGGAACAGATTTTGATTATAGGCAGGAATGAGGGGTTTACCCATTGTCTTTTTGCACATTTTTCTGAAGTAAATGGAATCCTAGAAAAATAATTAACACACTTTCCTCAGCCTGAGCTGACACAGCTGTTTATTGGAAAGGCAAGTTACTTTTCTTAGACCCAAAATTGCAATCCTTTCTTCTTGTTTCCTGACTTTCTGCCATAAAAGGAGCTCAGATGTTAACGTCTTGGGGAGGGGGAAGGGGAAGAATGGGTAATTCCGGAGTGTCCATACTACTGTGTTCAGAAATGAAGCCTGTCAGGCTTAAATTCAGAGGGGCACTGAGCTTGAGAGGGTGATCCAGTTGGATGAAGTCATGGGTAATGGGGGATATGGTGCCCCATTACCCATCGCTTTCCAGGTCACCAGTTAAATATTACTGAAATTGGTTAGTAATAGAAGGTTAAAATCTTACAGCACTATGGGGTTAGCATATGGTTGTGGTTTTTGTGATGTGATCTACTGTGTAGCGATCCCAAGTTGATCTATGGCAGAGGTACCTTGGATATTTTTCATGGTACTTCTACAACAGATCACCTTGGGGTTTCTGTGAAAATCCCTAGAGAACCTTGTGATGATGCCATGTGGGGGAGCCATAAAATGTGTTTTGTGGTGTCTGAGTGTATCCTAATTGAAACCTTGCCCTCACCTCACCAAGGAAAATAATTAAGATGTAAACAGTTGTAAAACTTGGTTGTGACCATGTTGTCATCAGACCTGTTTGGGTCAATGAGTGGGGACAAGGAGAATACATCAACGAATCAGACTGTTATAACTCCCCCTTTCCCCTGAGTGCTAGTAGAGATGATGTATGTTATTTCACACTAGGCTGGCACCTTGTAAGTGGTAGTCTATTGTTCTTAAGCTTTAGCATGTGACACCTTAGCACTGGGCCTGGAAGCCATTCTCCACTTAGCAACTGTTGCTAGGATTGAGAGACTCTCAGTGCCTCTTGGCCGAGGGAGGCCTGAAGTCAGGAGAGGCTAGTGGGAGATTCCATAGCAGTGAGGAGAACATGTCAAGGGAAATGAATGGCAAGAGAAGAGAGGAATTACTGATAGGAAGAGTGCTGGGGGGCTAGCCTGCATGCAGAAGTGGAGAAGGTTTTGAGTAGCAGTGATCAGCATGTCATGGGAGAATTGTGACGTAGAGGCATCTGGGAGTGGGAGCAGTCAGGCAGGGCATCCTTGAACTACTAGAAGGAGAGAACTGAAGCGGGAAAAGGAAATCCTAAGGCAGCAATCTGACAGCTTGTCAGGCAAAATGGCCAAATTGTGGGTGATCCATATGTCTTGCCACCAGATGAAGAGAAGTGGGAGGTGCAATGAGCTGTCGTGTACAAATGGAGGAGGAATGCATAGAAGGGCATAGGGAAGGTGATAAATGCCTGCAACTTGCTTTACTTTCTTTTTGCTGTCTCCTCATCCAGTACAGCCATGGATCGGCTTTTCATCCAGTCTATATACACACGCAAAATATGCTCTGAAAGAGTACTGTGAGCAGCAACAGAACCCAGATGACATCAGGAAGCTGGGTTGGTTCCTTGTATCCTACAATGCCTTTCCCCTTGCAACCTCACCTTTTGCTGGCGCACCCCCAGAAATGAGACCCGGAGACCTGAGATGGAATTAAATGGCCACACTCTTTAATCAAAACAGAGCAAGAACGTTGGTGAATTGCTACTAAGCAATCCTGGGTCCAGTATTTTATCTTAACTTATCAAACTTTGAACAGGTGTCTGGCTTGGATATGCCCTCCAATGCCAGCACCAACAATTTTAACAAGATTCCCCTTCAAACAGCTCCCTGGCCAAGGCCAAAGGGGAAAAAATTGCCCATGTGGGCACGAGTAAGGAGAATGGTGTCATTAAGTTTGAGGGCCATGCTTGCCCTTTCCCCCGCTTGACACCCCTCTCAGAGGAATGACCGTGTTGCTAGCCATGCCCTGCTTATCACCAGGTATCTTCCCCCCATCTCTTATGGAGATGACTCTTTTTACTATACTAAAACTACCTACCAAAACACCTATTAACCATACTGGACCCCCGCCAGAGTGCGACATAATAAATAAGAATACAAATTCACACAAATCAAATTAGTTGCCGAATCATATAATTTTCAAATTATAAGTGTATGACCAACTAAACGTATGTCAAATCAACTTAAACTTTTTCAAATTAGCTGCCAAATAAAATGTGTTCAATTAGCCATATTAAGTCCAAATTGCTGTCACTTACACTAATTTTAACCTATCTCTAATACTGCAAAGAAGGCAAAACAAACAGGCACTCCATAATGTTTGAGATGCCTGTCAAAATTCCTTCTTGGCCCCCTAACAGCAGCCAGTTAACACTCGCAGTATTAGAGGGACGGGTGAGTGGGTACTGGCTACTCGCTGGATTCCAGGCGTGAATGAGGCATCTGTGAAGAACAGAAGGTTGCTGCCTTGTAAACAAGGTTCTTTGAGATGGCTCCGAACATTCTCACAAATGGGTTTGTGCTTGCGCGCCCTTCTCCTACCGGCATATACCTAGCTCATATTTCAAATTTCACGTGACATTCACGCGCCCCCACACTATATAAGGTAGAATCCCGCCCAAGCCCAACAGTTCCTTCCAACCTCATAGCAGAGTAATGATAAATAAATTCCATGCGGGGTCGGAAGGGTGGGCATTTGTGAGAATGTTCGGAGCCATCTCGAAGAACCTTGTTTACAAGGCAGCAACCTTCTGTTCTTCTTCGAGTGGCTCCTCCCATTCTCACAAATGGGCGAGTGTGTATGTGTGTGTGTGTGTATATATATATATAAAACAACTGAAATCAATGAGTGTGAGAGCAGAAGAGATGCAAATTGGTTTTTTGTTTTAATAAAGATGGTAAATGTAACAAACTAGTTTAAACAGCAAGGAAGAAATCATTAATGCAGATAAATATATAAAGAATACAAACTTATCTCATTGAGGGTTGAATATAGAAGATAGTACAGAGACACCCAGAGCAGTATGTGCCTGGGAGGTTAAATGAAGGCAGTAGTGCTTAATGAAAGTGTGCTGCGTACTCCAGGTAGCTGCCCTGCAAATTTCATGAGGGGAGATGTTAGCAAAAGCAACAGTGGTTGTGCCCATAGCTCTAAGGGAATGGACTTTTAGGTTAGGTGGGACAGGAAGTCCTTTCTGTAGGTAAGCTAAGGAAATTAACTGTACTAACCATTTGGAAATAGTCTGCGAAGAGACTTTGTGCCCCAACTTGTTCAAACAGGGCAAAACAAATAAGTTATCAGACATTCTGGAAGCTTGAGTCTTATCAAGATAAATCAAAATGGATCTTTTTACATCTAAAGTGTGTGCCAACTTCAGGTCTTCGGACTCGTGAGGTGGTGGGCAAAAAACTGGCAAGATTATCTTTTGGGCCAAATGAAAAGGTGATACCTTTTAGGGATAAAGGAGGGGTGTGCAGAGATTTCCACCCTGTCGGGGAAAAACTGCAAGTATGGCTCCTTGATGTTAATAGCAGCCAACTCGCTGAAACGCCTGAGTGAGGTAATAGAAACCAAAAAGGAGGTTTTGAGGGTCCAGTGTAACAGGTCTGAAAGTTCAGGAGATTCAAATGGGTGACCTGTCAGAAATTCTAACACTAAGGTGAGGTTCCACTGTGAGAGAGGGACCTTGACTGGGGGGAAAACGTTATTAACGCCCTTCAGGAATTTCTTCACCTTATGGTGAGAGAATAGGGACTGAGTGCCTTGCAATTGAAAATACCTGGAAATGGCAGAAAGGTGCACTCTTAAGGGAGATATGGCAAGGCCACCCTCAGCTAGATGCAGTAGGTTCTGCAACACAGTGTCAATAGATAAATCTACCTGGCGAATTGAGTTCTCAGCTAGCCAGCAAGAGAATCTTTTGAACTTGGAATCGTAGGACCTCCGGGTGAAGGCTTTTATATCACTATTCAAAACCAGAGACAGTTTATCTATAACAGGAGTGTGGGTTGCAGAAACATAATCCTGAAAGCATGGAGGTTCAGTCGTGGTACATCGGGGTGGAGTATCATCCCGTGGTTTTGGGACAAGAGGTGTGGGGTCTGGGGCAGAGGTACAATAAGTTTTGATATCTGGGACAGCTCGTGGAACCAGCACTGGCGTGGCCAGTTTGGGCATATCAATATCAGGTTTGCACCCTCTGCATGTATTTTTGCTAAAACCTTTGGAATTAGTGGAAGGGGAGGAAATGCATAAGTCAGTTGAGGAGTCCCTGGGGTTTGAAAGGCGTCCCCCATGGATGCAAGGTCGTGTGCTGTTCTTGAGCAGAAATGGGTGCATTTCGCATTTTGGTAGGTGGCAAATGTGTCCAGAAGGGGGGTGCCCCACATAGATGTCAGGTCCAGGTAAGTCTGTGTGCACAGTTCCCATTCGTGATTCTCCTCTGTCAGTCTGCTCAGAATGTCTGCCCTGGTGTTTTGAGAGCCTGCGATGTGTGAGGCTATCAGGTATATACTGTGTCTGTTTGCAAAGTGCGAAATTCTCATTGCAAGTTTGCAGAGCTCGGGGGATTTTGTCCCCCCCTGCTTGTTCACATACCACACAGCTGCTAGACTGTCTGACGATATTCCGACTACGGATCCTTTGAGCAAGGGGTAAAAGGCTTTCAGGGCCGTTAGTATAGTTAAGATCTCCAACTGATTTATGTGGAGTAGACGCTGTCGAGGAGTCCACGACCCTGACACGTTCAGTTCCAGAAGATGAGCTCCCCAACCTGTTAAGGAAGCATCTGTTGTTGTTATGCTTACAGGATAAGGGTTGAGGAAGGGTTTTCCTGCCATAACGAAGTCTCTTCTTTTCCAAACTGCAAGAGAGTGTAAAATTTTGGGGGGCAACTTGAGTCTTTTTTGAGGGGAATCTACCCTGGGGTCGAAAAGATTTAAAAACCACAATTGCAATGGTCTCATAAAGAGTCTTGCAAAGGGGATGGTAGAGGTGGTAGATGCCATCAGGCCAAGTAGCCTCTGAAAAACCTTAATCCCCTGGCGTCTATGACAGGAAAGCTTTCTGATAAGATTACAAATATCTAAAAATCTTGACTCTGGAGTAAACATCTTTTCAGTCCTGGAGTCCAAAATAGCCCCAATATGGGGTGATTTCAGACGTTACGAGATCACGCTCAACCACACTGAACCACGCTCAACCCCCCCCATGGGGCCAAAGGGCCCTGAACGTCTGAACGGCGCGCGCCAGATGTTCATCACGCTCAATACCCACATGGGGTCAGTTTCAACCACGCTTCCCGGGCTAGCCGGGGGAAGGTCCCGGGAAGCGTGGTCAAACGAACCCCCACAGGGAACCAAGGAAAAGTAACGTCTGGACGCCAATCCCCGAGCGGAACCAAACCAAACGAGCCCCAGCCGGGGACAAGGCACGCAGCGTCGCTGCCAGGCAACCAGCATCAACACAACCACCGGAGGGAGATTTAAAGCGAGAGCAGCAGCAAGCAAGCGTGGCGGGATGGAGCGAGGAGGGAAGCGGAAGAGAGCGGAGGCAGAGACAGCGACAGCGGCGGGACAGGAGGCGGAGGAGGTGCAGGCAGGCCCAGCGATGCAGGCGGAGGGGGCACAGGCGCAGGAAGGGGGCACACGGGAGCACCCGACCAGGGAGGCGGCCCGGGAACAACACCCACAGCTGCAGCCGGGTCGCGCCGCCCCGGGGACAGCGGCCGGAACAGGCCCACAGGAGGCACCCAGGAAACGGGTAAGGGCACCCACTGGGAGGGGAACAGGGGGCACAGGGGAACCCCCTGTGGAGGGGGCCGGGGGGACCCCGGGCGGAAGGCAGGGGGGCAGGGGGACCCCGGGCGGAGGGCAGGGGGGCAGGGGGCCCCCGAGAGGGCCCACACCCTCACCCAGCAACCAACCACCCCCCTTCCCCCCCCCAGACACGAAAGTCGGCCCGGGCGGACGAGCCCCAGGAGGAGCCCGGCCCCCGGCCCCTGGAGGCGCACCCCCAGGAGGAGGTGGAGGAGGAGCACAGGCAGGTGCAGCAGGAGCTGCACCGGGAGGAGGAACAGCAGGGGCCCAGCCGGAGGAAGGCCTATCACAGAGGGGGACAGTGGGGCCTCCAGGAGACCCGGGACTTCATACGGATCTGGGGGACCCTCGAGTACCAGGTGGAGCTCGCAATAAACCAGCGCAACGAGCATGTCTACCGGGACATCGTGCGCGACATGGAGGCGGCGGGGCACGAGCGCACTGTCAACCAGTGTCGCTCGAAGGCCAAGGAGCTCAAGAGGGGGTACAAGGCCCTCAAGGACAATAACAGCCGCTCCGGCCACGGGGCCCGCACCGCCCCCTACTACGATGCCCTGGACCGCATCCTTCACATGAAGGGCTCCATCGTTGCCCCACGCCTGGTGGGCAGCGCTGTGGTCCAGGGCAGGGAGCGGGCCGAGGTACCCCCTCCCCTCGCCGCCCGCCCGGTAGACACGAGCTCAGGGGACCCCCACCCCCAGGAGGACCACCCGGGACCCGCAGAGGCCCCAAGGCCCCCCCCCAGCAGCAGCCCGGAGACATCCCAACGCCGGGCCGGCCAGGCGGAGTCGGAGGTCGGCACCTTCACCACCCTCAGCCAGTGGTCCCAGGGGGAGCACTCCCAGGGTGAGGCGCCGGCCTCCGAAGGCTCGGAGACGGACATAGAGGGTAAGCGGGCCCCCAGGGCAGGGGGGGGCAAGACCAGGGGGCCGGTGGCAGGGGTGGGGGCCCTGCTGCAGGGGCCACAACCAGCCCCCTTCACCCGCTCCCCCCTCTCCCGCCCGCAGGACATGGGGAGCCCCAGGACCGGGCCAGCGAGACGGTGCAGGCCCCCGCGGAGGGCACAGGAGAGCAGGTGCCGGACCCAGGTAAGGCGGGAGGGCTGGGATTGCGGGAGGGCCCCCCGGGCGCCAGCCCAGGGGGGCCTCTGGCCTCAGTGGGGGAGGGGGGGCAGGGGGCCCCGGGACCCGACCCCGCTAGGGGACAGGGCCCTGCACTGACCCACCCGCCCATTTCCACAGGGCAGCCCCCGCGCGCGGCGCCTCCGCCGGCCGCAGCCCCAGCCCAGCGGATGCGGGAGTACCGGGCGCGGGTCCGCAGGCGCAGGGAGGAGCAAGCGGAGGACATCGTCCGCAGGGCGGAGGAACAGGGGGAGCGCATGATCGCCTCCGTGGACCGCATGGAGGCGGCCATAGAGCGGTCCATGGAGAAGGCCCTGGAGACAGACCGCCGGCTGGAGGCGGAGGTGCGCCTGGAGCGGAGGCGGGAGCGCCGGGAGCACCAGCGGCAGCAGGGGCTGCTCAGGGGCCTCCGGCAGGACATACAGGGCATGGTGCGGGAGCACAGTGCAAAGATGGACAGGTCCCACGACATTGGGACCTCCCTGCTCCTGCATGCGGGCACCATGTGTGCCTACGTGATGGCCGGCGCACCTCCGGGCGCCCTGCCCGCCCAGGTCCCCATGCCGGGCCCCTCGGCGCCCCCGGGCCCAGCCCTGCCGCCCCTGGCGCCCCCCCGGCCCCAGGGCCCTCGCATGCGCCTCCCAGTGCCCCCGGGCCTCCGGAGGGTCCAGCCCCCCCGGGGCGCGACCGGGGCACCGGGCACAGCTGCCCATCCGCCGCCCGGCCCCCTGCCGGGGCCGGGACCGGCCCAGGACACGGCAGGGGACACGGACAGTGGGGGGGAGGGGAGCTCCCAGAGCTCGGTGGGCCCAAGCGGCCGCACGAGGGGTCGGCCCAGGAAACGCGGGGGGATGGTGGGAAGGGGGGGGAGGGGGAGGGCCACATGAGGGCGGGTGGTGGACGGGGTCACGGGCACGGGGGTGGGGAGGGGGCACAGGGTGATTGTGTGAACTGTGTGGGCAATAAAGTGTTGTAAAGAGACAGTTGTCCCCGGCCCGTTTGTGGGGGGGACAGGGCTGTGGGACCGCGTGTACAGGGGCATGGGCACGGAACGGGGGGTGGGGCCCCCAGGGGCGGGAAGGCCCTCACAGCGGGCCCCCCCGGGCGATGTGGGTTGCAAGGGCGTTCCGGATCCTTTTGGCATACCGGTACTCCCGGGGGTTCCCTGCGTTCACGTACAGGGGAACAGGACCGGGGGGCCGGTGGGGCTCGGGGTACTCCAGGGCCGCCCCCTCGGTCTCGCACACATTGTGCAGAACGCAGCAGGCACCGATCACCAGGGCGGAGGTGGGGACGGTGAAGTCCAGGCGGCCAGCTATACTCCTCCAGCGCTGCTTCAGGGCCCCGAAGGCACGCTCCACCACGGTCCGGCTCGCACACAGGCGGGTATTGTATACCTGCTCCGCAGGGGTGCTCGGGACAGGGTAGACCTTCATCAGCCAGCGGGTCAGGGGGTAGGCGGGGTCCCCCAGGATGCAGGGGGGCATGGGAACACCCTCGATCCACCTCATGCCCATGTCCGCGAAGTCCCCCCGGTACATGCGGGCATAGAAGGGGGAGATGGTCATGATCCTGGCGTCGTGACTCCGGCCGGAGTTGCCCGTGTAGATGTCTATGAAGCGGGCCCGGTGGTCCACCACCCCCTGCAGGTGCAGGGAGTAGTATCCGTGCCGGTTCACATACTCCAGGGCCTCCCCCGCGGCCGGGCGCAGGATCTCGATGTGTGTGCCGTCCACGGCTCCGATGCAGTTCGGGAAGCCCCCGGCCGCGAAGCCAGCCATCACAGCGCCCTGGTCCAGGAGCTGGATGGTCCTGTCGAGGAGCACGCCCTCCACAGCCTCGCACACATCCCGCACGATGCAGGCGACCGTGCTGAGCCCCACCCCGAAGTGCTGGGACACGGAGCGGCAGGAGTCGGGCGTTGCGAGGGCCCAGACCCCTATGGCCACCCGCTGGACCATGGGGATGGGCTCCCGCATGGAGGTGTGCTGCCGCTCCAGCCAGGGCGTGAGGAGCTCCGCTAGGCGCAGCAGGGTGGCCTTGCCCATCCGGAAGTGGGACCCCCACTCGGCCTCCCCCCAGTGGGCCTGGGCCCGCTCCCACCAGGCCTGGGGCCGCTCCGTGACCCATAGGCTCCGCGCTATGGGCATAGCCAGCAGCGCTGCCCGGCGGAGGGTCTGCGTTGCCCAGCGGAACCGCCTCGCGGCCCCTCGGAGCGCAGCGGGCCGGGTGAGGCTCCGGCAGGCGGCCAGCCACGCCCCCCAGGCCCGGCGCCGAGCCCTGAGCCGGGCACGGACTCTCCTGCGGGCCTGCTGGCCCCGGAGGCGCACGCCAGCCCGCAGGGCCAGGACATAGCGCAGGCGGACGGCCAGGTGCACCCTCTCGGTCAGGAGGCACAGCTGCTCAGTGTGGTCACGGTGCCACTCAGCCGCGAGCGCGAGGAACATCCAGTTCCCACCTGCCCTATCGCGCTCCATGGTGCTGGGGCCCCGGTGGGGGCTGGGAGCGCTTATGGCGGCCCGGTGCTGGTGGCTCCGCCCGGGGGTCGGCCTCGCGGGCCTGCGCGCGCCCTGTGCCGGTGCGTTCCGGCTGCTCCCGCCCCCAGCACCCCGGGCCCCCTCCCCTCGCTGTTTGTAGCGGGATGGCCTTGAAGGTGCGATTAGGCAGACAGAGAGCTCGCTGTTGTTCTCTGCAGCTGTGCCGGGCCCGCACCCCACGCCTCGCTCTGTTGTGCTACAATGTTGCGGTGCGGGCCCGTGTTCCCTGTCCCGGGGGCCGGGCCGAGCCTCTCCCGGCCCTGGGCAGTCTGTGTGCCCTCCGGGCTCCGTGTCCCATTCCCTGTTGTGCTGGACCATGGCTGGCTGCCCATCCATGGGGCTCCCGCTGTCCGGCCCCCAAGGGGCCCCCCATATCTGGGCCTTCCGCGAGACCATGTCTCTGTGCGACCTGTGGCACACCCCTGCCGTGCAGCTGCTCCTGGCCGGGCCGGGGAGCCGTGCAGGTGCCTACGAGAGCCTGAGCTCCGGGCTCCGTTACTTTGGCCATGTGGTGAGCGCCCGTGATTGCCGGCTGCATGCGGAGGCCCTGGGGCTGGCTCGTTTCCCCGAGGGGCGCATCCCGGAGGTGCTGTGCGCCCATGTGCCCTGGAGCGCCTCGGAGACCGTGTCAGCGCTGGTGGTGTGTGGTCTGGGCGCCTACTCGGAGTGCCTGGCCGAGGGTGGCCCTGCCTTGGCCGTGAGCTACTTCTCCTGTGTTCACGGGGCCCGTGGGTACCAGCGCACCCGTGGGGCGGCGTTCCAGCGGCTTCTGGAGCTGGGGCATCTTCCGTGGCCCCCTTCTGCTGCCTGCTGTGTGCCGGAGCCCTCCGCGGTGGAGATGTCATCCCTGTTGGCGGTGTGGGCGCGTGTGGATGTGCAGCTGGCCCTCACCATGCCCGATCCCTTCGAGGCCTACTACCTGATCGCCCACTACATGTCCTTGCAGGGGTACCGCCGGGGCATGCTGCACTGGCCCCACCTGGTCCACCGGGCGGGCCACCCGGGCCCTGGGGCCAGCGGGGCCCCCGGCAGCGGCCCGTGAGCCCCGCGTCGCTGGCCTGCCCCCCCCCGCGTGGTGCCCCCGTGTGGGCTCCCGCCCCGGCCCGGGGGGGGGCCTGGTCCCCGCTGGCCGCTCCCGACCTGCGGACCCCACCTCGGTGAGCTCCCGCCCGCCTCGCTGCTTGCTGCTGCCCCTGGCCGTGGTCCTGGGCCCCCTCCATCCCCGTGACTCCGTGGGTGCTGCCTGAGCGTCGCTGGTGCTGCGGAGGAGCACCGCTGGACCCGGCTGCCCTGCCTGTGCCAGCCTTTGACTGTGGGGCCCCCTTCCTCCTCCTCCTGGCGCCCCTCCGCCGGCCTCGCTGTGCTTTGGGGGCCCCCAACGTGCCTTGCTCCGGGGGTCCGCCCCCCCCCCCCGAGACTGCCTCTGTTCCTGTGGGGGCACCTCCTTGGACTGGACTGGACTGGGGTGGTGTGGGGGTGGGGGTTGCTGCTGTCTGTGCCTTGCCCCGTGGTGGTGCCCCCCCCTCCCTGCCGGTGTTCCGGGTGGGGTGTTCCGGGCGCCCCTTCCCCCCTTCCCGGCCTTTCCCTGGTGTGTGTGTGTGTGTGTGTGTGTGTGTGTGTGTGCCCGGGCGTGTGGCCGTGCATTGTGCCCCGCTGCGGGACCGCTGTGTGAGCCGGCTGTCAGCCTGTTCTCGCTCTTCCCCCCTCCCTTCCCGTTTCCCTTGTGTGGGCGTTCCCTTGTGTGCCTTGTGGCTTCGTTTGCCCTCAGTCGGCCATGTCTGTGTCCCGCCCCTGCCCGGTGCCTTGTGGGGGTTTAGCGCCCGCCGGGGGTTCGGCTGCACGTCTGTTGTGCTGCCACGGGCCGCGATGGTGCGGCCCGGTTCCGGCCCGTGGTCCCGTTCCCGGCACGTCTGTTTGGGTCGTTTTCCCACCACCGGGCGTGGTTGCGCTGTTCACCCCCCCTGGTGGTTCACTGCGGTGAACCGCCCACCCGTAACGTCTGAAAATACCCATAATCAATGCGCTGAGTAGGGCAGAGAGTGGATTTTTTTTTGAAATTTACCGAGAGGCCCAAGTTACAGCATAGGCTAAGTGTATACTGGATATTACTACTAAGAAGGTCTGGAGATGGAGCAGTGAGTAGCCAATCATCCAGATAGGGGTAAATGCATATACCCTGCTTACGTAAGAAGCCAATTACGGGGGCCATCACCTTGGTGAATAACTTGGGGGCAGAAGACAAATCAAAAGGGAGCGAAGCAAACTGGTAATGAACAGAATTGTGGATAAAACAAAAAAAAATTCTGGAAGAGAGATGAAGTCTAACGTGAAAGTAAGTATCCTTCAGATCTGTTACTGCAAACCAAAGGTTTTTGTGGAGGAAGGAAGCCAATTTGTCAAGAGTTAACATTTTAAACTTACGATAATCAATATAAGAGTTTAGTCATCTTAGATCTAAAATGGGTCTAAAACCCCCATCTTTCTTGTTCACCACAAAGTAACTAGAGTAAAAACCATCATTAATAGAATTAATGAAAACTAATTCAATAACACCTTTTGAATACATTTCATTAACTTCTTTATTTAAAACTGTTAACTGCTGAGATGAAAAACGAACTGAATTAACACAACTAGAAGGGGGTGGTAACGAGGAAAAAGAAACGCTATACCCCACTTCAATAACACGGAGAACCCATCTATCAGAAGTGATAGATGTCCAACAAGAAAGTGACTGGGACAAGGCCACTTCAAAATTCACTGTATGCTGAGAGGGCAATACAGTTGGGATTAACTGTCATTTACGCCCTCTGGTGAAAAAGAACGGGAAGGGCTTGTTGTAGGCACCCCTCTGCTTATATGGAGTATACTGGCTCTTAGAGCGATTTTGGTATGGAGTGGTTTGAGAAGTATACCGTTTATTATAAGACTGGTTAGGCTGATTGTAATAAGGCCTTTGCTGTCCGTAAAAAGGTGACTGGTGTTGGTAGGGTCTGTAGGGAGTATAAGAAGATGATCCCTGCTCTCTGGGAACTATCTTCATTTTGATAACTGTTGCTTTCGACTTTTGAATTTTATCTAATATTTCGTTCGTCTCCTTGCAAAAGAGCCCTGCCTGGTTGAAAGGGAGATTTTCGATTTTGGTCTTGTGTAGAGAGTCCAGTTTGGCCCCTTTAAGCCAGGCAAACCGCCTGGTAACGATGGCGTTCGCCACAGCTCGGGATGCTGTGTCAGAGGAGTGTCGGGCAGTCTGGAGCTGGAATTTGGCAGTTAAAGAGCCTTCAGCACACAAGGCTTGCAGGGAAGCATGTTTCTCTTTAGGCAACGAGGGCAGTATCTTGTGTACTTCCTCCCAGAGGTGGTACTGGTATGAGGACATAGCAGCCGCATAGTTTGATGTCCTCATCAGCATCGTAGAGGATGCAAAGGCTCGTCTCCCAAAGACGTCTATCCTCCTGCTTTCCCTGTCAGCAGGGGAAGTGTCACTTGAATTTTTCTGAGGCTTCTCAGCAGAAGCTGCTAGCACCAGGGAATTCGGTGTGGGGTGCTTAAAAAAGATGGACCCCTGTTGCTGTGGGAACAGATAGTACGAACTGGCGGAGGAAGAAACAGGCTGGACAGAAGCGGGGCTAGCCCAATTCCTCTCAGCATCTGCAACATGTCTTTTGAAAAGAGGGTGCGTCAGCTTAGATTGTGTGGGTCTCTCCACTGCGACATATGCTGGATCTAAGTCCTGTTCATTCATGGGAATGGTTTCCAATTTCAGGACAGTAGAAAATCTTTTCAGGAGGTCCTGAAAATCTTTGTGGTCTTGAGAGGTCCCGTAAGAAGTTGAGCCCTGGACCTCGTCAGAGGGAGGAGGAGATATGTTCTCCATGGCTTGAAGTTCCTGAAGGGGTTCAGGTGTTATAGGGGGAGGGAGATTTTCCTCCAGCACACCTTCTGTTTCCAATTGTGGCAATGGTGGTAACTCCTCAGGAGGAGGGACGCAGAGTGGTTGGGTAGCCCTTTTTTCCCTCCTAAGACAGAGAAGTCTCTTTAGCTTTTCCTTTCGTCTGAGGAAGGCATCCTTCATTTCAATTTGAAAAGGTGTTGATGGAATCGCAGTCTGTGTCGAGGAAGAACTTGTCGACGTCGAGAAATGTGTAGAGTGTCGACGAGGAAGTTGTCAACGTCAAGCGATGGGTCGAGGGTGTCGAAGCAGAGATTGTCAACGTCGAGTGATTTCGATGACGTCGGTGGGTTTCAGTGGCCCTCGACGCAGCTTGAGGAGGAGAGTTTGTCGACGTCGAAGATGTGTTGTGTCGAGGGGCTGGACGTGCGGAAGGGTCGACGTCAGCCGGAAGGCAGACTTCTCGACGCATTGTCCTCAGATACTTTCACTAGTCGCTCAAGGCAGGACAGAATCATTCTAGAGTCCTGTTTCCTTGACATTTCAGCCTCCTTAAAATAGCGCCATTGCAAAGAGGCGTCAGTAGTAGCAGGCGGGGGAAGCATCAGAGTTTTCTGCATCTTAGCCTGTCTGGGGCTAGCAAGCCACTGCAATCGGGGGGGCTGATACGGGGAGTGTCTAAATTCCTCCTGAGGTTGCTCATCGGCAGTAAAGAGCGGGGAGGTTATGACCAAGGGAGATTGAGGCGCTGGTGGTGAAGGGATGTCATACGCCCATCTCAAGGCTTCCTCTTCAGAGGGAGTTGGGGACAATGAGCGATCCACGATATGAGCGGGCTCTAAATCCTCATACCACTTCCTTTTCTTAGGCGGAGGGGAGAAAGAAACAGTACGATGGGAGGGACCCGATATAGGGGAGTCAGCGAGCGAGATCTTGGTAGGGTCATTAGCAGATACCACTACTTCAGCTCCGATGGAAAGTGGTTGTGAAGGGGGGGAGCGAGATCTTCTCTTAGAAGGAGATTTTTTATTTTGCTTCTCCTCCAATTCCTTCAGAAGTATGGGCAAACGAATTGCGTTCTCCTTTAAAGCCCTTGATTTAAGGGATTGACAGTCAGGGTAGTCAAGTGGATCATGCCCTGCTCCCAAACAGAGAAGACACTGACCGTGTGGATCTTTGGTGGTCATCTTCTTGTTGCAAGAGAAGCATCTCTTGAAGGAATGTTTCGTCAGAGTAGCCAT
Organism: Sphenodon punctatus; assembly: GCA_003113815.1. Lineage (NCBI taxonomy): Eukaryota > Metazoa > Chordata > Lepidosauria > Sphenodontia > Sphenodontidae > Sphenodon > Sphenodon punctatus. The sequence goes on along the minus strand of QEPC01012592.1, from coordinate 3,583,459 downwards.
GATAAGGATGGAAATATATGAGCTAAAGCGAATGCCGATAAGCCGCGAGAGCGGTTGGAAGGAACTGTTGGGCTTGGGCGGGATTCTACCTTATATAGTGTGGGGGCGCGTGAACGTCACGTGAAATTTGAAATATGAGCTTGGTATATGCCGGTAGGAGAAGGGCACGCAAGCGCAAACCCATTTGTAAGAATGGGAGGAGCCACTCGAAGAAGAACACACACACAGGCAGCAATTCCATCTCCCCCCCTTTTAACAAAGGGGAGGGGCTGCCCCCACACCCACCAATCATGTCCCAGCAAACTGGGCACATGATCCCGGTCCGACCTATCAAAGGTCCCCAGGCGGAGCACACGGGGTTTCTCAAACCCCTGCGGCTACCTCCATGCCCATTTCTCCCAGAGGGGCACGGCAACCCCCCCACCCCCTGCCTTCATTTTGGCGGCGGAGGGACTTTATTCTTTAAACTGTGTTTTGCCTTTTCCTGCAGCAGTGCATTCATGCAGCTACCCACGGGCCCACTGACTGGAATGTGTGGCCCTGGTACATCCCGATAGGTGGCAGCCTCCTACCTCCAACACTCTCATCATACATTTTAAAATCAATTTCTAGAGATCATACTGGTACTTGACAATTACTCTTACTTTATTGTATATTGTGGAGGTTAGAAAAGCTCCCAAGCCCAAGATCCACATACCAAAACCTTCATATGGTCAAGAACCACAACATACATGCATGCGTACACCCACAAATCTCTCCTGTTTTGTGATCGTAGTCTTAGCTGCTGAGATTCTGAGGAACTGCTATGATTCAGCTGCTGAGGCTTGGGTGCAATAAATTAAGACACAAGGCCATTCACGTGATATATTGAGAGAGAATGTCTCCCTGAGCTTGGAGAGTCAATTGTTGAACCCCCATTTCCACTGTCTCATCAAGCCTGGCTGCTGATTTCCCTGCATCTCAGTGGTGTAATCATTGTGGATTTCTCCTACTGCCAGTGTCTATAGGAAGGTTTGAAATAAGATGGGGAAAAGTTTTACTAGAAAAAGTAACTGGCCACCCTCTGGTCAGCTTCCAAATTCTCCTATCCTATCTGGTCCTTCCCCATTGCACTTCAAGGTAGGCTGAAGCGAAAGCAGCCCCCACTCACACCATTTTGTCCAATTCAATATAAGTATTGTCTTGGCAAAATCATTGTCAAAGGTTTTTGAAGGTGGTGATGGGGTGCTTAAACGGAATAGGACAAGGGGAAAGGAAGACACTGGCAGCTGCTGCCTGTTAACTGAAAAGAAAATTCTGCTGATGCCAGAATGAACAGCCCTGCTCCTAATTAAGCTTAGGGAAGCAATGGGCTGGTTTTAATTGAGAACAGTGTCCTTGCTAATAGGGCCAGCAGCTAGAAAACACAAGTGGATTCAAAGCATGAAGCACATGTGAGACAGTGGTGAATCTTTATTAGTGGGTTAATGCCACCATGCTACATAGTGAAATAAGCATCCTAGCATATTGTTTTGAAGAATAATTGGATCCCAATTATGGGCAAAGTCTATCTTTTGCTGGTTTAGAGACTTACATATTTTCCAGATGGATTAACAACCAAGCTTTCGAGATTTGGGAAGAAAGCATTTTCTGATGACTTTGGTAGTGGGAGGAAGAGTTGGAGAGCTTCACCTAGATTGGTATGGGTTCCAGTTAACCTGCCTTTTCTTTCCAGATCCTGTAAGAGTTCAGACTTCTGGTGCATAGAGCACATTTTAATTCCAGATCTGGTAATTATTCCTATTTTTCTCTAAAATAGTCAACAGCCAGAGTCTTGTGCCAAAAAGCCACAAACCACATTTTTTCTTGCTGCAAATTTTGCAATGTTATGTTTAAAAAATCCAGTTACCCCCAAACTGTAGTCATTCAATTAATCATGCGCCTAGCCTACTACTTCTGAACCCTTTGAACTGGGACAATGGGTGTTCTTACACACACACATTTCTCCTCCATGCTTCCTGTTACATCCTGAACTTTCTGTGTGTCTAAACCACTCATCCAGATCTTAAACATCTGGCTCTATTGAACTTCTGCATAGAACTTCTCCTAGAACGTTTGTGTGTAAAAGCTTCCCCCACTCTGCTCCCTGTTGCCATTTTAGCATCTTACCCTTGTCTCAGAGGGCAGTGGTGGCAGGAACAGCACAGTTTCTCCTGCTGCCTCTGCCCTGTGCTGTGGTGCGAGTTCTACGCAGCTGTTATGAGGCCATGTTTTAGACCTCACATCAGCTATGTGCAACCCCTTTACCTGCAGTGTGGAGCTGCAATGGACCATGGGACTCGTGTGCAGGGGGAGAGTGTAAGGAAGCCACTGTGCATCTCCCATATTGCAGGCAGTGTACTGTTTAGACTTATATTTGTTTATTTATTTAATTCAATTTTTATGCCGCCCCTTTGTTTACGGCATCTCAGGGCGGCATCCAACATAAAATAAACAATCACAATATAAAAATCCACACAGATGTTTAAAACAATTTTAAAATACCCCCATACAAAAATTTACCGCACCCTCCCCTCCCCGCCTCCAAAGGCCTGGGAGAACAGCCATGTCTTGCAGGCCCGACGGAAGGCTAGCAGACTTGGGGCCAGTCGTGCTTCCTCTGGGAGGGAGTTCCACAGCTGGGGCCCAGCCACCGAGAATGCCCTCTCCATTGTAGCCCCCCGCTTTTATGCGGGGGACCTCCAAGAAGGCGCCCCTGGTGGACCGGAGAGTCCGTCCTGAGTCACGGAGGGTGAGGCGGTCCCTGAGGTATCCCGGTCGAAGACCGTACAGGGCCTTATAGTTCAATGTTAACACCTTGAACCTGGCTCGGCACATTACAGGCAGCCAGTGCAGCACACGGAGCACAGGTGTTATGTGCTCTCGTTGGCCCGTCCCTGTTAGGAGACGGGCCGCCGCATTCTGCACTAGCTGCAGTCTCCGGGCCAGCGTCAAGGGAAGCCCCACATAGAGTGCGTTACAGTAGTCCAGCCTCGAGGTGATGAAGGCATGGATCAAAGTGGCCAGGTCGGGTCTGGAGATATACGGGCGCAGCCTCCGCACCAGATAGGCTGGCGCAAAGCCGCCTTCACCATCACATCCACCTACTGATCTGGACGGAGACCCGCGTCCAATAATACCCCCAGACTCCGAACCTGCTGAGCCATGGAGGGGCGCACCCCCTCCACAAGAGGGGGCACCACCTCCCCCGCCCGGCCCACCACCATCACCTCCGTCTTACCGGGATTGAGCTTCGGTCTGCTCTGCCATAGCCAACTCGCCATGGCCTCCAAACACTGAGATAGCACAGAGACGGCAGGGCCTGGGTCAGCTGAAAAAGAGAGGTAAAGCTGGGTATCATCAGTGTATTGGTGGCAATGCACACCAAACCGTCTCACACTCTCCCCCAAGGGCTGCATACATACATTAAATAATAAAGGAGACAAGATTGAACCTTGCGGAACGCCACAGTCCAGGGCCCGGGGGCTAGATGTTTCTGCTCCCAAGACAACCCTTTATGTCTAAAAGCATGCTATATCACCAACATGAATGTTCTGCCGGGTTAACGGGTGGTGGTTCTTTATCTCTGGAAGGGAGAAAGTGTTGGTTATAGCGTACAAATGCAGTAAGTACTCCCTGACTTTCATTTTTGCTAGTGTTGCGTGGGACCTTTCAGTATGAGAAATTATCATATAAATTCTACAGTCTGTTCATAGAACATTCCCAGTTGGCAACCATGAAAATACCAAGCAGGGCTTTCCAAAGAGGACACTAGTATTGAAACTTTTCCTACAAGGGAATTAGCGAGTTGAATTGTGTTTACATAATGCAGAAGTTAGAGACGCGTGATGTCCATCACTCCTGCAGCTAAGCAATGTTTCTGATGGATTTCACTCCCCGTTTACATTCAGCTTGTACTGTATAAACTACTTCGGTAAAGCCTCCATATACTCTCCTGCAACTTCACTATGCAAGCCTGTTTGTTTGAGGCTTGCTTCCTTATCATGGTGGTGCAGGTGACACAGCTTTGCATTTTCACTGTAGCAACCAAGACCTCTCAGGTACCCCACCTGCATATTTCAGACTCTCTCCAGTACACTTGGGGCTCTTTTAGACGAGCGGCACGTGATCGCGCATGGCGATAACGCATACTTTGAAACGGCCGCCTTTATTAATTACACGAGACAGAAGCGGGGTATTATGTGCATATTATGGCAGTGGCGCATTTTTAAAGTCCGCGAATTAAATACCTCAAAAAAGAGGTATTTAATTCGCGGAATTTAAAAATGCGCCACCGCCATAATATGCGCATAATACCCCGCTTCCGTCTCGTGTAATTAATAAAGGTGACTGTTTCAAAGTATGCGCGATCGCATGCCGCTCATCTAAAAGCGGCCTTGGTCTGTCACTTTTTGTCACGCTACCTTTTTTGCTATGCGCATTATTTTGGAGCTTGCTGCTGGACTGTGTTTGCTGCTGGCCATCACCCCATACAGCACATAGGCGGGTGATCTGCATCTGTAACTTTCTGCAGACCTTGAAAGTGGTTTTGTGCATTCCATGATCTAGTTTCCCGTACAGAGACCAACCTTCCTCTTCAGATAGGACAATGGCACTGTAGCTTATTCCTTCACCCTCAGGTTTTCTCACCATCTACTAAAACCAGCCCCTGGGTTCTCCTATGATGGGAATTGTGTTCTGCCACCTCCTGAAATGCAAAGTACTTGCATAGTTTTGCATTGGAAGTTTTTCCTTCTGAGTTTCCCTAGTTTGTGTAGTTCTCCTTCAGATTGTGACTATCTCCTTGTATGTTTTTTCTACCAAACATTGCTTTAATTGCAGATTCTCTCCCCCAGGCTTTTTCAGTTTGTATGCAGGTCTGCCCTAGTGAAATGCTCACTTGGAGCCAGAATCATTAGGAGAGCTAATCCCCAAAAATTTCATATTCTCACCAAAGGTAGCTGGTCAAATAAAAGAGATAATCTGTACTACTTTGCCACCATCAAGATAATTAAGGACAGTTTCAGGATTAGCAAATGTCAGACTTGCTTTGTAAATCAGTGGGTTGATTTTTCAGACACTTGTATTTGTGGTTTAGCAAGGTGTTCAACCCTGGCAGGCGATATCATGGTGTGTACAGTGAGAGGCAGCATGATCCAAAGGCTAGCTAACTGAACTGGGCGTCAAAGGACCTGGGTTCTATTTCCAGTTGTGCTGTAGGTTGTTGAGCAAAGACTTGATCAGCACTACAGTTTCCTGACTTTGCCTCATTGATTTAGAATGTAAACTCTTCAGGGCAAGCCTTGCCATCTTATTGTATGTTTGTGTAGTGCCGAGCATAACAAGGCCCTGATCTCAGTCTGCCTCTCCCACCACTGCTGCAGTAATCCTAAGAAACACTGAGTATCTGCTGTTGCCATTCATTTCAGTGAGGGGCTAGTCTGTTGCACATCTCTTGTAAAACTTATTTGTATCCTCTCTACCATAAGCAATTTGATTAATTTGGCATTGATGATTGCTATTCTTGTGATTTTGATTCTTGTATTGGCAAATACTCTGGTTTGCAGATGCACCATTTGTTTTTGCATTAGAGAACAGATTATGAGGTCTGAAAGCATGTAGCTGCCCAGCAATTGCATTTGGTTGAAAGAAGTGTCCCAAAGCAGACTTTCTTGACAAGGCAACGCTCTCTTGGTACTGCTTTCAGGCAGGCAGTGCAGCCCTAGGTGAAGTGGGCCTCTGTAGATCACGTTAGGTGCATGCTGGTTCGTCACCAGTACTAGAAGTCCAGGCTCTGCTGTCTGAAATAGTTTCCTAAGATAACAAAATCTAATGAACGTCTAGCTTAGCACCGCCTTGTTAGCTATTTTAAATGTAGTTTAGTTCAGGCTATTTTGCTTATGGTAAAGCAATGTGGGATGTTCACAGGAAGGGCACTGTAAAAAGTAGAAGTGATTGATTAAATAATTAAATGAATTAAAATGAAACTAGCGCCTCTGGTAACACTGACTTTTAATTTTCAGCATGATCTAATTTAGCTCCCTAAATACAGATCCATAGACAGACTGTAAGGTGTGATTACTTGTGGCTGGAAAATTTCCCCTCCTTTCTTTATACTGTGGGTGAATTCAGGGAAGGCAATTTGGCCTGTGACCCAACCCAAGCCCATTGGAACCTCATTCTTCCTATCGGAACCAAGTCGGGGTTGCAGTCTGCCCAAGCCCCTTCGGTCAAGCCAGATTTTTTAACTGCAGGAGACCCTGCCGTCTACAAAGCACTATGATGTTATGGTGTTCCATAGGGGATGGGGCCATGTTGGAAAGGGACAGAAGTGTGCCTTAGTCCTGCTCTTTTCCTGACATAACACAACCCCTTATAGAATGCCTTAGTCTTGCCTCTTCTCTGACTCGTTCCACCCCTTATGCAGCACCAAGATGGGGCAGGGGCTACCCACTCACTTCAGGTACAGGTTCAGCAGATCCAAACTGCATTGGGTCATGTCTTGGGTTAAGCCCAATACAGTTTGGCTTGGGCCCAAATGTCTGGCATGAGCAAGATTCTAATGTGGCCTAGTCAGCAGAAACCTGGCTTGTGTTCCCAGTCATGCCACTTACTCCTTGTATGACCTTGGGTCTGTCTGTGTTAGTACTTAGCTGTGCTGGCTCCCATCGCTTCACTGAGTTTTTAATGTACTTATTCTCAAAGTGACCCTGTGAACTAGGAGAGTGCTTTTATCCCCATTTTACAGATGGGGAACTAAAGACACAGGAAAACTATGAGACTTGCCACTGGTCTTGGAGGAAGCTTGTTATGGAGGAAGGAATTGGAGCTGGGTCTCTGAAATCCCCAGGTAGCTCTCTAAGCACTGGAGCATGCTTGCTCTGGGCAGCTCCCCTCTCTGTATTTCCATTTGCCCTCCCATCCTTTGTCTATTTGGTTTATTTAGACTAAGCTCTCTGGGCACCAACTGTCTTTTGCTGTCTGCTTTCAGAGCTAGTGCTTAGTGCAACAGTTCTCTCCTCTTGGTTGGAGCCTAGAAGACCTACCAAAGTACATATGATAGTTTTTCTAAAAATAAAATATTCTGCCTGTGTCTAAGCCTATTAGCAACGTTCTAGAGAGCAGACATTTCAAGGCACGTACCTTTTGAATGTGATTGGTTAGACTGGAGCACATCTCTTTTCAATTGCATGCTCATTAATCTAGTTGACTTAGTAATGGTCTTTTCTGAGACGGGCCATGGTGTTGAATTGGTCCTTGATCATTTGACACGTTGCAGGAAGAGCAAGGGAGCTAGTTTATCATGGTTTTCATTTTTCTTCCTCAGAGCAAGCCATGCCTGCCTGTCTGCTCCTCAGCTCTTCCCACCTCCTTTTTCCAGCAAATACACCTGAACTGCTTTTCATAGACTGGCTATTGTCTGAAATGACCGCAAACCCCATCACCACCAGTGCCAGTCTCTCTGCTTCCTAGTGTGGTTTATTTAATGGAGTCCTGTGAAAGTGAATTCATTCTGTTTGGGGGCCGGACAATAGGCTTTCTGGACTCTTCTCAAGGGGACAAACGTGTCAGTCAAACTGCCAGAGACAATAATTACCCCCATGCTTTATTCGCTCTGTCTGTCCTCAGAGTAGTCAATTAGGGCTATTGATACAGACAAGCTATTCTCACCAAGTTGGGTTTCAGCCTAATTAAAAGGACCCTGTCACTGCTTTCCCCCTACCACTCAGGCCTTTAATGGCTTCTTTTTGTTTCCAGAATACTGGGAGCTAAAACTCAGTCTCTGCTTTCTGTGCTCAGCGTAAAGAGGAAACTTGCATCAATTTAGACATTTTGTTGAGATTCATTGAGGGGGAGGGGGAGGGGAAGGGGTACAGACAGACTCAGGCAGACTCTTCCCAGGTTAGAGGACAGTCTGTGGTGGCTTCGTCCGGTGATTAAATAATGAAGAGTAGGAAGGAAATCTTCTTACATTTAGGAAATGTGTACCCTATTTACCAGCAGAGAGTTCATGCTAACTGCCAACAAATACTGAATTCTAAACCGTGAGGATGAGTTTCCTCCCTTCAGAAAACAACTTCTGTAAACTGCTTTGTTCCAATGCTCTCTAAGATGATCAAGAGACACAGGCCAAAATCTTGTGAATTTTGCTTACGTAATCGTCGACTCTGGAAGGGAGTACTTTTTGCCAGAGTTCACTGAACTGTGACCTGAGTAGTTCCTGTCTTGTTTCAGAATGTCAGCTAGTCTCAACAGATCCATGTTCTAAAATAGTGATTTATCCAAAATTCTAGCTTGTCCTGTTGAAGGCATTAACCCAGTGTGAATCTAAACTTTAGAAACATTACACCATGGTTCAGAGTCTACTTTTTGAGAGGATAATGTGCCAGCTCCTTAGCTGATATAAACTTAACTTGGAGCTGTGCCAATTTGTTGGCACTAGCTGGCCTGAGTTCTTTGTGCTGTAACTTGCTGCTAAAGCATGTATGAACCCTGAAATAACTGCTACTGTTTCTTTTCTTTTCCATGTTTCTGCTGCTCATGGATATTTTCTCCTGCGCCTTCTTTTCCATGTACTGCACATGTAGGTAAGTCTGATTCTTCTGTAATATCCTTCAGAAATTCTAGTTTTAATGATCCTTTAGCCGCTTAAGTGAACAACTGCTTACTCTTCAAATATGTGTATGTAAGCATTCCTTTTCTTCGTTTTCCTCTCACCAATTCCCACTATTGGTATTTGTTGGCGCATCCGGAATAAGACAAGGACAACAGTATTTGGATTTAAATGGCCAAGCTCTTTATTCAATTGGAATTAGACTGGTGGGGTTAATTGCCTATAGCAATCGGGTCCAGTACTCACAAACATAACTGCTTAACCAATAATGCCAGGGGTCTTGGCCTGGATGTGCCCTCCAGTGCCAGCCCCAACGCTGTCCGTCGTCTCCCCTTTGGCTCTTGGCTTGGGGGCCTTGGCCCAAAGGGGACAGTGTCCTTCTAAGACAGGAGTAAGGATTCTGGGTGCCGCTAGCTTGGGTACCGTGCATGTCCCTGCCCACCAATCACGGACCACCCCTCCCAGGGATGTTAACCCTGGTGCTGGCCGTGCCCTTCCTTTGTACCAGCTGTTGCTTCCCCATCTCTTAGGGAGATGACTCCACCACTAAACGTAATATTATGCCGCAAGCACGTTAAGACGAATGCCCTGACCAGACTCATTACCCTGGGGGACCTGGATGACATAGAGTTGATAAAGTGGACCACTGCCATGTTGTTGCACCAGAAAAGGACGGAACAATCCACGAAATCGGCTGCCCAGAGATGTACAGCCAGCATGATTGGAAAAAATTCTAGGAACGTCAGGACCCTAGTTATACCTTGTTCCGTCCATTCCCGAGGCCATGGGGTTGCACGCCATCTACTTGGAAGTACACCCCGAAGCCCATGCTGCCAGCTGCGTCGGAATGAACTTGCAGCTCCGCCTCGACCAGCAGATCCTCCCTCCAAAAACTAACCCTATTGAAACCTGATAGGAATGCAGCCCAGGTCTGAAGGTTATCCTTCATCTCCCTAGTTACCCAGATGTGATGGTGTGGTTGGGGGTTACCACCCAGCTTCACATACAGGCGTGATAGGAAGGCTCGGCCAGGGACTACCACCCTACAAGCAAAGTTAAGGCTGCCCACTAGGGACTCGAGTTCCCGGACTGTCACTTTCACCGCTGTCCGGCAGGCCTCTACGTTGGCTCTTAATCCTTCTAGCTTGCCTGTTGGGAGGTGTGAAATGGCCCAGACTGTATCCATCTCAGTACCCAGGTATGTGAGTGTAGTGGCGGGACCCTCAGTCTTTTCCAGGGCTAAGGGGATACCTAACTCATCTGCCATCTCCTTGAAAGTCTCCATCAGTCCCATACAGTCATGTGTCCCTGCCTTGCCTATAAAGAGGAAATCATCAAGATATTTTGTGATATCCCCTTTGCTCACTCTCTGCCGTACCACCCATTTTAACATGGAGCTGAACCGCTAGAATGCCGAGCCTATGGGCATCGCCTGATCGAAATAAAAACTGCCCTGAAAATGGAAACCCAGTAGACGAAAACTGTCCGGGTGGACTGGCAGGAGGTGGAAGGCCGATTTAATATCGCACTTAGCCAAAAGTGCGCCTGGTCCTGCCTTCTTTACCAGTTGGACCACAGTGTGGAATGGCACATATTGCACTGAGGTGAGTTCCTTAGGGATAGCATCATTAACAGATCTGCCGCGGGGGTAGGATAAGTGATGTATTAGCCGAAATACACCACGGGCTTTCTTTGGGACTACTCCCAAGGGGATGATCATGCCCTGTAACGGTGGGGACAGGAAAGGGCCTGCCACCCTGCCTTCGCCAATCCCTTTATTCAGCTTAGCCTGCACCATGCATTCTAATCCCGCTACTTATTTGAGGTTAGGGGTGCCTTTTCCCTGCTGGACATCACCTGCTGGAATCCAAAAACCATCAGCTATGTATAAAACCTCGTCTCTGTTCGGGTGTCTGGCATGGGCCTGTACCAGCCAATCAACCCTGACTGGGGTTGGGGCCTTTTGCAATACCTCCGCCCAAGGAGTTACCCTGACTCCCTTTCCCAGGCAGTCCCTGACTGTATTTTTCCTTTCCTCAGAGCTACTTTCCTTTGTTGCATGCCGCTGTGGCGTGGTTTCCGCCACAGATAGCTCACGTGTGACAGAATCTGCAACCCGCCCGCCTACATCTGCCTGAGCAGGCAAATTCCCAACAAAAGTTTCCCACCACAGGTTTGGACCTTACGGCCCTTGCTCCAAAAGGGGTTCATTGGATGGGGCCACCCCGCCCCGGGTTAGAACATGACCACTATCTGTTCTGGGAGCATTGACTGCATCCTTCATAGAGTCCAACCATAAATCAGGGGCATGCGTGTCCCATCATAGCCCTGGGGTGTAAGAAGCCCTGTGGCGGAATGCCTCCTCGTACCTGAGCTAGGCCCCTAAGGGGCCTGTATCATAGGCACGTACGCTCGGTCTGGGTATGCCTGGACTATGACCCCCTGATAGATGGAGTAAGCCAACGTCCAGTTTGCCCAGTTGCAGTCGATGTTCGGGTGCTTGAAGTGCTCCTTCTCCTTACTATCTTCTTTATCACTCGGATCCAGTATGGGGTTGGTGAATAGGAGGGTGAAAATGTCCAGGTATTCCCCCTTCCAGATCTTTTCCCTGGCAGACTGCAGAAGGTGGACCCCAATGGGGGCCAAAACATCTGCATAGCTGCCATAGACAGGAACGGGAGCCCTTAGGACCTCTGTACCGGCCCCGAGAGTGTTCTGGGGCATTGCCCACACCTGAGCGGCCTGGAACTCATATGGCCCCTGACCTCCAATTGCAGCGGGAGGTGGGCCATGCTGCCCCGGGGCGGGCACCCAGGCACCATTCCACCACAGGAGGGGGGTCTTGCTGCCCCCTCCCCCCGCAAGCCTGTTTGTCTCAGTAACTGTGGGTGCCAGCCCGAGAGCCATACTAGCTGCCTGGCACCGGGGGTTGGCATAATATGGCAGTTGACATTGACCATTAGACAGCGGAGCCCACCCAGCTACGCCCCCTAGTGCCTGGCCCGATGCCATGTACGACAATGTCTGACTAAGCCCCGCCAGTTGACCTTGGGGTCCCAACACACCTCCAGCACCTAGCGCTTGGTTTCCTGGGTCCGGTCCAATCGCAGGTGGGGGGTGATATTTCCGGACCATTGCTTGCAATCCCCTCTCCAGTGCCACGAACCGTTGGAGAGCCTCGCATACTCCTGGTGCCATCCCCTCGCCCTGGTCCGCTGGTGCTCCCCTCTGGTGCTCTACTTCCCTGTGGGGAGAAAGAAAGGCCTCGCCGTAGCCTGCCCCCTCATTGGGGGGGGGGGGGCTGCCCTGCGACATCTCCCTCCTGAACCTGAGCGGGGGCGGAGGCCGGAGGGCCGTCTCCAGTGGCATAGGCCCAGGACTGAGCCCTTGTTCGCCTGGATGGGGGGGGGGGGGTTGCCAGAGCCATGGCTGGCACCGTCCCCTCCCCCGCTTGTCTGTACCTGCTTGTGGGGACTACCACCCTGCTCCCTCTGCTCAAATCAGGCGGGGGTACTATGCCTGAAGAGGGGTTCACTTGACCCTGTACAAGGGGATACCCAGGCAGCTGTACTGGTTGCCCTAACCAAGCGCCATCCTGGGGAGGCCCAACCCCAAATGGCCCTTGAGAAACGCCTACAATGGGGGGGGGTCTGCAAACATCCCCACAATCACTCCTTGCACCTCTGAGGGCCTCGCGCCTATCGGCGGGGCTGAGGGAAGGGGGGCCTGGATTGGGGGTATCTCCCCAGGCCCAATCCGGGCTGCAGTGTGTAATCCCTCAAGGCCCAGCTGGGCCAGGTATGGGTGCGAGGCGTGACCCCACAATGTGGCCATGTGGCCCATTAGAGCCTCACACCCTGCCAACCTATCCTGCAGGGCCCTGAGCACCGCCGGGGCAGAGCCCCCCACAATGCAGGGCCTGGACGTGGGGGCCCTGGACTCTGACTCGCTTACCCGCTCTGCCATGGGACCGGGTCCAGTCTCCGCGACGGGCTTCCGGCCCTTGCGACTTTTAGTCTTCACCTTTCCCATGCTGCTCGAACTGGCGGCGAGGAGCGGAAAGACAGGAAGCGGCTTGGAGCAGAGAGGCGAGTGGCTTGCTCCTGACGCGACAAGCCGAGAATGCGGCTTGTGCGAGGCACGCCGGGTGAACAGAGCGGGGCCTCGGAGCTAGTGTTCAACCTTATTGGTGCAGCCCCAGTTGCCGGGGCAATGCTGGCCGGGACGTGCTTTTCCCGCCTCTTCCCGGCCGCTTCCCAAACAGCTCTCCCTGCTGCAGCAAGGCTGCAGCAGCGAAGGCGACCATCTCTACCTTGCCTCATCCCTTTATAGGAGGAGCACGACAACAGGCCAAGGACCATTGACGCCATCTAGCGCCTAGCTTGGAGTATAACAAACCTCTCCCCACCCCATACACCCCGACATCACTTCCCTGAATGTGTAGCTAGCCCTGTCCCAAAAAGCCTAGCAGTTTGTTCTTTTCCTGCTGCCACAGGAATTTTATTACATAGTAAACAATGGTGTATGGCCTTAGTAAAGGGCTTTTGTTGCTGCATAGTCTGTGTGATGAAGATTCCAGACTCAGACGCCACACTTAGTACCTGTTGTACATTGGACCTGAGCACAACACTGGGACATTTGTTGTCCATCGGGGGGTTTAAGTCCTGAACTCATCATGACAGAGCCCACCAGCTAGCAGAGCACTTAACAGTCCAGGCCATGTCTGTGCAGGAACAGATCCTAGGACCATCTGATTTGGATGCACGCCATGATTGGCCCTGTCCTTCTCCTGCTCTGGCCTATACCCCAACTGGAGAGGCACTATTGGGATCAGATCAACTACACTGCTGGTGCTATTTAAATAATAATAATTATTATTATTAGGCACCTTGGTGCCAAGAGGGCAGAAGTCAACACCTCTGCCACAAAAGCCTAGGACACCTCATGCTTTGCCAGGGTGCCCATCCCCTCACAAGGATAGGTCACTTTTGCACACCCTCTGTGTCAAAAGTGCTCCCTGGAGCTGGACTGGGAAGAACAAGGTGTCACAAGAGGACTCCAGACTTCTCACCAGAGGGCTACCCTGTCAGGAAGGACATCATTGGGGCTGAGCCCATGGAATAGTGAAGGGATGTGGCTGCCCAGTCTGGGTTTTGGCTGGTCTTTATTGTTTTCACTGTTTCATCAATAATGGGCCATGACAGCCATGATATACTGTAATCCACCTCCTGGGTTTTGCTTTCTAGTCTAGCTATAGTGGAAATTGGTGAGAGGATAATGAGAAGAAAGGTAAGTTTCTTACCTGTAATGCTTCTTCTTTGCGTTGTATCCTCTCACCAAGTCTGCATGAAGTAGCTGTGTCATGGACTGCTGGGCTTGGTGGGATGAGACTATTTATACACCCAGGGAGGTGACCTCCGAGGGTGCTTGCTATACTCAAAGTTGGGTGCTAGGTAGATCCAAATGCCTACAGTGGGACTTGATGAGAGGATACATCTCAAAGAAGAATCGTTCAATAAACATACACGTTTAACTAAAGTACAGATATTGTATTGTTAGAATAACCACAAAAAGGATGCTGCATCTCTTGATAATCAGGTCTGATGGATCCTTTAATATAGATGCTGTACAGGACTGGATTTGTAGTAGTCAAGGTGTATATCTTTTATCTATCTTTGGGCAAACTAAATGAATCTTCCAAGCTCTCTCTCTCATATTTATATATATATATATATATATATATATATATATATATATAAATATATATATATATATATATATACATACAAATACACACACATATTATTATTATATATATATATATATATATATATATATATGAGAGAGAGAGCTTGGAAGATTCATTTAGTTTGCCCAAAGATAGATAAAAGATATACACCTTGACTACTACAAATCCAGTCCTGTATGAAAGGATCCATCAGACCTGATTATCAAGAGATGCAGCATCCTTTTGTGTGTGTGTATGTATGTATATATATATATATATCTGTGTATGTGTATATATATATATATATATGTGATCACTACACGTGATCACTACAAATTATACACGTGATCACTACAAATCCAGTCCTTTACAGCATTTCTGTGAAAGGATCCGCCAGAGCTGAGATTATCAGGAGATGCAGCATCCTTTTTGTAGTTATTTCTAACAATATACATGCTGTATGTCCGTATTTCTAGATGAAAAAACCCTACTGGAGTAGAGATTGAGTACATGTCATAACTCAATGGAAATGTGCAATTAAGGTGTCCAAAGTACCTTAACTACCCTAATGCTGCCAAGTTGCTCCATCCTTCTTCCCCAGCCAGTCAGAGTCCTGCAAATCGCTTAGGCCTCTGAGGAGAGGCATTGGTATGCTAGAGTGCATCTAAGTAGTGTGCATTAGTTATATTTGATTACTTTAGTTTTAAAATTATTTCTGTATAACCAAAAAAAGTATTGATTTAACTTGTAACCGCTGCTATGTTGTTCAGGACATCTCTGGCATGCAAACTAGGCAGCCTTATCTTATACCTTAGGTCAAATGTGTCATCTAGTTTTGTACAAGGAGCCTTGCTATGGGTCATTGATGTCTCTTTCTTTGTTACATTTCTGACCTTAGGATTCCAGTCTCTTTTCAAAGTAGATTAAAGCTGCTGGGTTTTTTGGTTTTTTGTCTTGTTTGTTTTTGTTGGGGTTTTTAAAAAAAACAAAAAAACCCCAAAAACTTGCAGAACAGTTGGCTTTTAGCACTAAATCAAAACCTTGGTAGCTACAGATGGTTTATACAGCATCAGAAGTGTAACTCACCAGCATAGCTTTTTGTAGAACAGCAGGGATGTCTTTGAGCCCCAGTTTAGTCAAACTGGACCAGTAGCTAAAGCCCATAACCCGTGTGATCAGCTGGTTTGAACAGCTATGCTCTTTCTTAGGATGGTTTCATATGTGCTTCACACCTATAGCAAGGGCATGGAGAGCAGCCTGCACACATTTTCTAGCAGGAGTTTACATGCATTGCAGATGTGCAAGAACAGCCATGGGACTGCCAACAGTAGTTCTGGGTTCTTTCTGATTGATACTGCTCCAGGATCAGCATATAGCAGACCTCTCTTTCTCTTGTTTGTTGAGGAGTCTGAGTGGATGGAACCACACCTTACAGGAACAAATGTAGATCATGGTTATTTGGGACACTGAATGCATGGAGCTTCCACTTCTGACTGTGTAGGGAAGTGGGACAATGCAACTCAGAAGTCCATCTCAAATGGGTCTTGCCACAAACTGGTTTTCCTTGGATCAAGTTTTGGTGGCATGGTGCAGAGCATTAGTTTATATCGCACTTCTAGGAAGACATTCCTGATTCTCCTTGAGACCGGCGTTTCAAATTGGAAAACTAACAGACTTGTAGTGTGATCTCAAAGCTGCTGCATTGGTGCTATTCTCAGGCACTTCAAATGGTGTGTCCATCAAAGCATGTTATTAACTGTAATGATAAATCTGTGGAAATCCATTGTATGTTGGAATCACTGATGTTATCCTAATCCTGTAGCTGCTCCTGTTCATGCTGTTGCATGTTTGAGCAGCTACCGGAGAGTCTCCTCCCACTCTCTGTTGTCAGGCTGATATCTTGTTTCTATGGGCTTTTGGATTACCACAGACCAGAAGTGGGGCAGCGCACTTACTAATACGTAACAGCAGCTACATCATAGCAGTTGATGCACGATAGCCCCGCGACCATGATTTCTGGGAACCCAGTCTGTGGTACGCACATTTTCATAAACAGACATAATGCCCAAAATAAGTGTTTAGCACTGAAAACAAGTAGCTAGTGTTACGTCTGGTAATGCCCATTTAAGGAAAGCAAATAGAGAAACCAATATGAATCTTTTACATGTAGAAGAAAGTATCAGTGATACCATTGCTTTACCTTATAAAACCCACACAACTGTTCAAACTTGTGCATGTAATACTTCAGAACAGAGAAGCAGAACTGTAGTGCACTTCTGTTTGACATTTGACCCAACATTAGTTGTCAAATACTGTCTAGAATTCCAATGTTTTTCATAAGAGATGAACTTTGGTCATCCATCTTAGCCTACCATGCAAAGAGCTTCCACAGCTGTGGGTGCTGTTTTCTGGCATGCTGTCTTTGTGATCTTATGCACTGTTCCTGTGCTTCAGTCATGAATGATGACTGTGCCATGTTAGAGTTATATTTAAAAGGATCAGAGCAATTTCTTTTAGAAGAAACTAAGTATATCTTCATTTGCTCCAATGTATTTCAGCATGAGCTACAGGTGTGCCCCTTTTTCTTCAGTTATTGGTATCTGTTGCAGTGCACTTCAAAATGTGAGGCAAAGGTTTCAGCATTTCTTGGCCTGAGCCATGACCCCTCTGATGTTCAAAAATCCCAGACCTCGAGCAATTAAATGGAGAAAAAGATATTTAGTCAGATTCAGCAAGATGAAATGAGCAGGCCTCTTTTGAATTGTGTGGAACGGAGTTGAATTTAGCATAAAAGATGGGGATAAAATGAATCAAAGGTGTTTACTTCCTGTTTAATTTATTTCATTTTTCATTCCAAACAATTCTAGCCTTTCTCCTCCCCACGTCTGTATCTCGCTTTCTGAGCTTCAGAGTGCATTAGCTACTGTGATGGGGGGGGGGGGGCGGGCAATATCATCTGTCTTTCTTTTGAGCCGTATCAAAAGATAGTGACATCTCTTTGAAGTGAAATATTAGATTTGCCAGTTCAGACGCTCAATTTTGATATCTGTATGTGTGTATGTCTTTAATGTGTCTAGCAAGCTAGTTCATAGCCTTTCAAAGGAAAATTCAGTAAAAGTTTTTCAGGTTTCCTTATAGCCCCTTCCTGTGTTTGTGGTGACAAATGTGGTGGAGCAACCTAAAAGTGGAAATTTAATGTTCTCAGTGTTGTCAAGTGACTTCAGCACAGCTAGTTTAAATTTCTTGGTTGATGTTGGGGAAGGAAGAGAAAACATTGGCTACCTCTAATTCCAGACTGATTTATTTTGACTTCTGAGATACATGTGAGGTGTTGTGCAAAATGCTGAGAGGAACACCTTGACACAAAGCTCCATGAGCATTTTCATTCTAAAACTTTGTTTTTGCTTGTTGGTAACTTTTTGGAACTCCAACGGTGAGTTTGATTCAAAAATTGTAAGAAAAATGGGTTGGAGGGAATTTCCCAATTATTAAAAAACATCTTGCAACTTTGTCATAATACAGTAGTGTTGTAAGATACTATTTTATATATGTATATAGTTGCGTATTAGTTGAATTACTTGAGAAATTAGGTCTTCATAACATGTACTTAAAAGAGGATGACATGACTGCTGCAAATGGAATCCTAATATAACATCCTCCTGATTTGGGGTGGTTCATCATCCACCCTTTACATTTGTTCAACAAATATTTTAGCATGGAATTCCCCAAAATAAATGCATCCTTTTTGTTACATGCAATATTTTGTAAAATGCCTAGTGGAGTGGAACCCTGGTCACTGCTCTATCTGGAATTCCAAAGTTCACATTACATCTCAATAAAGGTAAGTTCTTCCAACTACATATGGGATCTGGGGTCGCAGTTGGCATTAAGATTTGTCACCTTATGCATAAATTAATTAAACTGGTGTATTGGTACTTGGAAGATGTTATTCTTGGTTTTGGATGTAGATGAAGAACATTGCTTACTGCTAAGATTGCTCATAGTTGTGGAAAAATAAGATGAAAAAAGAGTTCATGTCTTCCTTCTTTGGAAAAAGCAGTGGAGGAATGTTGACTGAAGATAAATTTGATAGCCCTTGCCTTCTCTAAAAACAAAAACTGTGCAGGAGTTAACTTTTTTTCTTTTATAGCACACTTGCAGGGTCATCAGCCTCTTTACGGTTAAGAGTGGAAGAAGCATAAAGACATTCCTGTCTATAATTTTTGGGAAGTTACTTGAACAAAGAAAAACCCTTTTAAATTAGTAGATCCTAGGTTTTTTTCATTTTTTCTTTTCTTTTATGCAACTGTTGCAATAGAGGGGGAAATGCAATGAAGTACGATGTACAGTGCATACAGGAAGACTGATGGTATATCCTGACTTTCTCTTTAGCTATGCCATAAATCCACAGGGCTGTTAGAAGTGGTTTCTCTCCTATTTCACTGTGCACCTCTGCCTCACGCATGCTCATTTTTATCCTTCCCGCCCCCCTCCAAATAGGGACAGTAATGGCTTCCTCCCCGCCCCCCTTGACATCATTGAGTTTTGGGTCAGGCCTCAGGTGACTGCAGTTAGACCTTCTTCCTCATTTTTTTTTCCATCTCCTTTCCTTCCCCACCCCACACAACACATAAATCATTATTAAATTGCAGGTCTGGAAGAATGGTACAACACAGGGAAACGAACCCTTTGCTACCTGTGTGAGTGTTGGGGGCAGAAACCTCAGAATAGGGCCGCTCAGAAGAGAGCTGCCGTTCCATATTAGCAGAGGCATTTTCCAGTCTTTCCTCCTCTAGTGTTCCCAGTGGCTACAAGCTACAGAAATTCAGAGACAGGAGCATATGCATCAAGAACAGTTCATGTAGCTTGGGAAGTGGGGGTGGGGCAAGTAGGAGATTTTTAAGTCTTACCAATGTTAAAACCACACAATAAGCCTTCTTGATAGATCTATATTCCCCTAGGAGTTGAGAGGCTCAGCACAGACCCAGAGACACTGGGTGACTCGCCCCTCCAGTTTGACCTGCACAACGTGCAAGGTACTCACTCAGTGAAAGGATTTGACTCCATTTTGTGCTGGTATTGCAGCAGTGAGGAGGGTAGCAGGAAAACACAGACACAGCTTTGGGCCCCAGTAGAGGTGCAAATACTTAACTACAAAGATTTAAAATATGACAACTGTGTGGAAACTGCATGGTGTCCTATGGCTTCAAAGTTAAATGACAACAGAAATGTTTTATTAAGCCCAATTCAAAATGTAGTGCAGCAAAGTGGTGTACCACAGCTTCTAGGAGAGAAGACATCCTAGACTGCCTTCCAGCAGTTCATTATTACTTGCCTTTGTAAGGGCCAGCATTTCAAGTAAATCCTACTGGACTCCCACATGACAGTAAGAAGTGAGAACTTTTTGCTCTATGCCCTAGGTTGTCTCTTTGCCTCTCCCTATACACACCTTGCTGAGGATTTCTTTACAACTGGAGAAGGTTCAGGCTGAAGAGATGCCTCGTTGGAGATTAATGATGTGGCACAGATCCTCCTTTCCTGGTACATCCTCGTAAAAATAGTGTCCGTGCACAGCCTTGAAAGTTAAAACACTACAGGGCTTAAGACTGACTCAGAGGGACCAATTTAAAAACAAAGCATCTGCCTATCAGCAAAGAGACCAGGATCTCCCAGTGCCAAAAAGATATTTGGCTTAGGGCATTTATTTCAGGAACCGGAAGTACTTCACTCCTCACAAGCCAGTTGAAACCTAGCATTAAATTGAATTGGACAACATGCAGCTCTGGATGTGCCTTGCTATGTTTATTCTCAATACTTAAATACACATCACGAACTATGCTCATACTCTGACCGACCTGCAGGGGAAGGGAGTTCCACAATACTGGGGCAGCAACCAAAACCACCTCTCTGCAGCCCCTTGTCATATGAACAAGACTGGCAGGTGATACCCTCCACAAAGGTTGCAGTGGAGCATGTGTGGAAAGGTGGTCTTTCAGATATGTGTGGGCCCAGGCCGTTTAGGGCTTTCAAGGTCAAAACCAGAACCTTGAATTGTGCCCGGAAAGCTATAGGAAGCTAGTGCAGACTACAAAGCACCGGTGTAATGTGCTCATGGCTACTCACACCCAAAAGGAACCAGGTTGCCGCATTCTGCACTAGTTGCAGCTTCCAGACAGTATGTCACAAGGAGATACTGGACTACATGTAGACTACAGGTCTAACAAATGTGTAAAGGTTAAACATGTATGTAATGTGAAAGCTGAGAACTGGAAACTCACTTCATGTAATGGGAGAAAGGCAAAGTCATGCCAAATGTGTATTCAGGAAAAGCCCAAACACCTTTGCAGACACTAGCCATAGACCATTGAGTTGCAAATGGATTTCTTCCTGTGGACATGACTGAAAGCACAGAGTCCCCAGGCGGGAAAATCACACAAAGAACCCTGTAAAGGTATTTTAGGAATGGGTTGAGGTCAGCAGAGGAGAGTTTCATCTGCATCTTGAGATCTTACCAGCCAGAGAAGGGCTGGGCCAAAGTAACTATGAAGTAAGGCGTTTTGGAAACTCTAAGACTGAGACCTGGCCAAGTTTTCCATCACTGGCTGTGACATGAACTGAAATACCCTTGGACCTTGATTAGGGTAAGCCTAAGTTAGGAGAATCCAACTACAGATAGGAATGCGTTATTGGTTATGTGGTTTTGATTTCTGCACTCTTGAGTATAATCTTGTACCACATGCTTATTCATGATTTATTTATTAAACTTCTTTTTACTGAATTTCATATGGTCCAGTGGAATTGTTAATCCTAACATTGGCAAGACACAGTTAGGGGTTAATTCTGTGTTTACAAACACAAATGAACCTAGAGAGAAAGAGTCTGTGCTGGGAAATTCTGTGGCTGAAAAGGTGACAAGAAGGTTCCCTCTAAAGTGGGGTACTGAGCCCCCAATCTCATGACACAGTGATCATGGGCAATCCCACATAAAGCACATTACAGTATTTTAGCCTGAAAGTATGGATGATGGTGGACAGTTCTGAATCGAAAAGAAATTCCATCCTCCTCTCCAGATGGAGTTTGTGAAAAGCACTGCTAATTAATTATGAGCATCCTGTACATGCTTAAGTCTGACATGTAACAATTTTGCTTGGCACATTATTTTACATTAGAGGCCTGCAACCAGACCCAAGATGGATAGGGTCCAACTGGGCCATGTACCAACAATTGTAGCACCTGTGTGACAAGACCACAATCATTTGACCATGTTCATTGTTCTCCAGATAAAGACCATTTCCTCTTGTGTTTCTGCCAGCCAGGATGTCCAGTCCGCTTTGCTAAGGTGTTTCCTGCCATAAGGTGGATTAATGTAGAGAAAGCAGGGTTTGCTGTGCTGGTCCCAAATATAGGCAATAGAGACAAAGTAGTAACGTGATATCTTTTATTGGACCAACTTCAGTTGGTGGAGGTATGCAAGTGATGTCTGAAAGCTTTCATACCTCCACCAACTGTAATATAAACTAATAATTAATAATTCTTGAGAACTTTGATTATCAAATGTAACTTGCAAATGGTAGTTCCTTGTCAAAGGTTTGTACCAGGCCTTGCTGGCTCCATCCAGCAGCACCAAGTGAATCTTTATTGAACTACTTGGTTATGTTTTCTAGCGGCGGGATCACCAGCATTTCCGGTATCCGATAATGCCGGTACTGGGCATACCGGCATTATCGGATTCAACCCAGTAAATCCGGTCCGGTTACCGGATTCCGGGTACCGGATTTTTTTTTACATTGCAGCCATTTAAATGAATGGCTACAATGTAAAAAACCCACCAAAAAAGTAAAAAACCTTCCCCAAGTCCAGGCTGCGCGGGTGGAAGGGGGGACACCCCCCACCCACCCTGCCCAGCCTGGATTTTTCAACCTAGAGCCCCCCCCAGCACCAGCGGCCGCAGCATCCCACCAGCAGCAGCCGGTAAGTATAGACCTGATCCCTGGGGGGGGGGCGTTTAGCTCCCCCCCCACCCCCCAGAGATCACCCTACTACAAGTTCCCACTGGCTCCAGTACCTTTTAGTTCAGCTCCGGGTGCGGCGGCGGCGGGCGGTCCGGCGGCCTCAGCGCCAGCTGTGGCTGCCGTCTTCAGAGACGCTCTAGGCCTTCTGGGGAACTTCCGGGTTTCCCTGGAAGGCCGACAGCGTCTCTGACGCCGGCAGCCACAGCCGGCGCTGAGGCCGCCGGACCGCCCACCGCTGCACCCGGAGCTGAACTAAAAGGTACTGGAGCCAGTGGGAACTTGTAGTAGGGTGATCCCTGGGGGGGGGGTGTTAACCCACCCCCCCCCAGGGATCAGGTCTATACTTACCGGCTGCTGCTGGGATGCCGCGGCCGCTGGTGCTGGTTGGGGGGGTGCTCTTGAACTTGCCCGGCGGAGGGGAATTTTTTTTTTAAAATCCAGGCTGGGCAGGGTGGGTGGGGGGTGTCCCCCCTTCCACCCGCACAGCCTGGGAGGGTGACGGGGGAGGAATTTTATTCCATTGATTTCAATGGGGACACAGTGCCCCATTGAAATCAATGGAATAAATCCGGTACCGGTATACTGGATTTAATCCGGGAATCCGTTTTTTTTGGAACCGGAAACCGGTAAATCCGGTATCCAGTAATTGCCCCGGGGTCCCGCCGCTAATGTTTTCTGTTTTTACTTAAATTCATAAGTAGAAGCCAAAAAATGTTTTTAAAAATAAATCAGTAAAACCATCCCAGGAATTAGCCTGTTGAATTTTATTCTGTGTGTTTCACTTCCGTTGGGGCTGGTAATTATATGCTTCCCAGGGTGAAACGGGCAGAGAAATAAAGATCATTTGGATGTTGCTGAGGTCTGCTCTGTGCTGGGAGAGATTTATAGTGTGGTCTGAAATTGGCCTAGTAGCTATTACCACACATCATATACTAGTACAATTGAATGATATTAAAATAAATTGTTGAGGGTTTTGTTTTAAAGGAAGGAAATCCTGATTAACTAAAAACACAAAGGCCATTTACATCCTTGGCAGAAGTGGAATTAGGCAGAGTTGCCAGCAGTTCCTGTTTTTCAAAGAGTTTCTATTTAATGACTGGGTTAAGACACAGAATTGTTGGGGAAAGCATCCAATGCCTGCAGCACTGAAATGTAGTTTTTTGTATCCTTTCTAGGAGCGTGCACTGCAGAAGGAAACTCATTTGTTTTTGTTTTCAAAAACCCATCTCTTTTCATTTTCTTTTTTTAAAATTCATTTTCATTTTACTTTTGTATAAAAATATTAAATAAAAAATTAAATACAAAATCACTGCACATGTGGAACATGGCCACCAGAATGTTCTGCACATGCACACCTTTTCCCAAAATGGCGTTGGCAGCATTGCCACCATTTGGAAAAGGCCAGTCAGTCTAGTGGCAATGCTGCTGTCCTACAAGGACTTACCCCAGGTTAGACCATGCCCTGTTACATTTAGATTTGAATTCCAGCTATCTTCTACATTATGGTCCATAATTTCCTCAGTCCAATTAACCTCCCTTACAAGTTTTCTTAGTTCTCAAAAATCTGTCTCTTTAAAAAACAAACAAACAAAAAAAAACCTTATTGTTTTAAGTATCCTTCCAGCTAAAATTAAACAGAATGAATTCATAATCACTAGATCCAAGATTATCTGCAATAGCCAAGTTCTCAATGATATTTTCACTAAACTACAACTATTTGACCTTGCTATATATATGGTCAAAGTTCACAGAAAGGATTAGGGATGTACAATTTGTGTTCATTTTTTAAGTTACTAAAATGAATGAACTAGAATTTCCTAGTTTAAAGATCCTGGTTGGGGGGTGGGGTATGGGCATCCCTCCGGGTGCAGAGTTAGTTACTGATGGAGCAAGTGCAAGCCTCAAGAAGCAGCAACCCACCAGGCTGTATCCTTTAGCACAGCACTTTAGAGATTCTCCCCCACCCCCCTGCCCCAAATATGCTTTTTTTGTGCAATTTGCCCCCCTCCAAGCAGAGTTAGAGGGCAAAACCCCCAGCAATGGCCATTTTGAAAAGTGGGGGGGGGGTGTGTGTGTGTCACTCCAGGTGTAAAACAAGACCACCATTTGATAGAGGAGACTCCCCAGACCACAAATATGTTTTTGTTATCGAGATCTGTGAACTACAATAGGATTTATTTCCAAATTCACATTACTATTGCCTCCATTCCTTCCAGTAGGCATTCCATGTTATTAATTTCAATATGTACCCAACTTTAAATTTTTATTAAACATGTATATAGCATTGTCCCCAGATTCAACATTGCCCCCAACCTGCAGAGGAAGAGGATTGGGGCTGAAAGACCAAGGCAAAGTGTGGGTGCGTGCATGGAGCCTAAGTTGTAAGAAAGCAAAATAGGTGAGACTGTACAACGTCTTTATTGCTTGCATGGTGCAGATGTTAAGGCAGGAGCCTTAACTTACAATTTCCATGCTTTTTGGAGCATGATTGAATTTGTAATGGCACTTCTCTCTTAAACTGAAGGTTTTTTGAGTATAGAATATTACTGATAGTAGTTCAGCAATTTCAAATTTGAGTTCTTTAAGTATCCTTGGATGAATACTATCTGGCACAGCTGACTTGCTACTGTTTAAATTGTCGGTATGCAATAAGACCTCTTGGCTTGATGCTAATTTCAGATAATTCCTAAGATTCATCACCAAAGTGTAGGTATCTCCCTAACATCTGCCACAATAAAAACTGACACAAAGAACTGATCTAGTTTCTCAGCAATGGCCTTGTTGTCTTTGAGCACCTCCTTTATTCTCTAATCATCTAGCAAACCAACTGCCTCTTTAACAGGTTCCCTGGCTCTGTTGTACTGGGAGGAAAATTGGTATTGGATTTTGCAACTTTAGCAAGTTGTTCCTCAAATTCCATCTTAGCCTGCCTTACAATGGTTTTACACTTTCTCTGCCAACATCTGTGCTCATTCCTATTTAACTCATTGGAATACTTTTCCATATTTTGAAAGATAGTTTTTTGGCTCTGAAACCCTCCTTAATGTTACCATTCAGCCATATAGGCATTTGTTGTTGTTGTTCTCTTCCTACCTTTTTTTTTTTATTTGTACAGGCTATAGATTCACACTCCTTGGTGGTTTTGGATTTTGATAATTTATTGAGCCAGTTTTAGTGATATTTCAGGTGAAGGCACCAACCTTTTGCCCAGTTTTACAGGCCATTTTGACAGTCCAGTAACTTATTCAAGGTTACACAGAACTAGTTTGAGACTCAGCTTGGATTAGAACCAAGAACGCTGCTAGATTCAAGCACATCCTCTGAACAGATAGCAGGCACAATCTTTACAGTCCTTTCTTTTTCTGTGAATGAGCGGTATCATCACAGTGGGCTTTCTCCCATCAACATTTTTCTCCAATAATCATCCACTGTTCCTTCAAGAGACTGGTCTATTTGCAAACTACAGAACCACACTTTTCTGCCAACAAACCTCAACTTGTTTGACTCATTATCAAGGTTGAACGAATGTGAGTTGATGCTGGTGGAAATGAGGTTGATGAAGACTGAGAAAGCACCTGATAAGGGCCCAGTGTGCCAGGATAACATGCCTGGGAAAGGGCCTTTTGTGGCATGAAATCTTACATATTCTCACCAACAGTGTTGGTCCAATAAAAGTTACCATCTGAACTACTTTGCCTCCATATCTTATGCTTGAGCCCAACACAACAAACACCTCTAGATTCCCCTGATTAAATCATTCTATTGGAGGTGTTGGTGCTTCCCCAGGTATATTAATTCAGATTCTCTCTCCCACTCAGACACAGACACACAGTGGGTGATTCTAATCTGCCTCTGCCTTCCACTCTTTCTTGTATATTTGATGTGTAACTAAGACAGACAAAATATATATTGCAGGGCGTTTTTAGATGAGGGGGGAATTCGCAGATTAAAACAACTCCCACGATCCCTCCTGGACAGTGGACACGCCAGAGAGCAGGTGTGCTTTTAAATGTACAGCCCACTCACACAAGTGATGAAGGAGATGGGAGGGGGGCCAGAGGAGCAGACCTTTCCCCAGCTCCCCAAACAACAGCTGATGGGGATTGGGGTCCAGGAGCAGCATAGACTTTCCCCAGCTACCCCAACAAACAGCTGATGGGCACAGGCACAGAGAGTGTGCACTGCTCCAAGCCCCCTCCCTTATCAGCTGTTTGTTAGGGAGCTAGGTAGAGCGCATGCTGCTCCCCCATCAGAAACCTGCATGACCTAATCATGTAGATTAGTAAAACCTCACCTATTGAGGTTTTACTGATCCATTAATTTTTGTGAACGTGCAGGTAATTTACATGCTTACCTTCAATCTGCTGGGACTGTGTTGCATCTAAAAATGCCCACAGAGAATGGCAAAACAGCCTGGGAATCTAGGGGAGGAGAAATTTTGTATTGATCTCCTGAAAACTCTGCCTTGGAGCAAAACTGTAAAACTAATAAAGTTGTTAACATACAATAGCAACCATCTTGTGGGCAATAAAACATAGTGTGGAGAGTCCCTTAAAAGTGTTTTAGTTCTAAGTGTATTGGTATGTATGTACACTTTATAGGTGTTGCCCAAGGATTTTTGGAAGTTCTGTACTATGTATGTTTTGCATTGTACATCTATTGAACAAGTCACTGTTTTGGTCTGTAGTGGCTCTCAATACATAATAATGATGGTGAATAGACTTGGTTTTTATGGTCATGCCTAGAGACCCCAATTAAGATTGGGATCCTGCTGTTCTTTGCACTGCACAAATACGTAGGAAGAGTCAGTCCCTGCCCTGGAAGGACATCCAGTCTAAACAAACACAACAGATAAAGGGTTGGAAGGATAACCAAGGGGCAAAACCTGTCGAGGATCAAACAGCAGGTGGTTGGCAGAGTTAGGAATAGAATCCAAGTCTTTTGTGAGTCTTCCAATTAAGTGACAGGTCCAGCGTGGCATGGGGTTATGGCCACAGGTGCTTAGCTAAAGTTTGTGGGGGAGGGGAGGGAAGGAGGGAGAAGAGTCCAGCTAAAATCTTTACTGTGATATCCTAAGAGGTTGTTGGTATAAGAAATTGTTTGCTTTAGGTGGAATTTAATAGAAAAAACAACCACTATTTGTAGTTGCTAACTTGGAATACAGCTTCCTGTTCTTTGCCTAGCACCACTCTGCTAAATACTACTTTAGCTTTACAAACTGTGAAAACTCTGAGCTGTGGTCTGCGCTCTGTTCAGCTTGCCTAGTAGCTCTTGTTTGCATGACATTCTGTGGAGGGTACATGGTCCGATTCTTGGCTCCTCTTTGGAATGCTTTGGCCTTTCCTCTAATGATTAAGAGATCCAGGGAGAGAAACTTGGCCACTGTTTTCCTTGGCTTCTGTTAGCTGGGTCAATTTCACCTTCTGCAGTTCTTTCCCTGTCATCTTCCCCAGTACCGTTCTTCCTATGCTTTTTGTTGCTGAAAGCTTTTCATCCTGTAGATTGAGATTTGTGTGCCCTGAAGGATATGATTGTTCTGTATCTTCCTAGGACCTTGAAAGCAGCGCAGCTCCAAAGACAAGCCAAAAGGCAAGAATGCCAAAAATCTAAACTCTTCCCACCAAATTAACTTCTTTCAGAACTTGGTACCAGTAAATAAAATTGTTTAGTTTTCCTTTTTACTGCACTTCAACCTTTCACTCTGTAGTCTTTCTTCCCTGATTGTCAGGTATTAAATTCAACATGAAGATGGTCAGAGTTCTTCAAAACACTTTCCTCTTCATCTACTTAGTGGCCGGTGTTATGGAAAAGAAAGGAACAGGGACCAGTAAGTCTGTCTTTTTCTTTTTTTCTTTCTTGCTTTGTCCCAGGCAGCTGTCATTCACTTGGATTCACTGTGCGTGCACAGTAGCAGAACGGATGGTAATTATGCACAGTTAAACTACAGCACTGCCTTGCTTGGGCAAACTTTGTATGTTTCTTACCAAAGCCCCTGGCAAACTGTTGTGTCCCCCGTTTCCCCCCCCCCCCCCCCTTGCTCATTAAAAAAAAAAAAAAAGAGAGAGATAGATTTATTGTCTAAATAAAAGCCACCTCGTTTATAATCTGTTTTCTCCTCCTCTTTGACTCATGTATTATGTATGGAATGAGGCAGACTGTGTATGTCTTGCCCAGGCTAGTAGATTTGGGCCCTGATTCTGCAAATTTTAATGTGCTTATTAAATTTCATTGAAGTATCTCAGCTGAAGTCAAGGGGGCTGCTCATGTACTTTGAGCATTTGTTAGCATTTGCGGATTATGGCCCAGATTTGAAACCTTTCCCCACCTGAGATACTACTTGCAGTTTATGAGCAGAGCTTCCAGAGGCAGTGTAAAATATTTATTCTTAGCCAAGCCTTTGGCAGATGGGAATAGGGTTGGGTGGGGTTTCTTAGGAGGAGTTGGGGTGAAGTTTTAAAGATCCTTCTATATTTTGATATATTTCATTTTTATGGTATCTTATCAATTCATTTAAATGGCCCTGAGCCTTATGGGAAGAACAGGTTATACATTTTAATAAATGGAGCTAACACAAATAATCATTTCTGTATCCATGAATATAATTTGAATTTTTGGATAGCCCACCAAATATCCAAATAATTGTTCACAACAGAACTTATATTTGGTTTTTTTGGTCGCTTTGGCATTTTGGTTACTTTGTTTCAGCACAAAGCAAAGTAACTGAACTGTAATAATTGGAATAGATACTCATTTCTGGGGAAAAAGCAGGAACTGAATAGCTATTTGTAGCCACTGTCAGGCCTGGTTCAAAGTAGGCAAAATTGTCGGATGCAGTATTTTTTGCAGATATTGGTTTTGGCTGTAATGGACAACAGCACTATATAAATACTGAATGATGTTAGTTAACAAAGATAAGAAAAAAATTACAGGAAATGCATGTGATTTTTTAGATCAATCTTTAAGAAGCAACCTAACTAACATGAGGAGCCTTTAAGCCAGGCCTGTGCAATTATTAGTCGGTGCAGGGAGATGATGGGAATTAGAAGTATCCATCATCTCCGTGTCCTCTGGGAATTTATTTATTTTTCAACTAGAACCTGAGGAAATTTCAAGCCCTTCTATTTTACCTTACTTTACCTTCCTTACCTGTAAAGTGGCAATAGGATTGCCAGGGCAAAATTCCAAAAGTAAGGGATGCTGTGAAGCTGAGGGATATATGAAACAAGGGGACACACCCATCATGCTCCATGCAGCCACAATCTTCAGAAGAAGAGGTGTCCATTATGTAAGTAGGGGTGTCCATTATGTTTTATAGAGCTGCAGGGTTCTGAATAAGTAGCACTCCTGTAAAATAAGGGACACCTGGCAACCTAAGTGGGAACAAGAAGTGTAATTTTCAGAGAGAGAACTGGTTTCCCAGATGTCGTATTTCATTTAATGGGGTTGCAATGAATTCTGGAGGAGTTCAGGTTCAGTGGGAACTCTGCCTAATCAATTGTCAGTTAACATTTGGGCTTTCAAGGTTTCTATCATGTATGTATTGATGATAGGGTAGGGAAAGAGGTCTTCCTGTCTTATGGGATTTCATTTGTACATCACACCCAAATCTCAAAAGTTCAGTAGCTGACAGACCCTGTTTTGGGGTAAGGAGAAGGGGATAAGTCTGCAGAGCCGGGCACCAAGAAGAACCTCATGTGCACTTCTCAAGTCAAACCTTAAGCTACTGTTGGGTACTGGTCCTAGCACCATTTTCTCCTCCTTGACTTACAACAGAAAGGTTGTCCTCCCTGCCTGAGGCTATAATGGAAACAGCAGCAGTAGCCAGGCAAGTTCCAGTAATTTTATTTACCAGAGTATTGGGAGTCCAAATGACAGTGTTACTTTTCAGCCAAGTCTTTAATTCATTCCCTGACTTTAAAAATAAAAAAGTGGTGGTGATGGGAGGAGGGGTGTAAAGGAAAAGAGGTGAAGCCTGAATATAACTAGCTGTGGACAAGAGATTTGCTGATTTAGTTCAGTGCTTATCTGGAAATCAAGAGTAGCTTTTCCTTTCATGATGGCCAATGCTTCCTGTCTGATTCCCCTTCTCAGTGGGCCTCTTGGTATTTCAGCTTCCTGCAGGAAGAACAAGGAAGCATGCATTTGGAGGGTTGTTTATTGTTATCATAAACATAACATATACAATACATTTTAACTAGGACAGATCAGGAAATGGATTTCTCATCCTGCAGGAAATCCTGACATTGCAACACTTTTTCATCCCAAACTAGGACCCAGAAATGGAAGTTTGAAGCTTCCTATTGGAGGAAGTTGAGACAAAAGCTTTTTTTTAATTTTTGGATGTACTGTGTAAGCAGTGCATCATGGGATACATATATCCCCCACATGCTGCTTATCCCACAGTGCTTCCAACGGTGAACTTTTCATATTGGACTTTCTCAAAGGCAGATTTTTGGGCTGACTCTGGAATTAATTCTTTTAGTCACCTGTTTGTCGATGCACCCAGATGAGACTCGGAGGCATGTATTGGTTGGTTTAAATGCTGGCCGCACTCATTTATTCACATACAACTCAATGGTTGGTGGGTAATTGCAACAGTAATCATGGGTCCAGTATGCCAATTGCTACAATAACTTATTAACACTGGTCCTGCCCGGATGTGCCTTCTGTTGACAGTCCCTTGTAACCAAACCTCTCCTCTTTCGACAAAACTCAGGCCGAAAGAGTGGGGGAACAGCCCATCCCTGGACGCGAGTAAAGAGTGCGGAGTCCGCACGGCCCAAGGACAGCGCATGTCCCTGCAAACCGAGCTGTGGCCTCACTCCCAGGGGGATGACCACCAGTGCATGCTCTACCCCGCGTTACACTGTGTATCATCTCCCCATCTCTTAAGGAGATGACTCTTATTAACCTGTTCACCTCCCTATTAATCCTATCCTGGCATACTGGACCCCTGCAGAGTGCGACAAAACTTACCTGTTCCATAACTTATAAAAATTCAACTCTTCCAATTCACATCAATTTTCACTCTAATTGCCCTAGTTAAACTGCCGTTTTCATTCAACATCTATCAGCCGAATTAGAATTCTTTTAATTATATGGCACTTAATTTACTAAAACAGCCTATTTATCCTACACCGCACTGTGGAGGAGGCGAAAATTGCAGCCCTTACAGAAAAAGACTACCCGCCAAAATTCCTCCTCGATCCCTTAACGGCGATCAGATTTCAATCCCACGGTGCTGGAGGGGAGGAGGGAGGGGCTAACTGTTTGGCCTTTTCCCTCTGGAATGCTGCTCTGCGCGGCAGCAGGCGATCCACCCCTTCTAGCAAGGGCGGGTCTCCACATCCAACGAGGCGAGCATGCACCACCTCGATCCAGGATGGTTGCTACAGCAACCCTTTGCTTCAGCGGGGAAGGCTTTCTAACAAGCCTCCCCGCAGCGGCACCATTTTGCCTCCTCGGTCTCTTTTGCTGCCGTCGGCGGGGGCGCAACAAATGCCCATTTTGGCGGCAAAGGGGACTATTTGGGGTCTATGAAAACATCTTGTTTCAAGATTTTCCTGAACTGCTCTTAATTCTAGCATCTTTTTCCTTGTGTTTTTTTTATGTTTAGAATGGAGCTAATAGCCCTTTATGTGGCTGTCAATGATGAAATGGTCAATAATATATATATTATTTATTTATTTTTAATAAATATATAATTTTATTACAATAATAAATGATTTATTTTATTTTTTTGCATTTATATGCCACCCCCTCCTGCTACAAGCCTCTCAGAGCGACTAACATTTAAAAACATATAATAAAATTAATTAAAATCACCATTTCCCAGGATTAAACCCCCCCGAAATACAATAAAACCCCACCCTAACCCAACCCACCAATCCCATCTCCCTTGGCAAAGGTCCAGTGGAACAGCCAGGTCTGACAAATGGAACCCTTTGCCACAGCTGCCACCTGGACATCCAAATGGAGCTGCGGATCAAGGAGCACCCCCAAACTACGGACCTGGGACACCAGCGGAGGACAGACCCCATCAATGATGGGGGCCATCACTCCCCCGGCTTTTGCCACAACCATCACCTCCGTCTTGTCAGGATTTAACTTCCAGCGGTTCGCCCTCATCCAGGCCCCCACAGCTGACAAACACCGGGTAAGCACCGAGACTGCCGGACCTGAGTCTGATGAAAACGAGAGAGATAGTTGGGTATCATCAGCATATTGATGACACCTTACGCCAAACTCTCTAACAACCTCCCCCAAAGGCTGCATATACACATTGAACAGGAGAGGGGACAAGATGGAACCCTGCGGGACTCCACACATGAGGCCCTGGGGAAAAGGTGAATGATCACCCAGCACCACATGCTGGGTTCTCCCAGCCAGAAAAGAGCGGAACCATTCAAGAACAGCCCCGCTCATTCCTGCCCGGTCCCACAGTCGAGTCACCAACAACTCATGATCAAGGGTATCAAATCCAGCCGAGAGAGCTAACAAAATCAACAGGGTCGAATGACCCTGGTCCAACTCTCGGGAGAGGTTGTCGACCAAGGCCACAAGTGCTGTCTCCGTGCCGTAACCCAGATGGAAGCCAGACTGCGAGGAAGTTGACCCGGTTCAAATACTCCTGAAGCTGTCTTGCCACCACCCGTTCAGTAACTTTCCTAAAAAGGGAAGGTTAGAGACCGGCCAATAGCTGGCCAGGGTGTCAACGTCCAATGATGGCTTTTTGAGCAGGGACTGCACCACCGCCTCCTTGAGGCTATCTGGCATCCTGTCCTCTCTAAGGGAGGTGTTGACTATCCCGGCCAGAAACAGCCGTAATGTCTCCCAGTTAGCCTTAACCAACCAGGACGAGCATGGATCTAATTCATAATAGGTGGCTCGAACAGTCCCAAGAGCATCACCCACATCTGAGAATGACACGTTTTGAAATTCATCTCATAAAACAGGCTTCGACTGCCTCTGACTCACCCACTGTTAAAAGTGCTGTGTCAAAGCTGTGGTGGATTTGAGCGATTTTATCCATTAAAAAAAGTCCACAAACAAATCACAATGAGCATTCGATAATTCTGAATCCAGGCAGAGGGTGAATGGACTGACCAGCCCCGTCACCACCCGGAAGAGCTCAGCCAGACGGGACTTAGCAGATGCAATGAGGGCAGCAAAGAAAAACTCCTTTGCTGCCCGCACCGCCATAGCATAGGTACGTAACCAGACTCTGTCGCAATCGGTCAACTTCAGTTTGAGAGTGACGCCACCATCGCTCTAACCGTCACCCTTCTCATTTCATCTGTTGCAGCTCCTCCATATACCATGGGGACCTGCGTTGTCGGTGATTAGGGATCGGACGCCTGGGAGCCGCACGGTCGATGGCCTCCTTCAGCATAGGATTTCACAAGACCATGAGGTCATTGAGTGAATGGCCATCAAAGTCCGAGGATATATCCCCTAGGGCAATCTAGAACCTTTCTGGTTCCATAAGCCTTCGGGGGCAAACCAACCTAACTGATTCCGCACCCTCCCAGGGACTGACACGCGTCAGGATATCAGCCTGGAGGAGATAATGATCTGTCCATGACAAGGGCACTGTTGACACCTCCCCCACTAATGGATCCCCCGCCTCAAGGCCGGTGCAAAAAATCATGTCCAGGGTATATCCTCCAACATGTGTGAGGCCCACCACTCTCTGAGACAGGCCCATGGTTGTCATGGCAGCCATGAACTCAAGCTCTGCCCCTCCAAAGCTGGCATCAGCATG
This sequence comes from Sphenodon punctatus, assembly GCA_003113815.1. Taxonomy (NCBI): domain Eukaryota; kingdom Metazoa; phylum Chordata; class Lepidosauria; order Sphenodontia; family Sphenodontidae; genus Sphenodon; species Sphenodon punctatus. Next base: position 3,549,323 of record QEPC01012592.1, on the reverse strand, counting down.
AATATTGAAGTCTCCCAGGACTATTGCCCTGGGGGACCGCAAGATCACCTCCGATACTAGTTCAGTCAGAGTGGGCAGGGAAGCTGCTGTACAGGTGGGTGCCCAGTATATCAGCAGTACCCCCACTCTGTCTCCGGCCAAATCCAACACCAGATGCAGACCCTCTATTCCCATGATAGGTTGCACAGGAATATTATCACAGACCAAATCTCCTTTAAAATTATGGCTACACCGCCCCACCCCTGTACCTCCAGCTGCGGTTGATGCTGAATGGAATACCTGGCTGGAACAAGGTCAGTCAATATAGGCTCCAAATCCGTGTCCAGCCAGGTCTCCATAATGCATGCGAAGTCGGCCGCCTGGTCCAGGGTCACCTCCTTATTGACTTATTGGCAACCGACCTCAGATTCATCAGCATCAAACCAAGGTCAGGGGCCCTCTGACCAACGATCACCTACCTACCTGACTGGTGGCTATTGATTGGGACAGATACAAAACATCTGTCCCGTTTCACCGATCTAATTCACCTCCTGGAAGGACCATAATTCCCCCAGCCCATCACGACCCCTATGGCTGCAGACACCACCACCCCCATCCTCCTCTGCCACCAGAGGATGCCCCTAACTCTTATAAGGGTTGCATCCCTTCCTCACATCAAGGGGGTCAACCCTTCCCTCCCTAACCCAGTCCATTGCCCCCCTTTCCCATAGGGCAAGCAATACATCCCCCCACCACCACTCCTATCCCCTCCCCAGAAATTACCGTCCACCCACATTACTGTCCTCCTGTCCTGCTAAGGGCCACGCCTAAGGGCCCTTTGGCAGTGGCCCTTTGGCGTGTGACCTACGGCACATGCCTGTGGCTCTGCCTAACAGCAGGCCTCTTATCTCCCTCCCCTGGCCGGAAGGTCCCGGGAAAGCCCTGGTCCCACCCCCTCTCCTCCCATATTTGTTATGCACTCTGAAAGTTTAAAGAGTAATACAAATTTATTTAAATTTATGTCCTACTTCGGACTAAGGTTACAACTTATGTAACTTTATATATAAAATATACATACAAAAACCATTTTTTTAAAAATGCCAAGTTTGATTTTATTTTTTAATATTGTAATTTAACAAAGCTCTTTAAAAACTTGGGTGGGAGAAAAGGTTTTTCACTTTGTTGGAGTTGGGTGATAGTTTGTCTCTTTACTCCTTCCTGTCTGTACTAGGCCCTTATTAAGTACAATATATGTATGGTTGGTCAAGAAACAGCCCACAGTCTGTTACCCTATCCATTAATCCTTTTTTAAAAACCTATTAAACCCTTCCTGTTAATACTTTCCATTTTATTTTTTATTACATTATATTGGAAACAAAGCTTGAGTTTTTGCTGTATCCATTTGGCATTCCAGAGACTAGTTGTTGGAGGTACCCTCAGCCCCGAGTCAGAGCCCACCCCATGGGGAATAGGCATGGAGCTGAAACCAAGTGTTAGTGCCGAAGAATAAAGTTTATTAACAAGGTACGGTTCCTAGTCACACTCTGGGACCCTATCCCCGGAGACCCAGGTAGCCTACAGAGGATTGTCTGATGTGGGGAACTCATACGAGAGGCTTTTATACACAAACTGATTACTTCATTATTATTGTTACATAATACATATAGTTCAGTTTTAACCAGTGATTACAAAAGAAGACAACATGTCTTCACCTGAGTACTAAACTCATTACACTGTTGATTAGAACCCATCAGTCTGTTGATTAGAAACATTTAGTTTAGGACTAAAGTTGTTAGGAAATAAATGAGGCTGCTGCCTCAGTTTACCCCAAACGGGATAGAAGGTTGCCAATTAACAAGCCAAAGAATGTGGGTACAACTCAGTTTTATGGGATAGACACTTAACATCTGGACATGGCAGTGTATGATACTAGTTGTGAACCACAGTAACCCAACCTAGGATATCTTACGTGTCAGAGGCCACAGTCCAAGACGCAAGCTGGTTCAGAGGAAAGAGGAGGAAGGGGGCCGAGCAGGCAGCTGGCCCGGGAGTCTCTGGATCTTTGAGAGTAACGATTAGGATCAAAGACCCATGCGGCTCACTGCAATGCTAGTGGTCGTTAGCGTCAATGACAAATGATAAGGGGCTGGGCTCTTCCTTTTATAGTCTTATTTATTAAGAATGCATGTTGCAGGGTCCCTCTGCCAGGTGCAGAGAATAGGCTGACTATTCTTTATGCTATCACTTGGAGCATAGCCACCAAGCTATTTTGGAGTTCTAGGGGTTTTTTAGGGAGTTACTGTTTAGTTAGAAAGGGAGGGTACCTCCCTTTCTTACAAACCCACTTTGTTTGTGTCAGGCCTCTCTTTGTGTTCTCAAAGATAGTGATTTGTGTGGGATTTGTTATTGTGGCCTTGGAAATACATTTTCTGCTTAGAGAGTGATTTTTACAACTTTATTCTCATGGGCCTAGTTGGATTGTGTCAGCCTGAGGCCTATGGCTGAAATTAGCTGAACTAAGTTGTCCAAACCTCATCCTGCTTGTGTCTCTGATCATGGCCAAAACTGCCTAATCAATACATAACAAAGTGAGCAGCAAAAGTTTTACTCGTGAGTAATTTTGTCATATTGGGAAACCAGGATTGATTTCCTCCCCCCAACCATTTCCTGATACCAATTCAATTCCTCAGTTCTTGCAATACCACAGGATACCATCCTGAGTTACCGACTTTCTGTTTCCTGCGTACCATGTATCGTTCATTTACCACATTGCCAAAGATACAGTTTTATTTCTGGATTTGTTGTTTCCATGTTTCTGAGCGAATCACTGTGAGAATAGCCCACCCCTTAACCTCTACCCAGTACCTGTTAACCTCCACTCCAATGCCTCTAATCAGAACTGTTGTTCTGTGTCATTCCCTTTTGCTTTGACCAATCTGCAACTGAACTGCAGATTAGTAAAGGAATCTGTGTACCAGCCAATGAATGACAAGGAAGTACAAGGGAAACTGGAGTGAAAGAAATGTGTTATTGTGTCGGTATTACCTCTTGGGATTTTAAATGAATGGCAAAGTGGTAAACAGGATCCCAATAAGTGGAAAGTCATTAAATTGAGAAATGAAATTTCAGTTGAGACATTTTCGAGTACCAAGAGGTTCTAAATTCGACCGCGATGGTTTTGGGAACTGGGATTTCAATGAGATTTTCCATTTTAGTGAAATTTCATTTCAGCCCTAATTTAGTTACATTTAGTTATATTCCCATAAATCTTCCTACTGCCCTCCAGGGCTACCCAGATAGAGGATGGAGCCAGCTTGCTCCCTCTCCAAGGTTATGCACAGGCCCCCCTTATTTATTTCACATTCATCTGCCTATACGTTCTTGGGCCTGAGATAATTCGCTTATTTCATTCAGCTGCTCATTGACACAAGCTCAGAGCTGTGCTAACTTGTAACTTTTCTGCTTTTCAGGCCTGGGCCTGGTTATTCATGAGTTCCTCCATTCCTTAGCTGGAGCGTTATCATTACATTAGTATTTTGTACCCACTTATCACTTGCAGTTAAAAGACATGCTAGAAATGGTACATTTTTTTTCTTGGAATCTTTTTGGGCTGATGAGAAGCTAATGGTGCTTTGCTTTTCTATTCCAGCTCGGGTTTTAGTCTTGTTAGAACTGCAGTGATGATAAATGAATGACATTGCGTGGAGTTTTATTTCCATCTTATGTAAACCTCATGAGGCCTCTTGAAAGGTTTCCTTTCTGTGGACACACGTTGTAATAATTATAGAATAATGTACATGTCATCAATCCACACTTCCCAACTCCTGTCCCATTTTCACAGGTTCAGAGGGGCACCCAATTATTTGCTGCTCTTTCCCACTGCATGGGTTTCCAATTAACTGAAGGCCAACCCTTCCTCCAGATTTCTTCTTGTATTCTTCCACATCCTTTTTTCTTGCTTTGCTGGCTGCTGTTGTCTCATCCCCATCACACATCTAACCCAACTCTTTCATGCTCCTTACTATTTCCATGTGTTCTCTGCAGCCTTCAACTTCTCTACCCCCACTTCCTTCTTCCATCTCTACTAGTCCCACTGTTTTGAAAGCATGGAGCAGAGAAAGTCACCTGTAACGTGCACTTAATATGCATGCTATAGATGGTTTTATTATTCAGGTGCAATAGAGTTGGGACTGACATGCTTGGCTCCAGGAGACAAAAAAGGAGGTGTCCATTGTTCTGTTTTGAAAAGCAAGGTGAGCTGCCTGTTAGATCAAGGTAACTACCTCCTATAGCAGGGACTCATGTTCACTGTATTGTCCCCATTGGCAGCAATGGGGAAAATGCAATGAACATGGGTCCCTGCTCTGTCATGGCATGAAAGTTGTTTCAATATCTCATTTAAGCCTCTCTTGTCCTGTACTTTTTTCATCAAATTGTAGATGACTCCATTTTAAGAGATGGAGACAAGGTCCAGATGTGATCTTTTATCAAGTATGCAAGCTATCGGGTTGCACAGGGCCCTTCCTTAGGCAAATAGAAAACCAGAACTATAGATGAGCAGTGCAAGACAGGTGTGTGTGTATACAGTATAGGCAAGCAATCACATGGGAGGGAGCTGGGGGAGTCATTATCCTTTCCAACTTTTAAATATGATGAGTGGAAACCAAGAATCCAATGATAAAGTTTAAAAAGTAGGCTAGGATATATATTGGCAAATACTGAAGGGGGGACTTTGAGAGGTTCAAAGAAAAGGGTAGTTAGCATTTAAAAACATTTTAAAGAGCATCTGTGCATTGCTGTGTACTATGGGCAAAAAGGAGTCTGCCCCAACTTCTTGTAGGCTGCACAGTCACATACCAGTGCCAAGTCTTTTGTATCTGATCTGCTTACTACATTTTTAGGTCAGATGGAGGATGTTGCTCTCCTGGGGTTTCTGCAAGTGGCATGTCTTTGTCATTATCATGAGAAACTTGTCAAAATGATAATTTTGAGGAAGTAAAAGAAATTCATTCTGGGATTTAACCTGTGACTTTTCAGAGTCAATGGTGCTTTGTGTAAATGTCAGACAGGTGGTAGAGCTTGGGGAGGAAATATTCTTGTCTAGTTTGGAGTAAAATGTTGACCCATGGCTTGTAGGTAAAACCCAGGATTAGTTTTTGTCCTTGTCCCGTCCTTCCCTGCAATACATTTTTATCCTTTTGTTATCGAGGCTACCATCTCCTTTTAATTTAGTTCCATTACTGCTGTCTAAATTCTTAGTTAGATATTTGGCTTATATCTACATCCCAAAGCCATACTCTCGTTTGCCTGAGGATGAAAGGGGAGGGGAGTTTCCATCAGAATGAGAGAGTAGGAAATGTTGCAGGAGCCAGGAGTAGGTAGGGGTCCCCAGCTCCCAAAGAAAATGTTATTTGACCAGTAAAACAAGCTCCAATCGCTTAATGCAGTAGACTCTCTGCAGCATTCTGCCTCTCTGCAAGGGATTTTATCTTGTCTTGCATGGTTTTCTACCATCGTGCAATGCTGCAAAAATGGGGCACTCTGGCTGTGCTGTTTCCTGACATCCTTACACTCTGAGAAATCACACTGAAATTAATGGGAATACAGAATCAAGAGGCACAGAATTTCAGTAAATACTTGAGTTGTGAAGGCCATTGACATAACTGGGTTTTTAAAAGGAGAGTATAAGTTCTCGGAAGATAAGTCCTTAAATGGGTATCTATTAGTCAAATTGGTTGGGAGCAAAACCGTGACTATCTGGAACTGGGAGCAAATATCAGGGAATGGATCACTCCATTATATGACCCCTTGTACACTTTTCTGAAGTGGCTAAAGGTGTCTATTGTTGGACAAGAATTCTGTGCTGGATGGACTATTTGTCTGACCTGGTATTGCACTATTTAGTTTCTTATGTCAGCTCACTGTCCTTTGTAAGAATCCTGTAAGATTATAGCTGCACGCTTAACTAGGGTGAAAACATATAATTCAACCCCAGTATAATTGCCCAGAGTGCTTGAACTATCCATGATTACAGTTAGCATGCAGATAACTGAGCATGAAGTGGGCAGCAAGTTCTGAGGTCTTCAGTTCAATAGGGTTAGAAAGTACAGTGCAACCTTTTTATAACACACATCTATGCAAATTCCACCACAATGTGATGCGAGGCTACATGTTTTATCAAATATGCAAACACTTTGCTTTTCAATTAAAGTCTCAGTACAACTGTTCAGTGCATCCAAAGATGCAAGATTTAAGCATTCTCATTACAATGCAAATTCAATTATAATGCAGTGTGAGGCACAGCTCCCAAACACCATGGGTTCCACTGTTCTTAGAGGGGAGCACTTGCATTTTGAAAATGTGGGTCTTAGTTTGTTTTATCCTCCTCGCCTGACCATATTCCCATCACACTGTCTCGGAGGCATAAGGGGTGAAAGAGCTGAAAACATCAAAGATGATGAAATGCCTTGAAATTTGTAATGAGACTGGCCAGTTGACATAGAGCTACGCCCTTACCAGGCAGAATGACACATTGAAGGCATGGTATGAAATGCAGGAGAGAGTTTTCAGTAATAGGTGAAAAGAGTCTTTCAATCCAGTGCTATTCAGCAGCAGGGGAGGGAAAAGGTCTGCTTCAGAGTAAAGTGATAATGAAAATACGTTCATTCAAATGTTGAGTGATGAAACCGCCTGCAGAAGGGGAGAGAGAACAAGTGATGTAATGATAGTCTTTAAAGACGCATTAAACTGTGGGGGATTTTAAAGTAGGCTTACAGATGAGCCTGCGTAACTGGGACAAAGTCTGCTCAGTGGCCACAGATGGGCCTTACTTTCACTATTATCTGTCTGCTTGAAATAAAAAATGGGAGTTTAAGGTGCTCCCCCACACTCCATTTGCATGCAGTGAAAACGATTGTTCATTTCCTTTTCCAGGGGTAGGGAGTAAGAGATGAGAACAGCAGCTACTGGTAGCGCTGGGGTTCAGACAGCCCCAGATCCCTCCACTTTACCTCTGCAAAGTGGCACCCTGCCCGGCAGGGTGTTAATGTGGCATGAAAGCAGTTTAAAGCCTTGGACCTCTCTCCGAGCCAGTGGGGTGTCCCATGCAGGTCCAAGTCCCCAGTGGGTGGCTGTCAGTGGCAGTGCGGTCGGTTAGGCAGAAATGTATTAGTATTATATTCGCACACGCACACTCTCTCTCTCTCTCTCTCTTTTTGTTAGAGCGGCAGGGAGAGTGAAAGTGACAGCTGTATTAGGAGATGCAGTGCCTCCAAATGGGATCAGAAGACAACTGCAGAGAAGTTTCTGACAAAAACCCTTTTCAATGTGCTTCGTTGCTGCTTAAGATATTCTGGAAAAGAAAAAAAGGGGTGGGAGAGGGAAGTTTGTTGCTTCTGCAAGACTTTGCCTCCTATTTTTTTGTATAGGTCTGTTTGCTTATAGAACCTTTATTCTTCTCCAGCCTTCAAACAATGCCAATGCAGGGAAACCTTTTAGTTGGTGCCCCAATCCGACCTCTCCCCTCCCTCCTGTGGTTTGCTGTCTCCGTGTTGTCTGATTCCCAAAGAGCCTGGGGTGAAGGCTTGGAAAGAAGAGGAGTTGAGTCTCATCTGAATGCAAGACTCCCACATAGCACTGCTTAGCTCAGTGGCTGCTGCCACCACCGCTATCAGGCTGGCCAGAAATATTTTAAGAAGCCAAAATGTCTTTGTGCTTTTTAATCTCTCTCTCCCTGCCTGTCCTTCCCCCTCAGATCCCATCATGTTCTGCTGTGTGGCTTAGTGAAAAATAATGTGATCGCTTTTATCATTAACCTGCTCGGTTGCAAATCTTCCCACCCACCCTCGGCAGGTTCACACATATATTTGCATGTAGAACAGACTGCATTCTTTGCTTCTATAGTACCTTTTCTTTTTAGAGACTTAGCCCTCAAAGAGCTCTTCAGGAAATAAAATAAATAAAGATTAAATATGAAAAGTCTGCTTTCCATGTTAGAATGCAACTGTTTGGGGGGAAATTACCATTGTACTTGAATGTGCCCCACTCTTCGAAACTGTTTCCACATCAGCTCCACCTATTTGATATGCGGCATTTAAAGACAGCAGTTCAGCATCTGTGCCTATAGCAGTAGGCAGCTTCCATATAGCTCTGGTTTTAATCCTTTATTTTCATGTGATCATTGATTTTGTGTTTTTCTGCCTCAACCTTCTAATTTTTTCCAGGCTTTGCAGTTCGTCTGTTGTCAACTTCAAACATGCATATATTTTTGTTAGTGGGTTTTCCCACCCACCTTTGTTTTGTTTATTATTGCATCCTAGCATGTTAAAGCCCTGTTACATGGTTCCATTACAGTGATGCCTTCCAGTGGATTCAGGGGGGCCCTTGATATGACTTGTTGTTGAATTTAGCAGATTTTGCATTACTTCCCCATAGTCAACCTTTGATTAATGGTATGTACATCTGAAATGGTGAGAGAGATGGTGGTCTGCAATAGAGATTACATTCACTTTTTTTAAAAGTACTTTGACTTAAAACAGAGTATTTTTGTGTGTATAAAGATGTCTGGAATACGCGCTTCTAGAGAGGAGGCAAAATTCTGCTCTTGTTTACATTTGTCCTGGCCCAGCAGAAATTGGCTGATGCAGAAAGAAGGATTTTTCGTTCTCACGGGTCTTTGTTTCATTGTCCTGGATGTTGTCGCCGCCCCCCTAAAGAAGATGAGGACACCACATGTGGGTTTAAACGGCCACACTCTTTATTGATTAACCAAAAGGGGGAAGGGGCAACCCTCCCACTTCCCCCTTGGAACTGGGCTCCTAGCTTTCCTGACTGTTCCTAACTGTTACCCCAACCACAGGAGGTTCCTGACCCATACCAGGCACTATCCTGTCCGCCCGGTGCCCTTCTTTCCCACGTTCTCGGGTTAAGCCCGAGGGGAATCCTCCTGTGCCCTACCTTACCCAACTTCTTAACTTTCCCCGATCACCGGGTTTCCCCGGGCTGGAGTGGGTTGCTCGTACCTACCCCCCAGCCCTTTGGGGGCGGGAGTTTTAACCAACAAGGGTGAGGACACCGTGACCTACTGTTTGGCACATGGTCCGCCCAGTGGGTTCGGCCTCTCGCCCTTGGGCTGATCATACAGTGGGCCGCACTATGCGGCTATGCATGGTCTCTGCCCATCTCTTAAGGAGATGTTCCTAATCATGCTATACTATCAACTTCAACTTCTAACAATTGGCCTGAACTCAGCCCACCACCACCAGAACCGCCAGCTTTGCATGGCTGGTTCGCTGCCAAAACTCTCAACTTTCCAGGATCTCCTTTGACCGGCGTTTTAGGACCCCAAGGTACAAGTTGCAACCCGTATCTGGTAGGTGGACACCGTCACTCCTGAATAACTCATCCCTATCATGATTGATACCTTTGTGACGTATGACCGTCCCCCCTTTTCTTTGCAACCAATTCCCAATTTCGCTATTTGCCCTCTTCCTAGCCCGGTCTACCCGCCCTGGGCGCTGAGCATTAGCCCACACTCTCCTCTGCAGCATATCCGACCATACCAATGTGCACCCTTGGAATCTTTCCTGGACTATCTGCAAGTCAGCCTTCATTCTCTTTGTCAGCCACAGCCCTGTAACCCTAGGCAGGTTGTTTTCTCCTAAATGTATTACAAGCACCACTGGTGCCGGGAATTTTTCTTTTGCCGCAGTCAGCATTGGGAGCAATTGCTCCCACAGCATTCCACGCCTGCCTAACCAAATTACCTCTGCCCGGACACTTAGGTCTAGCTGGGTACCCCACCAGCTGCATGCGGCCATCTTTCCTGCCCAGTGCATGATGCTGTGGCCGACGATCCATACCACTTTCCGTCCCAGCAGAGCTGACATGTCTGCAAGAGAAATCAGAGTTAAGCTGTTGCCTTCGGTATCCCCGCTTGCCCACACACTCTTGCTTCAGTGTCTCTGATATATGTGCGGTACGCGCCTGACCGCCATCCCCTATCCGTTGTATCTGCTCCCCAGGCAGTCCCATGCTTGCCGCCACTGATGCCGCCCCTATTAGAAAGGAGTACGCGCTATAGCAACCCGGGTCAAGGCCAACTTCCTTCACACACATGTTGAGAACTGCCCCAAATTGATAGCGTATCAGTGGGGTCCCATCCCTGTGAACAATCAAGGGAGCTGCCCCCCTTGGGCGGGACGCTAAGTAGTCCCTCATTGCTCCCACCGGTCAAAGTCAGATTTTTTCTGAGGGGCAAAGCCTGACTAACCGGTCCCTTCCCCTCTGGTCGGTCTTTGACTTTCGTAGGTGTAACGGGAGGATGCCTCCCTGCCAAGCCAAATCATGGATTTGGAGGGCCCTACCCGACCTGTCCACCCTGGAGTCAGGGACCATCTCACTGATCCTGAAGGCCCCAAATTGGGCTACTCGAAATACAGCTGTAAAAAGCGCTACCTCACTGTTGGAGTGACACACAGAATACAATGCCTGGCTTATACTACTCAACAGCTAGGAAGTAATGGGGGCCCTGGCGTCTGGTGCATGGGGGGTGCTTCTGGCCCAGTTCTCCCTTAAATGGCTCATAAAAAAGCCGTTGTTGGGAAAGGGGTGGCCTGCTAAACGGCTCGTAAAAGCAATGGCCGATATTTTACCTGCGATTGTCCCTGGTGCCAAAACTCGTAGCCTGAGCTGCATCGCAAACTGCAGAGTATGTCCCTCAGGGATGGGGAATCCTAGTTCCCAACCTTTCTGTGACCTGTATTCCTGGAACTCACTGAAAGCCTTTTCATACGCCCGCCTGGTTCTAGGCGCGAGGGATCCCTGCACTGCCTGATATAATTCTAGAATCCAAGGCTCCACATGCCCCTTGGGAACGGATCAGGGTCTTCCCTGACATCGGGGGCCAGCTGGCAAAAACGGTCTGTCTGAAATCGAGAAAGGGCATCGGCTATGCCGTTGTTAATCCCGGGCACGTGCCTGGCCACGAACAAAGTGTTTGCCCGCAGGCATTTGAGTACAAAGTACCGGACCAGCCTCATGACCCTTTCTGATTTTGATGACAGCTTGTTGATAACATGGACCACTGCCATGTTATCACACCAGAACAAGACTCTTCTATTAGCAAACTCTGCCTCCCACAGCTCTACTGCCACCACTATGGGGACGAACTCCAGAAATGTCAAGTCACGGGTTAGTCCCTGTATTTCCCATGCCTCCGGCCATGGGGCCACACACCATTTCCCTCGAAAGCAAACCCCAAACCCATGGCCTCCCGCAGTATCGGAGTGTATTTGCAGCTCAGCCTCCAATAGGAGTTGACGATGCCAGAAACTCACTCCATTATAGCCCTGGAGGAAGGCCTCCCAGGTTGCCAAATCCTCCCGCATCACCTTCGTCACCCTGATGTGGTGATTCGGGGGACGATCGCTTCCAATGTGGGCATATAAGTGAGACATAAATGTCCTCCCTGGTACGATGACTCAGCATGCAAAATTTAGACTACCCATTAGGGACTGCAGCTGTTTGACTGTTATCTTAGGTGCTACTGCGAACACTGCTATCAATTATCTGAGCGCCTGTAGCTTGTCCTCGGGCAATCTTGACAGATAGCGTACCGTGTCCAGCTCTGTGCCCAAATAAGTCAACCTCGTCGTTGGGCCCCCGGTCGTTTCTGGCGCCAACAGCACTCCAAGCTCCTTGGTGACCTCCTGGAATGCACGCGTCGCCAACGTGCATTCCAAGGTCCCCGCCCTTCCCATGAAGAGGAAATAATATAAATAATGCGTGATTAAGCTCTGTCGCGCGTGTTGGCGCGTGATCCATTCGAGGACCATGCTAAACTTCTCGAAGGCCGCACATGAGATGTAACATCCCATGGGCATTGCCTTGTCGAAGTAGAACTTACCCTGGAACTGCATGCCCTGTAGTTTGAAGTCCTCAGGATGCACTGGCAGGAATCGGAACGCAGACTTAATGTCTCACTTAGCGAGGAGGGCACCCCTCCCACAGGAGCGCACCATTTCGACTGCTGAGTCGAATAATGCATACCTCACTGAGCAGAGGTCCGGAGGGATCGCATCATTCACCAACTCCCCTTTTGGGTGGGACAAGTGGTGAATCATGCGAAACTCCCCCGGGGTCATCTTCAGCACTATGCCCAGGGGGGATATCCTGAGAGGGGGGATAGGCCATTCGTCAAATGGGCCTTGTATCCTTCCGTCCTTTACTTCCTTATCGATTTTTTGCCAGACTAGTTGCTCGTTCCCTGTCACTGATTTCAAGTTTCTAGCACCCAAATGATAGTGGGGGCCCTTCATCGGCATCCTAAAACCCATCCTGAATCCCTCTACAACGTAGTTGGCAGTCACTTGATCGAGGTAGTCGCAGGTCGCCGCCAGCAAGGCTTCATGCCGAACTTGGGTTGGCGCGCTTCCCCACTGGTTGGTTGACGCCCCCTTGGCTGGCAGGGCTCTGCCTATTGCCTGCCCGCCTCCAGTTTCTAACTCCATACTGCCTAAACCTACTGCATGCAGAGGCGGCGTGGTTGCCTGCGCACTGCGGGCACACATGCTTGAATTTACATTGGGCTCCAAAACACCTGCCCCCATCGTTGAAGGCCCAGCATGTTGGCCCTACTGGTGGCTGTCTTGCTCTACCACTCTGTCCCCCTTCACCGTGATGTATGCTCCCAGCGCGGGAGAGCATATGCCTGCTGTCAGAACGCAGGGCGTACCTAGAGCAGCTAATACATTCCAGCCAAATGTCGTGGGCATGCATATCCCACCGTAGCCGCAGTTTGTTGGCTGCCCTACGTCAGAATGATTCATCGTAGCGCAGCCAAACTCCGGGTTCTCCTGTATCAAAGGCTCGACGCACGATGTCCGAGTATTTAATCAATTCCAGTCCCCGCTCTGGGAATTTAACCAGTGTCACCCCCATGTAAATAGTGCAGGCACCTGTCCAGTTAGACCAGGTGCACTCAGCCTTCAGCCTTTTAAACCTCTCTTCCTTATCATTGGGGTCAGGGATGGGGTCGCTGAAAAGGAGGGCGAATATATCAATATATTCACCACTCCAGAACTTCTCTTTAGTGGCCTGGAGCAAATGCTCCCCTAGCGGGGCCGACACATCAGCGTACCCATTTGACAAGAGGTGGGGCTCCTCCTTATGTTCATAGCACCACCAGGCCCTACCCGTGCAGCACTGGTCCTCCCCCCACATCTGTGCAGCTGCCTTGTTCCTGTGGGCCGGGCAGTGCCCACAGCCTTCAGCCTGGCAATGTGTGCCCCCCCGAGTGACCCCCCCCTTCCCACATGGAGGGTACTGGCCCCTCCACCGGTCCCCATGCGTACACATTACTGCGGGACTTTCTTGCTCCTGGTATCTATTGGGCCCTGTCCCCCATTGTTCGTTGTCCCCTTCCCACCAGTAGTCCTCAACCTGCTCACCTTCAACAGGTTCGGGCTCGTACCGGGGCCTTGGGCCGCCGCTGGGAACCGTTGGCCCCCGTTGCCTACGCTGGGCCGCTTCTGGGCTCTCAGTCAGCGCCTGTATCCCCTCTCGAAGAGCCTCAATTTGCGCTTGGTGGCTAGGTGGGAATTCCTTCCTCCATCTGCTAGTCCCTGGTTCTTCATTCCTGTAACGAAATGGCAGGGCCCGACGCCGCCCGCATCCCTGGCAGCGTGGGCCCTCCCCGCTGCCTGGGGTAGAACAAAGTGAGGTGTTTGCTGGGGTTCCCTGATCAAATGTTAGTATGTGATACAGTTTAGCATACCAAGCTTGAAGTGAAATAAAAAATATAACAGAGCTGCATCAATTGCTTTGCAAGTGAATTTAAGCAGAGTTCTTTCATGCAGGAGCAGTCTCTCTTTTCCTCAGGAGTTGAATTGAGCATTGTGGCTGGTCTATAAAATGTCAGATCTCAGAGCAGGTACTGTATACTCTACTAGGACCTGTTTAGTTTGATGGCCAGAAAGGTCACTCCTCTCAAATAACTTCTCATTTAAATTCCAAAAACTCCAGTGTTCAACAGCCAAATCAAACCAAGTGATTTTGTGCATAATCAATAGCAGGCTAGAATCCTGTTCAGCAGCAAGAGCTCATTTCTATTACCTGTGATTACGGTAGGAAGCACAGTCCTAACATTTGTTTACTTTATACGAGCTTTATGCATAATATGGCCAATGACTGGCTGCAGCAGAGGAAAATTTGTACCTTAAAATGTATTAAGAATTTGTTTTGAATTGTTCCGTGCATACTTTAAAGGCTTAAATTGCAGGCAAAAAAACCAAAACCACAAGACAAAATGTTTTCGGAAATTTATGGCATTAATGAATAGTAAAGTTTCATGAATGGGGTTATTGTGAGGTGGCCCCACTCATTTTGCGTGGCGGTTTTTGTCAGTCTATGTGATACGTGCCAGTTTGTTTCTCTCTAATTCAGATTAAAGAATAAATCAATGGCAGTGGTGTAGTGTGGTTCTAGTATTTTTGGTAATGGTAGTTGTATTATGTCAAGAGTAGTATACCAGCTGATGAAATGGTATCAGCAGGATAAACAGCCACTGTAGCTACTTTCAGTTATGTTGGGTATAGGAACAGCCCTTCCCAGCTGCTGCTCTCGTTGTTTGCCTTGGGTCAGGCGACTAAGTTGTTGGACATTTTAATGTATTTGGAAGCAGCTAAGTGGTGGCAGTGAAGCAGTTTTCAGTAGTGGCAGTGGAGGAGACAGTAACCAGTGGGAAGCCACAAAAATAGAAATTGCTACTGACTGCTTAATAGGGGTGGGCATGCCGGTAAATCCAGTATCCGATAATGCCGGTACTGGGCGTACCGGCATTACCCAAAATCCGGTCCCGTTACCGGATTCCCGGTACTGGATTTTTTTACATTGCAGCCATTTAAATGAATGGCTGCAATGTAAAAAGTCCCACCAAAAAAGTAAAAAAAAAAAACCTCCCCGAGAACTTCCCCGGAAGGCCTAGAGCGTCTCTGACGCCAGCAGCCACAGCCGGCGCTGAGGCTGCCGGACCGCCCGCCGCCGCCGCACCCGGAGCTCCGCTGAAATACAAAGGTAAGGTACAGTCAACTTGTAGTAGGGGTGATCCCTGGGGGGTTGGGGGGGTGTTAAACACCCCCCCCAGGGATCGGGTCTATACTTACCGGCGGCTGCGGGGACGCCGCGGCCGCTGGTGCTGGGGGGGGGGGCTCTTTTTTTAAAAAAAATCCAGGCTGGGCAGGGTGAGTGGTGTCCCCCCTTCCACCCGCGCAGCCTGGGAGGGGGAGGGGGGAGGAATTGTATTCCATTGATTTCAATTGGGACACAGTGCCCCATTGAAATCAATGGACTAAAACCGGTACCGGATACCGGATTTAATCCGAGAATCCGGTTCTTTGAGAACCGGAAAACTGGTAAATCCGGTATCCGGTAATTGCCCCGGGGTCCCACCTCTACTGCTTAAAGGTGTAAACTAGCTGCTTTTCCCAGAGTGCAAAAACTGGAGCTTCACACTTGGCTTGTAAGCTTTGCAGTAGGATTCTGGTGCCAAGTCAGGTACAAGAGGTGTTAAGTCCCTCCTCAAAACCTACCTCTTTCATCAGGCTTTTCCTAGCTCTTCATTCCCTTAGTCTCCACCCTGATCTTCTGATTTTCTTAAATTCTCCTTCTTCCCTGTAACAAAGCTAAGCATGTGCACCTGAAGCTTCGCAATTTCTTGGATGAATTCCTCTCTCCTTCTGTTACCCTCCCCCTCATCTCCACTCCCTTGTCTCTTAGATTGTAAACCCACTGGGGCATGGACCTATCTATAATTGTTGATTGTAAAGCACCAGGTATATTGTAATAAGTACCTGTGAATAAAATCAACACCGTATTGCTGAATAGACATCTGCTCATCTTCTGTCCCAGTCTGGACTAATTCTTGCTCTGTTCTAAGGTTGTTTGCAGATGTTCAGAGAAGGGTGGGGACTAACATGCGTTTAACTCACATTTTAGTGTTATAGTGTTGTTTTCCGTTCTCCCGTTAAATTTAGTAACACAAGACGGGGCTCAAAATCCAGCCATGTTAAACTCATGTTAGTCCCTGCTCCTTTCTGAATGTCTGCAAGCAGCCTACGTCTTCCCCAAAGACTCAGAACTGTGATGTGACCATATCATGGTCAGCAAGGATAGCAGAGCTACATTCCAAGATTGATTTACACAAAGAGCTATGTCTCCATCGTGTTAATTGGAAGAATAGTTACCAGATGATGAACAAGGTTTGTAGGCCACTTCCTGAGCGCAGAGTCCAACCAAAATAGGACACACTTCCAAGATATAAAACACAAGCATTTCCTGCTCTGTATCTCTGCGGGTGTTTGCCGGCAAAGCCACGCGGAGGGACTTTCAGACCAGCAGCACCTTGCACATATCCTGGCTGCGCGTTACCTCCCGCAGCCAGAATATGCATTGGGGGGCGGGGGGGAAGGTCTGAAAAGTAGCCTTAAATTACATGCTTGCTCCTCTGTACGTGTATTAGTGTAGTAGTACATTTTATTACATAGCCATCGGCTGTCGTAAAAAAGGGTATGTACATATATAGCATCCAAAACATGACAGTCACCCCAGATGTGCGCACACATGCCAACATTGGATAAGTCCCATATACAAAACTGGTGCTACTAGGTATCCACTATACATCTTAATAATAAAGCAAAATCCAATATATGCACATTATCTCAGCCCGTTAACAGGCACGGGGTGGGGGGAGGTATACCTAGCTCCCGCTAGGCAGAGTACCCCAAAGTTGAACAGCATTCTTGTGTATTAGTGTGGGTTTGGCAGGGTAAGCTAGGGTTAATGTGGCCTTGTTTAGGTACGAACACGGGATCCTATTATACCTTTTTTCCCATGACAGCTTGGTGTGGAGCTGCTGAATCAAGCTGCTATGGTCCAGTTCAAAACAGTAATATTTAACTAAATGAAAGGACTGAGGACAAAGTAGTTCAGATGGACCAACTTCTATTGGTTGGGGAAGTTTTAGTGGCACACAGGGCCTTTCCTCAGACATGGAACATGTCAGAACTATATAGGCTGAGCAAATGAAGGACAGGTATAAGATTAACTAGATTATAAGATTAACTCTCTCTAGATTAATTGAAAGTGGCACCCTTTTTCACATGATTCACCTTCCTTGTCCTCCCCCCACCCCACCCCACCCCCCAAGCTTAGGGGAATTTAAGCATGCTGTTTGGAGACGCATATCAATCCACTTCTCAGACTTGGTTATCCTTTACTGAACCCAAGTGATAAGCTCCTCCTGGAAGAAGTTACAGAAGCTTCTGCCCCGAGGATCTTTCAGAGTAAACCTGGTATAAAGAAGATGCCAATGACAAGGGACTGTCCCATTTGGCAGAGGAATAGAAAATCAGTGCATCTGAAGGACTCTGGCAATAATTTGTCCCCTGAAAAAGATTCTCTTTCATCATTACAGAAGCAAGTTCTCTACTGAGGCAGAACTTTACCTTGTAACAAGGCAAGCATGGAAACTGCACGAGTTGCTGCTATCAGTTGTCACTGGGCAAGCATGGAGCAGGGAACCATCTTCCCATCCCTAGATGCGACCTGTCTAGTTCAGGCTGAGATATGCAGACAGGGCAATATTGAGGAGTTTGTGCTGCTGCTATTGTTTTGTGGATGAACAGCAAGCCCGGCCTTCAGAGCTATCAATCTGAGACACTTACTGAAAACACTACAGATGCTCTTTTTCTTCTCTTGTACCATTTCTGGAGAATAGACTCCACCAAGCTTGACTTGGCTTCGGAAAAGTTACAACAAAGTTGGGAGAGGAGAGAAGTAAAAGCATCTTGCAGTATTAAGAGATGAGCCTAATTATTTCAATTATTTTTTTTTAGTCCTTCTAAATCTTAACTTGTATATGTTCTTATAATTATCAGACATGTGCTGCACCCATTATAATAACACCATCCACAGGAACTAATCATTTTGATTGTTTTAAGGGGTGGAGGAGCTGTTTATGAGTAGATATAAATGGCTTTGCTGCAGCAATATGCTTAGTGATGTGTGTTCTAGCATGAAGTTCCTAACGAAAGAAGAGTAACTTATTTTGCAGAACTTCCTGGCTTTTCTTGAAAGAGTTTCATTGCTTGCTCGCTCATTGAACTGGGTAGACACCTTGTCCATGGGAGGGTCCTCCTGTCCAGAAGGCCGGGCAAGGATCCTTGGAGTTCCCTTTTCCCTTGGTAAGGAGCAGAAGCATCCCCACCTGCATTGCAAGGAAAGCCCAGCTTGTGGCTTGCAGTGGAGGCTGGGCTGGAACTTGCAATGGGGTTGGAAAATAACAGAAGTTTTACCTAGAGCCAATGTAGCCTAGTAGATAAGGCATTTGGCTTGGATCTGGTAGACTGGGGTTGAAATCCCATCTTAAGAACTCATTTGGTGGGCTTGGGCAAGTCGTACACTGTCAGCCTCGTTTCCCATCTCTACAATGAGAAGAATACCTCACAAGGCTGTTGTGAGGATGAACTAGATAAAGATTGTAAAACACAATGAACACTGACAGTGTTATAGAAATGATAAATAACAGTAACAGGGCAGCAAGATGCCTGGGGCTGGCCCCTGACTAGTTGATACTTTGCATGTTCAGCAAACTTCTCTCACTTCTCCAGCCCTGTTTGCTTTAAGACGATTTGTGTTTGTAAATTGACTTTTTCCATTTCAATACAGTGTGTGTTGAGCTTCACAGGAGCTTGACATCTCCTTTTGGGAAATGGGGGCATCTAATTTATGAGAACAAATTATCTCTTGATCCAGATCTCTCTGTGAAACAAAACAGTGTCCCTGTGTGCCCCTGCCATCAGATGTCTCATGCAAACAGAAGGGGACCCTGGTCAACATGACCCCTGATCATCAACAATGTTGATCAGGAACTAAAAAAAAAAAAAGCTTAATTCATCATGAGAAGAAGAAAAAAATCAGGCTTGAGCTATGAGAGAGACAGAAGCAGTAACAAATGAGTGAATCAGAGTGCCTGGAACTTCACTCTGGGGGGTTAGAGCAGGAGTGAGGAACCTTTATGTTCTGCAGGCCACTTTGAAAATTAGTACAAGTTCTATGAGGTGGATAGGATTTGGGGTGAGAGTGCTGAAGAGGTGTACTTGGGAAGTGTCCAAATTATTGATTCATCCTCTATCCTTCAGTGCATTGCTTTAATCTGGATCCACAGGACAGATCCAGCATTTGGGATGCAGCCAAATAAAAAAACAGCTGTGGGCCTGATTTGGCCCATGGGCTGGAGGTTCTCCACCGCTCAGTTTGAGCAGGGGTAGAAAGGCTTCTCCCCACTGCAGGCCCACATAAAAGCATTTAAAAGCTCCATCAGACTAGAGTACATGGGGAGGAGGGAGCGGAAACTGCTCTGCCTGTGCACACTAGCACACTCTGCCCCCACGTTCTGGGAGTGCTGAGCAGGGGGAAAGGTCACTTGTTGGAGTGTTGTGCTGCGTGTGGATGGGAGTGGGAAAAGGGCTCCCCTTCATTGTGGCCTGTCTGAGAGATTTCCTGCACATGCTCTGTGGGCCAGGCAATAAACGAAGATGGGCCACATTCAAGAGGAGCAAGTGCGATGGGCTAGAAGTGGCCCAGGGAATGGGAGGTTCCCCACTCCTTGGCTAGAGTATTCCCTTTCTCTATATTGGTATAGGTTATTAGTGAGCAACCCACAGCTCATGGGCTGCATGCAACCCCCTTCTCCTTGGTCAGATGATAGAGGTCAGAACTGTACTCTGAACCACCATTGGAGGCACTTGTAGAGTAGTGACCAGAAAGCGCAGAGGCAGTCAGTCTCACTGGTGAGCCCGGGACTATGGCCAGGCACACCATGTAACTGAGAGCAGAATCTCTGTGATCAGATGATCTCAGAATGATGTAATTTCTTCACTAGTTGCCCTCTCAGAGCAGCCAGAACATTGGGAGCTGTTCACACTGACCAGTAGCAAGAGACAACTCTCCTGGGGGCATTTTGGTTTGTGATTGCCTCTCTCTGGCAGGGATGATATCCCTCTTGGGGAACCGGTTGATTGGCTAGATTATCGCTCCTGCTCTCTGATTAGCATAGGAAGTAATGGTGTGCAGCCTAGCTAGAGCAGTCAGTCTGGGCCTGATCAAGTCAATTAAAAGATTTTCTTGCATATCAGAGAGTCCAGAATAAAGGGGACACAGGTACAGCAATGGATATGAGCCCCCCAAAAGCAGTGTTATTTTATTTCACTTCCAGCATATTTGCAACAAGCTTCTCTCTCCCCATGACTTTATTTCTAACTCTCTCTTTTTAGATTCCTTTGATCTGAAAGGATCCAGGATTACATGTACAAATGCTTTTTTCCTTTTCTTTTTTCCCCATCCCCATTGACAGAAAGAATTGACCTGAAGGTCCGCATCAAAGAGCACTAATGGACCAGAGTCCCAAAGGTTCTCATATAGATCCCCCATTAGCCTCACCCCCAAAGGTTGTGACTGGAGAGCAGTACTAGGAAAAAGTCTTTAAAAGGCCCATTGTCTCCACCCTCCACTTCTCGCCATCCCATGCCCCCAGTGCCAACTTCTGAAAGAGTGCTGGACCTTCAGATGTGGATCCCCTGACTCTTTCTTTCTTTTTTCTTATCATGATTATGTCGAGTATGTTACTTGCAAAAGCCACTGCCTCTTGTGCCCAAAATAGATTCATGTCACAAGCTGTCTCTTATCCATGAGGCATATCAAAGCAATTACATTTAAAAATTAGGATGGATGGCAGCAGTTCAAATATCCCTTGAGTAAATGTTATTGTACAAAGCAGTCATAAATCTGGCAAATGTGCTGGCCCTGAAAGTCCCAGCTTACGCAGAGAAAATCTTGGAAACCTAACTGCTATATACATTGAATATTGACTGCAATGAACCCTAAATGTGTACCTTAATGCCCACCTCCTCCCATCTATGGCCCATTGTGATCTCTATAGTCAGCTGAGAGCAGCCTTTTGGTCGTGCCCTCTGTGTGTCAATGAGAGCATGGGTGGAGGCATTTCCGAGGGCTTCTCCCCAGCTTTGGAACTCCCTTCCTCTTGAGCTTCACAATCCAGGCCTGTGTGACGTCTGGAAATGATGTTAAACTATTCTCATTTGTCAAGCTTTTCATGGTCAGAACTGGGTAAGGGATATGGGGATATTGAATAAAATTGTAATTGTTGTTAAATGCATATCTGTGGTTTTGTTATTACCTGTTTTAAGCCTGTTGCCTGCTCAGGTGCTGCCCTTCCTCCTGCCCCCCCTTTCTTCCTGTAGCATCAAAGTTGTCTGCAGCTGGAGGTGGGACTGTTGGGACATTCTGAAGCCTGGGTTACTATATTATATATCAGGTGCCTTGCTAATGGGGCCTATGCACATGCTCAGGGTCTAACTGATCACCATATTTGAGATCGGGAAGTAATTTTCCCTCTGGGCAGACTGGCAGTTGACTGAGGGTTTTTTGCCTTCCCCTATAGCATGGGTGTGGCTCCCCTGTTTGGGACATCTGGATCCTCTTTTTCTAAAATTATTTCCTGTTATTTCAAGCATCAGTGTGTTCTGGTTGGTCCCATTATCCACTTATAGCTATTGGTGGGATTTCTCTGTGTGGATGGTTGGGGTGTGGCAGGTCCTGCAGTGGTGCAGGGGGCTGAACAAGACCCTTGAGGTCCTTTCCAGGCTTGTGACTCTGGCCGTTTTTAGATGATTGCAGCCGCGCTCGCACTTGTTTTGAAAAAATGCTGGGAGCCGGGATCAGACGATACACTCCCAGCAATCACGTGCCCGGAAGGGGGACACGCATGCTTTTTCGGCCGCAATTTGACCATGTTGAAAAATCGACCCGGTCAAACGCAGCCAGAAAAGCATGCGCGTCCCCCACCTGGGCGTGTGATTGCCAGGAGTGTATCGTCTAATCCCGGCTCCTGGCATTTTTTCACAACAAGCACGAGCACGGCCATGATCGTCTAAAAACAGCCTCTGACTCTGAGGATACAAATCTAAATAAACAGAGGCTCGATTATCAGAAGACAATTTAAAAAAAACAACCAATTTTAGTATTTTTATATTGGAATTTGTAAGCCAGTTTCACTTGGGGGTGACCTGACTCTTGTTGATTGAACGCTTAGCAAGCTGGGCAAGTGAGGCTGAAGGCACTGTGCCCCAGAGGTGACAGATAATAGGAGGAGAGATTCCCAATGCACTGGCAGGTATTAGAATATTCCCCTTTTTAAAGCCATTTTCCTGCAAGCATCTGGGAAAGATGGAAATGCTTTGCTTTCATTCGTTGCATTAGGATGATTGGTAAGTGGCGACAGCTACCTATTATCTCAGCAGATAGGAGGAGAAAATCAAAAGTTCATCCCAGATCAGACACTCCCATCACTAACGCATCACTGAGCACACCAAACTTCCCCTCCCCACTAGCAAACACCAGAGTGGGGTCCATTGTTACAAAACCTGTTATCAGAGCAGACATGCTGCAATGACACATTTAATCCACAGGAAGCTTGGACTACACTCTATGTATTGATCACGTCAGCTTAAATCGAAGAATAGCTGATGAGTGCATATACCAGCAACACAGAAATACACAATTCAGCTAAACCTAAAAATACTGTGGGTGGCTTTTCATTAAGCATCCCCCCTTTGTATTTCTGGGGGTCTTTAGATCCTTTCAAATATAATTGTATGTATATAGCAGCTGAAAGGAAGACTTTCCCTTATTCCAACTGGTTTAGAAGATCATTAGATCTTACTGTTTTTGTGAGAAGATACTAGGTATATTTTAAGAGAAGATGAGAATGTAGTAGTAACATGTGGGGAGTGGTAAAAGTAGGGATAAAATGGAAGTGTGGGAGCTTGTCCTGCATTAGGGTTGCGATCTACAAACCACTTGCTTGGGAGTCAACCCACTGAAGCCTTTCCTATGGGCTTTGGTGTGACTGCTCCAGAGCAAGTGGTTTGTGGCTCCTGGGCCCAGATCTCCAAGAACATTATTATCTACCTTCTTTTAATGATCCAAGATCGTGCGATTTAGTTTATAAATCATGAGATTCTTTTTGTTTATTTTGTTTTTTTAACCCTCTACGTGTTGGATCCTTTGTATTTGCCTTCTAGTTGTTTTGGATTTAGAATACTTGGGACAGATATCCAAGTCTTTTCATCTCTATGCTTGAAGATGCTTACTTTAGCAAAAAATAGGCTTTAATTTTTTTAAGTTAACTTACCAGTAGGACTGGGGATTAAAGTTTATGACTTTATGAGAATTACAATAAAATTGCAAAAGCTGAGTTTGCAACACTTCCAACATTTTAGTTTAAAGGGTGGTTGCACTGGTGGCGACTTTCCTTTTTGGGGGGGGAGAGATTTTTAAACCTCCCCTCTTGTCTAGAGAGACCAGGGCTCTGCTCTCTGATTTTAATATTTAAACTTGTTTACAATTCATCCTCCAAAACAGTTGGAAATCACCCAAATGCTCTCGTTATCAGTGGATTTGGGGTTTGATTCGGGGTTTGCAGGTGATCACAGTGACAGTTGCATATACACTGCAGTAGGTTGATTACCACAGTTATATTTCCACTTCCTCCACCTTTTATGTTTATTTTTTTTAGGGATATCATCTGTTTTGTCGTTAGCCCCATCAAATCTCATTAATTGAGTCATGTCTCATTTAGGCTTCTGTATGAGCTTCTCATTGTTCCCCAGATAGTCAGAGGCTGCTTTTCTTTTCTTTTCTTTTTTTTTTTTGGAAGATGTCTTGCTTCCTGTTGAATTCCATCCAAAGTTGGGTGTCAGCTGGAGAGCAAGCACTGAGTCCAGTCTCTTTCAGACCCTGTTGCCAAAATGCCAGCCTGTTCCTTCAGGGTGCCAAGGGCCATCTTGTCAATGCTGGCCCAGCTATGGAGGCTGATGTGGAATATGGCATTGCCCTGACTAATGAGAATGTTTTCCATCTATGCTATTTCCCTTCCATTCTTTTTTAATCTGTTACAGATAATCTGTTTCTCCCTCCCATCCCCAGCGGCACCATGGGGGCCATAAGAATATAAGAAGTGCCATACTGGGTCAGACTCATGGTCCATCAAGCCCAACATCCTGTTTCCAACAGTGACCAACTACAGTAGCTCAATAGAAGTACAAGTACAGGTCATGGAGGTGTTTAAGCCCCAACTAGTAAGCATTTATGGCTCTCTACCCTCTAAGAATTTATCAGGTTTCCATTTGAAGCTAGTTATGCTGGGCTTTCACCACCTCCTCTGGTAATGAGTTCCACAACTGTACTGTCTGCTGAGTGAAAAAGTATGAAAGTATCTAATTATAAAAACCAGAGCAGATCGGGAAAAGAATTCTCCCACAAGGGAATGATGGTCTGCATTTCAAATAGGATCCTTGGTCGCAGGAACTAGTTCTGTAATAAAAACAGCATCAAGAAAGTTGAAGATGTGTAGCAGGGGGTCTTCTCAGGGCCACACGGGGATGCCGGGGTCTCACTCAGGGGAATTAGCTCTACCCCTCTGTTATGCCTATTCAGCCCGAGCCTCAGCTTAATCCCCCTTTTCTGGAAGGGGGTACTCTCCTATAGGACCCAACACAGGCAGTCCGGAGGGTATCAAGTCCATAGTCCTTTATTAGTACAATCCAGTGTACACAATCCCTGGGGCTGCCGGCTCAGTTGCCTCCACCCTGCAGGCCCAGGTCAGTCTCTCTCAGGCTCAGGAGGAACACATCAATCACCCCCAAAGTCCATCCAGTCAGACCTCAAAGCCCCAGGCTCTGGTCAAGCCTTCCCCAGGCACGAGGCTCCCTCCTGGGCACAACCTCTCCCAGTACCTGGTTCTCCTTCTCTTCAGCACCCTGGAGAGCATAGAGTGAGACAGCTTTGTCAGAGAGATGTGGCCCCTGCAGCTCCCAGGTAGAGACTGCCCTCCTTTCTGCCTTGCCTCTCCTTATAGTCCAGCAGAGTGGGCATGGCTAGGCTTCTTCTCCTCAGCCTTAAAGGGCCAGTGTCCTGCCCACTCTGTCCCTGGAGTTATTAGCCTGTTCTCCCCACAGGCGGATCGTAGCTATGGGCTGGCTCTCCCAGGCCTGTGCACATGTGCTCAGCCTTCCGGCTGGCCCATTCAGTCCCCCTCTTAATGGGGCAGCAGCCCCGCAGGACTGCTCCATGCTACAAGATGGTTTTGAGGAGAGGTGCTCTCCTGTGAGATGATGTTTTATTTGAACATGGGATGGTTTATGCTTTGTTTTAAAATGTACAGTGTCATGCAATTGCTCCAGGCTTTTTCTTGTTAGTTTTATGGGGTTTTCTCTGTTAATTTTATGGGGCTTGTTCAGATGACATTTTCAGGTGTGAATGGCCTGGTTATAGGCAGCTGTTTAATTTCTGAGATTGGAAAAGGAGTGCGAATTGAGATGGATGATGGTTCAGTCAGAGAAATGTGGGTTTGAGTTTGTGAAAGCTGCCTTTAGGCAGCATTACGAAGGTGTTGAAATAATCAAGGCTCTTCTGTGTGATCTAGAACAAACTTAATTAATTGTAGCAAATTGGGAGCTTGCAATCTTTGTGACCTGCCTGGGTTAAGTGCTTCCAGGGGCCTTGTCTTATATTCCCTCCCAAAGAATGATTTAAATCCCCCTGTACAGAGAGAGCCTTAAAATTTGCGGGACCCAAGGCAAAGATAAAATGAGGGGGCCCTGATAACCTCACTCCCTTTATCAGGGTCCTACCCCCTTGGAGGCACCCTATGCAGGGCCTTAGAGATTATCATGTTTGGGGCCCTGCAGGGAGAGAGTGGGGCCCACAAGCCCTGCCCTGAGGAATCTGGGGACCCTCAGAAGAGCAAGGCCCAGGTCAGTTGCCCTGGGTCACCCTATGGTATGGCTGGCTCTGCCCCTGTCTTTCAAGGTAAGGGAAAGTAAAGGAATGGGGGGAGTGCCATGAATGGGGTTTATTGCACCTGTTTTTGAAAAAGAAATGTTATTTATTTATTTATTTATATTTATTTAATACATTTATACCCCACCCCTCCTGCAAGCAGCTCGGGGGGGGGGGGGGGGGGGAGGGGAGCTACAACTTCCTAACTGCTTCCCTAACCTGGCTAAACACTTGCATAATTCAAAAGTAGTAGTACATTGCATTCTCCCTACAGATGCAATGTCAGTTGGCTTTAGCAATATGTACATGGACTTCCATTAGGACTGCAGGGGGCCTATTTCAGCTGCTATGTTTTGCTGTTGATCCCCTTCCTGACACTTCAACCTCTCTACATGTGTGTCTACAACCTCTAATGGTAGGTTAATAGGGAAAGATGTGTCTTGGTCTGCTAATTCTGGAATGTAGGAGCATTGCACCTGCTTGAGCCTAGGCTACATTTAGCCCAATTTTGAATACCATATTAATGTCATTGGAGACCTAAACACATCACCACTCCTGCCTCCTCTCCACCCTACCCAGTTGTGTACAATATTTGCTTTGTCCTGGCATCTTATATTTCTGGCCAAAACTTGAAGATCTATTAAGCCTCAATAAGGTGTTAAAACTCAAAGAAAGCAGTATAGTCTTCACTTTCTAAGTTACTCTTTTGTTTCCTCACCTGTGGCATGGTTTCATTATGCAAAATAAGTGATTCCTTCCCCTGCCTCCAAGGCTGCTCTCCCGGTTTTCCACTGTCCCCTCCTTTATATTGGTTGGTCTGGCATACACTAGTTAATGCCTACCATTGAGCAGAGGGTTGGACTAGATGACCTCTGAGGTACTTTCCAACTCTAAGATTCTCTGATTCTACCACAGTGTGGCTTGGTCACACTCTTACACAGTCCCCTCCCTTCAGTGCCTGAGGGATTGGAGAACATATGAAAGGGCACGTTTTCCCCCTCAGTGATGTCCAAAAACAAATATGGAGTTAGTAAACTAAGGCACTTCCGTAGTGCTGAAATGCTGGCCTGAGCAGAGATGCTTTCCTGCATTGAGGTGAGAGCCTGCAGGAGAAGATAAGACAAAAGGTGAAATCTTCATCCATTAAAGGTAGTGGGGTTCCATTGACTTTGATGAATTCAGGATTGCAGCTGAAGTAAGGAAAATCTGGAGAACGTTAACAACAAAGCCTTTTCAATTTCTGTGCCTTTAATATTCCTTTTCTGATATACTACATTCCTAAAAAAATAACTCTATCCTGGGATGACATGTGACAAGTAAAATTGAGGGTGGGGTGACTTTATGCCAGTGGTCAGGTGGTTAAAGTAAATTTTACAGTGGGGAAGAAAACTTCAAAACTTAATTGTAGAGTTGCTATCGGCTCCCTGTAAAATAAGGGCATCCAAAGCATAGGCTAGCCAGCTACTTACAGTTTTGCAATTCGTAAATGCATTAGAAAGTAAATATATACCCAGTTCAGACTTGACACAATCTATGGTCGTACCCCAAGGGTGGGATGGGAGCTGAGTGTCCATAAGAGTGGGACACAAGAGGCTTGGGGAGATTCAGGCCTCCCCTCTGGAGCCATGGAGATGCTCTTTGCTCAAGAATTGGTGCTCAGAGCGGTGGTTTGGAATCCCTGAGCCTGCCCTCTCCTGCTTTTTCAGGAGCTGGCATATTGAAAGCCAAAGAGGTGGTAGCATTATCCCAGAAGCCAACACAGCGCCTGCTCCTTCAGAGGCTTAAAATCAGCTTGTCATACTGAGCCAAATATACTTTTTGCGATTGCCATCTGAGGAGGAGAATGACTGACTGAGGATAGTTGTTTGCCTGCAAGCTGGAAGTGCAGGGCGGGATGATTATCTCTCTTACTGAAGTTGACCAGTTGTGACATACAGTATGGTTACGTACCTATAACGTGGCAATGCTGACAGCAAAGAAGGTTTTCATCCGGCTGAGCTTTTCCGGGTGGTGAGGGGTCTGGTTAGTCCGGCCTCCCTCCGCCTGGATTCAGAGTTATCAAATGCTCGCTGTGACTTGTTTGTAAACTTTTTTGTGGATAAAATCACTCAAATCCACCACTGTTTTGATGTACAACTTTTAACGGTGAGTGAGCGAGTCAGAGGCAGTTGAAGCCCCATCTTCTCCTGTTTTATGGGATGAATTTCAACACATGTCGCCCTCGGATGTGGGGGATGCTCTTGGGACTGTTCGAGCCACTTGCTGTGAATTAGATCCATACCCGTCCTGGCTGGTTAAGGCCAGCCAGGAGACATTAGGGCCGTTGCTGGCCAGGATAGTCAACGTCTCCCTTAGGGAGAGCAGGGTGCTGGACCGCCTCAAGGAGGTGGTAGTGCATCCTTTGCTCAAAAAAGCCATCATTGGACGTTGATGCCCTGGCCAGCTATCGACCGGTCTTTAATGTTCCCTTTTTACGGAAGGTTATTGAATGGGTGGTGGCTTGACAGCTTCAGGAGCATCCTTGATCCCTCGCAGTCTGACTTCCGTTCAGGTTATGGCACGGAGACTCTTGGTTGACGACCTCTCCCAAGAGTTGAACCAGGGTCATTCGACCCTGTTGATTTTGTTAGATCTCTCGGCTGCATTCGATACTGTTGATCACAAGTTGTTGGTGACTCGACTGCAGGACCGGGCAGGGGTGAGTAGGACTGTTCTTAAATGTTTCTTCTCTTTCCTGGCTGGGAGAACCCAGCGTGTGGTGCTGGGTGATTATTAATCTCCTCGGGGCCTCACATGGAGTCCTGCAGGGTTCCATTTTATCCTCTCTCCTCTTCAGTGTGCATGTGCAGCTTTGGTGGAGGTTGTCAGAGAGTTTGGTGTAAGATGTCATCAATATGCTGATGACACCCAACTATATCTCTGTTTTTGGGAGGGTGACAGTTTGGGAGTGCTGCCTGTATACCGTGCACCTACCTGTGCAGCAACCTCCCTACATGCTTTGGCAGAGGTGGTGTGTTGCAGTCCCTGAAGTCAGTAGTCTTGGGGGACTTCAACATTTATGCCGACGCTGACCTTATGGGAGCGGAACATGAGTTCATGGCAACCATGGACCTGTCCCAGAGAGTTATCAGCCCAACACATCGGGGGGACATACCTTAGACCGTGTGTTTTACACCGGCCTTGAGGCGGGTGCTCCGTTAGTGGGGGAGTTATCAGCTGTACCCTTGTCATGGACAAACCATTATCTCCTGCAGGCCTTGCTCCTGGTGCATGTCTGCCCCCGGAAAGGTGCAGAACCGATTTGGATGGTTTGCCCCCAGAGGCTGATGGAACCTGATCAGTTCCGGGAGGCTCTGGGTGAGTTTCCCTCTGACCTTGACAACGGTTCCATAGATGACCTCATCTTGTAATGGAATACCTTGCTGACGGAGGCCATTGACCGGACAACTCCTAGGCGTCCGCTGCCCAGGCGACAGCTCCGCAGGCCTCCTTGGTTCTCCGAGGAACTGCTGGGGCTGAAGCGAGAAGGGCGGTGATTAGCGCGATGGTGGCGTCGTTAGTGTGCTGAAACCGATAGATTGCATCATAGAGCCAGTTTACGGGCCTATGCCATAGCTATGCGGGCAGCAAAAAAGGAGGGTTTTGCTACCCTCATAGTATCCGCTAAATCCCATCCAGCGGAGCTTTTCCGGGTGGTGCGGGGGCTGGTCAGTCCAGCCTCCCTCTGCCTTGAAGGGGAGTTGTCTACTGCTCACCGTGACATGTTTGTGGATTATTTTGTGGATAAAATCACTCAGATTCACCATAATTTCGATGCTGCAATTAATACATATGGGGAACTGGAGATTATGGAAGCCTTGTCTTGTCCAGTTTTGTGGGATCAATTTCAGTCGGTGACACCAAACGATGCGGTTGGTGTTCTTGGGACTGTTAGGGCCACATCTTGTGAATTAGATCCTTATCCGTCCTGGCTGATTAATCTTGTCGGGAGACAATGTGGCTGTGTTGCTGGCTGGGGTGGTCAACGCCTCCCTTCAGGAGGGCAGAGTGCTGGGCTGTCTCAAAGAGGTAGTGGCTCGACCTCTGCTCAAGGAATCCTTGCTTGACGTTGACTCCCTTGCCAGCTGTCGGCCTGTCTCTAACCTTCCTTTTTTAGGGAAGGTTATTGAACGGGTAGTGGCTCAGCAGCTGCAGGGACATCTTGACTGTGTCGGTTATCTGGACCCCTCTCAGTCAGGATTTCGTCCGGGGTATGGCACCGAGACTGTGCTTGTGACTTTGGTGGATGATCTGCGCTGGGAAATGGACCAGGGTTGTTCGACCCTGTTAGTTCTATTAGATCTTTTGACTGCATTTGATACAGTTGATCACGGGATGTTGGTGACGCGCCTGCAGGACTGTGCAGGGGTGGGCGGAACTGTTCATGAATGGTTCTGCTCTTTCCTGACTGGTAGAACGAAGCGAGTGGTTCTTGGGGAGTCTTTTTTCATCATACCGAGACCTCTCGTGTGGAGTTCCGCAGGGTTCGGTTTTGTCCCCTCTCCTGTTCAAGATGCAGGCGCTTAATGATGTGATCAGGAGGTTTGGCGTGCGGTGTCATCAATATGCTGATGACACCCAGCTGTATGTCTCTTTTTCAACCGACCCAGGCCCTGCAGTCTCGGTGCTTACTCAGTGTCTGACAGCTGTGGGGGACTGGATGAGGACTAACTGACTGAGGCTGAATCCCAACAACACGGAGGTGATGTTGGTGGGTAAGGCGATGGAGATGGTGGCCCCTGTTATTGGCGGGGGTCTGCCCTTCATTGGTACCCCAGGTACGGAATCTGGGGGTACTCCTCAATGCACAGCTCTGCCTGGATGCCCAGGTGGAGGCTGTGGCGAGGAGTACCTTTTGCCAGTTACATCTTAGGGCCGAATCAGGAATTAGTCGAGTAGCGGTAAAGGCCTTATTATTGATTACCAAATTCTGGCTTCGACTGCATTTGGTTGATACTGGATCACTCGCATGGCAGGTGATCCACTTGGCCACTGGAACGTGGGTAGTGAAGATCACTGAACTTTTAGCCTCCTTGGGTTTTTCCCCTGTCTATGTCCTTTCTTTTACTTATGAGAGGGCATGGTGTGAGATTAAAACAAGAATTCTGGACTTGGAATTGCAGGCAGAGCACGAGAGGATGGAGTCTCAGAGAATCTCACAGTCGTATATCAACTATTTGACTTCAAATTATGGGGCTTCCTATTTGGTAAATCCAAAAATGGGAAGCTATAGGATAGCCTTGATCCTGGCAAGACTCAATGTGTTTCCTACAGCCTATACTGATGGTAGAATTAAGGGTATTCCTCAGAATGAGAGATTTTGTAAGCATTGTAGTAATTTTACTGGGGATTCTATTGAAACTGTATCACATGTGTTATTGGCCTGTCCTCTATATCAGACCTGGAGAATGAGTTATATTGAACCTCTCCTCTCCCCACTAAGATTCCATTTTCCAACAGTGGATCATTTGCTTAGTGATAAAGATCCAAAGATCTCTCTGTGTGGCTAAATTTCTGACCCTTGTGTTAAATCTAAAGCTGAAGAAGCTCAAAGATGAGCTGAATGCTGGGTGCGGTGAAGATTAGGGGAGGATATAGCCCTATTGATGATAAAAGTGAAATGGGTTGTATGCTAGAATTTGTATAATTGGACTCACGATTTGTTATAGATCGATGTGCTAATCATATTAGAGATGGCATTGGTTATTATGTGGGTAGTGTATACCTATTTGGGTTAATCACACTGTTTTTAATAGCCCTTGGCTGTATAATAATATTATTATTATAAATGTTATTCATGTCATGTTCATTATATGTATTTATTTTATGCTGTAATTTATGACATGGTCCGTTGATAGTGCATAATAAACCCCTTTATTTAATATTGACATCTAGTGCAACGGCTTTGGCCGTTTGTCTCGGGTTCTGACCTGGCCACCATCATCCATGCTTTCATCACCTCCAGATTGGACTGTTGTAATGTGCTCTGCGTGGGGCTACCCATGGTGATGGCTCAGAAACTGAAGCTGGTGCAGAATGCGGCGGCCCATCATCTAGCACGGCTGGGCCGTCAGGAGCATATTACACCAGTGCTCCGCTCTCTGTACTGGCTGCCGGTGGTTTTCCGTGCCCGATTCAAGGTGTTGGTTTTGGCCTCTAAAGCCCTAAATGGCCTAGGCCCTACCTATCTGTGGGACCGCCTCACTCCCTGGGTGCTAGACCGACCCCTGAGGTCATCTGGGGGCGCCCTGCTCGAGGTCCCTCAGGTCTTCCAGGGGGCCACGCAGGGGAGGGTGTTCTCGGTGACTGCACCACGACTGTGGAACTCCCTTCTGGTGGAGGCCCGTTTGGCACCGGATCTCCCCTCTTTTTGGAGAAGTTGTAAGGCTTGGCTGTTCCACCAGGTATTTGGCGGGGGAGATGGGTGAGGCGGTGGGTTGTTGGGTAGGGGTTATTTTTCTTTTTGTTCTCGTTTTAGTTCTTAAATTGTTGTTTTAATGTTTGTTTTGCAAGCTGTAAACCGCCCTGAGCTGCCTCTGGCAGGAGGGGCAGGGTAGCAAAATTCTAAAAATAAATAAAAATTCTCATCAGACCCAGGTCTGGCAGTCTTGGTGCGTACCCAGTGTTTGTCAGCTGTGGGGGACTGGATGAGGGCGAGCCGCTTGAAGTTAAATCCTGACAAGATGAAGGTGATGGTTGTGGTGAAAGCTGGGGGAGTGATAGCCCCCATCATTGATGGAGTCTCTCCTCCCTGGGTATCTCAGGTCCATAGTCTGGGGGTGCTCCTTGATCAGCAGCTCCGTCTGGATGTTTAGGTGGTGGTTGTGGTGAAGGGTGCATTTTGCAAATTACATCTGGTACGTCGGCTTAGGCCATATGTCTCGCACTTGGATCTGGCCATGATCATCCATGCTTTTATTACCTAGAGATTAGACTACTGTAACGTGCTCTACGTGGGGCTACCCTTGGTGATGGTCCAGAGACTAGCTGGTGCAGAATGCGGCGGCTCATCTCCTGAAGGGGACGGGTCAACATGAGCACATTACTGCGGTGCTCCACTCTCTGCACTGGCTGTCGATAGTCTCCCAGGCCCAATTCACAGTGTTGGTGTTGATCTTTAAAGCTCCTGGGCCCCACCTACCTGCAAGCCCCTCCGGATCTTGTATCGACCTCTGCAGTTGGCCGGCGGCATCCTTCTTGGGGTCCACCTGGTTTCCCGGGTGTCGACCATGAGGAGGGTGACCTCCTCCCATTGGAGGTCAGCCTGGCCACTGACCTCCCCTCTGGTAAAGAGGGGAGGGGGCAAGAGAGAGAGCTCTTTCCTTTTCCTTTTTACCAGAGGGGAGGGGGGAGAGCATAGAAGATTTGACCCAGTTCATAGACTGCTGCAGAGGACAACTGGATCTCTCCTTTGGATGAGTAATATTTTTTTAAACTTTTCTAAATTTTCTTATTGTTTTTATTTATTTTTTATTCTTTTTTAAATTTTTGGATTTTTTTTTTAAAATATTTTTTTGGGTTTGACTTTTTTTGTTTTGGCATTTTAAATGTTTGTATTTTTTAAGTTTTGGTTTGTGAATTGAATAAATCTATTTTTAAAAAATATTTTTCTCAGATTGTAAAAATAATTTGTGTTTGTATGTGGTTTAGATATTGGCATGGATATATTGTGCCTGGATATATTGTGCGTGAACTGAATGTAGGAGGGGCATGTCAGTCTTAGATTGTAAGCCCTCCAAGACAGGGACCCTGTCTATTTTCAGCAGTTGTAAAGCACCAAGTACACTGCTGTCACTATATAAATACTTAATAATAAATGCCAGCAGTGTGAACACTTCAAATATACTTAGTTTTTCACATGATCTTATATTGTCCTACAGTGTTGCGCTTTCTTGTGACAGCCCCTTTGAATGTTGTACCAGTTCCTGTGTGATTTGATGCTTGAGAAAGTTGAATTTAGGGGTGGAACTTGGTTGAAAATACCGGATACCGGTTTTACTGGATACCGGATATCGGATTAAAACCGGTATACTGGTACTGTTTTTTTTCCCCATTGAAATCAATGGAGAAGTTTTCCCATTTGAAATCAATGGGAGAAAAAAGTAAAAAAAAAAACACCCCGAAATTACCTGTAATAAAGACATGTTAAGAACAGATTCACTTGTTTCCTTAACTACTGCTAACCACCAGACTACGCTTTGTGCCCAGTAGCCCCCACTGCTGCCCACTACTGCTTTTTTTTCTTTAAAAAATAGGGCGGAGTTTCTACAGCACTCAGAAGTCAGATCTCACAGTAATATCATCACAACAACTGCCAGTGGAGGACACTCGCTCAGTGGCACGTGATGTCAGTCAAGCACGCAGTTTAGTTTGCTACTAGAACTGCATAGAGAGAGGTCAGTTCATCCCAAATCTAATCATCCTAGTTGACAACCACATATTCAATTGGCAATGCCAACAGTTCCAATGCCATTGCCCACACAACAATCCCAAATTAATCCCCACAAATAAACCCTCTCTCTCCCCATTTGACTATAGTCCCATGGGGACAGGCAGTGGAGGCTCTCCATCTCCCCTGAGGCAGGACTGAAACCAGCAGCCCAGAAAGTGTCAGAGTTTACATTGCAGCAGTGTTTCCCCCCCAACCAGACCCCCAAAATAGATCATGTTGCCATCGCCTACCTTTATCCTGAACCTCTGAATCCTTGATTTTCATGCCCTCCTTTGCCACCAGTAGTCTTCTGAAGGTGTAGGCTTCGGGACACAGGCCTTCCTTCAGGCCTGGAGAACTGGGAGGACTGAGTTAGCTCCCAGTCCTGCGACAAGCCAAATCAGAAGAGATTAAAGGGAAGGAAAGGACAGGACAGAGGAGAAATCGGAGGGGAAAGGTGTGGGTGCACGAGAAGAAGAAGGGGAAGATGGGTTCCAGTGGGGAACAGGGTAAAGGGGACACCGTTGTGCGTTGTCTTCTCCATTGTCTGCTGCAGCTCTCTTTTCTGCCCGGCTTGGAATTCCACTGCAAGGCTGGGGTTTCTTGGGGAGGGGGGTGGCGACCCCGCCCCCAAGAAGAGGTTCCTCCCTCCCAATACCCACTGCACCTCTTCCTGGAGGTGGGGGCGAGCAACATTTTGCATATGGGAGGGGAGCTGCCGAGGTGGAAAAGGCCCTACTGGGGTGTGTATATGATGGGATGGGGGGCTGATGGGGTGGAAAGGGCCCTGCTGGGGCGCGCCACTCCAGTGTGTGTGTATATGGGACGAGGGATGGGCTGACTCGTGGGGGGGGGCGCCCCCACCCCCAGGAAGACATTCTGCCCTCCTAATGCCCACTGCACCTTTTCCTGGGGTTGGGGGCGGGCAAATTTTAAGTGTGTGCATATGAGATGGGGGGCTGATGGGGTGGAAAGGGCCCTGTTGGGGCGCTCCACTCCATAGAGGTGTGGAAAACAGAAAGAGCCCTACTGGGGCTTTCCATTACAGTGTGTGTGCATATGGGATGGGGGCCAATGGTGACTCGGGGGGGCGCCCCCACCCCCAGGAAGATGTTCCGTCCTCCCAGTGCCTACTGCACCTCTTCTTTGGGGTGGGGGCAGGCAAATTTTAAGTGTGTGCATATGGGATGGGAGGCTGATGGGGTGGAAAGGGCCCTGCTGGGGAACTCCACTCCAGTGTGTTCGGCTCCTCTCAAGAGTCTGGAGGTGGAAAGCCCTAGCCTCTCCTGAGCCCTCTCTCCTCCTCACGCTCAGGGGCATCGTCCTTCACCCTCTCGTGCTCCTCCAAGAAGGCTGTGGTGGTATTGACCCTGAGCCTCCCCAGACCCCCACCCTTCTCCTCACATTCAGTGCCCCCCTCCTTCACCCTCTCGCGCTCTTCCAAGGAAGATGGGGTGATGGTGAGTCAGCTACCCTGAGATTTTAACAACTCTCAGGGCACCCCCAATTAATTCCCCAAGCATCTAGCCTTGGGGCACCCCACCCCCACTGGGACAGGACCTCGGCAGCAAGCAACCAAAGCGAGCAGCACGCACGCCACACGCACACGGCTGCAGGACACAGTGGCGTGAAGTTCCACAGGTTAACGGGTCAGTTCTGGCCTACGGGGACAACGGCACCCCACCCACCATCTAGCCGGGGGGGAGGCACCCATACCAGGGCATGACCCGACAAGAAGCACCCAAGGAGGCAATATCTGAAAGCACCCCCCCGGAAACGTGTACCTCCACAAGACATGACACGCTGCAGCCAAATCTCTCAGGACACCCCCAATTAATTCCTGAAGCATCTAGTCTTGGGGCACCCCACCCCCACCGGGACAGGACCCCAGCAGCAAGCAACTAAAGCGAGCAGCACGCACATCACATGCACACTGCTGCAGGACATACGGTGACGTGGAGTTCCACAGGCTGCAAAAGTGCACCCCCAATTCCACAACACACGTTGCCTAACATTCCCTCATGGCACAGGCAGGCAAACAGAAACCTCACAGCAGCACAATAAACTTGCAAGCATTGCAAGTTTTGCAACTTAGGCTTGGCTTATGCAAAGACTGCAGTGCTTTGCAAGGGCACCCCCCCACAAAAATAAAATTGCACCCCCACCAAAAAAAAAGTCCACACCAAAACATTAAAACAACCTTGAGGCAACCCCCACCAACACACAAAAGTACATTTACCACATCCCCCAAAAGAACCCCCCCAAACAAAAAAATAAATAAATGACACACACCCCAAAGTCCACACCAAAACAACCACCTTGGGGCAACCCCCAACCCCACACAAAAACACATCATTTACCACATCCCCCCAAAAGGAAACAGGCCAGGAGAAAACCTTGCTGCCCCCCCACCCCCAAAAATAAGATGACACACAACCAACCCACCACTATTTATTTATTTTATTTTTATTTCTTCAAACTTATATCCCGCCCCCTCCTGCAATGCAGCTCGGGGCGGCTTACAACAATAAAAACAGTTAAAAACAGTTAAAATATAAATATAAATATAAAAACATCAAAACAGGGTTAGGAACAATAAATAACTAAATAGGCAGGGGATTAAAATTACCCTCCCCCTCCCTCCCTCCCAAAGGCCTGGGCAAACAGCCAGGTCTTACAGTTACGCCGAAATGTCAAAAGGCTTGGGGCCAGGCGAGCTTCCTCCGGAAGGGAGTTCCACAGCCGCGGCCCTATCACCGAGAATGCACGCTCCATCGTGGCCCCCCGCTTCACACGGGGGACCTCCAGGAGGGCACCCCCGGCGGACCGCAGGAGTCGCTCCGGGGCGCGGAGGGCGAGGCGGTCCCTAAGGTATGAGGGGCCAAGGCCGTATAGGGCTTTATAGATCATCACTAGGACCTTGAACTTGGCCCGGCACACTATCGGCAGCCAGTGCAGAGCTCGGAGCACAGGTGTAATGTGCTCCCGGCGACCCGTCCCCGTAAGAAGACGGGCCGCCGCATTCTGCACCAGCTGCAGCCTCCGGGCCAAGAACAAGGGAAGCCCCACGTAGAGCGCGTTGCAATAGTCTAGGCTATGGCGCCACTATGGAGGAGCCAGCCACATTTCCCCCCCCCTACCCCCAGGATCCCACTAGGTCCCCATTCAATTACATTCCTTCCCTTGCTAAGGGGCACCAGGGGGTCCCTATTAAAATAACTTTAAACCCCAAAGGAAACCAAAATTACCAACAGTCACACAAATGCACGCCTCCAGCAGAGTCTGTGGCGGTCCTTCCAGATGCCAAACCTGCTGTACAAATGGCTTCCAAGCCCAAGGTCCAGAAGGTCCCAGAAGGGAAAGAAAAAAATTCTACATTACTGTTGGCCAGCTCCGCCAAGTGCCAACCCCCTAATCACATCCCTACCCCCTCTAAAAAAAATCTTAGGGAACCTTCAGGATTGGATGCCTTGATTGAATTCAAAAAAGGCAACCAATCCAGGGCAGGCAGAGTAAAAAAAACCGCCAAATGTAACAGTTAGTTACACAGGGAGGGGGTGAGGGACTCAACTCAACTGCTAAACAAAAAAACTGTGCCCAACTGCCCAAGACCAAAAAAGTCCTTTAAAAAAACCCGAGATCCAAGACCAATACAAAAAAACAGGTACCGCCTGTATTATCAGATCTCGGTTTTAAATCCGGTACGGCCAAATACCGGCAATATCTGATCTCGGCAGAACCGGAATTCCCACCCCTAGTATATATATTGGTTGGTTGGGATATTTTGGTGTGCTCATAGCGCAAAAAGTCACAGACACAATATAGAAGCTTTTCAAAAGAATTTATTTGGTGAAATAGTTGTTTGGTGAATAAGGACACTTAAAAAATACTTGCTGATTTTGCACACTGCTTTGTGTGGTTTTAGTGTTTTTGAAGGAAGAAATAGCCGCATTAGCCACTTTGAATTTTGTCCCCCACTCTACTTCGAATTTGGGATCTTAAGGATTTTTCCATGTATATTTTTCTCTTGATCAGTGATCTGGGAGGTTTCAGCTTGTAGGAAGGACTGAAATACTATATCAGAGGTGGGGAATCTTTTCCCTCCCAGGGACCAATTGCAGCATTTATGGTGTGTATTTTAGGATTCCACGTAATCTTGTTGGGTTTTGCAGAATTTCCATTTCAGATACTGTAATGTTTACTTGAATTGCACCTTCAGTAAGGTACTGGACATTATTGTAATATGAGCTAGCTGTTATGGTACTCCTGCCATTGAACACATTGTCTGCTGGTGGTTATTGGAAACAGGTACCTGCCCAGTGGTCTTACAATCTAAGAAGGACGTGGGTGAGGGGAATACAGGAAGAGAGACACACACACATTACCATTTTTTACAGATGGGGAACTTGAGGCTGTAAAATTCCATATTAATTTCAAAATTCTGGTTAGTTCTGACCACCATCAGGCCCTCCCACTGCTGGCCCTGCCCACTGCCCCACCAGCCTTGGAATCCACCAGCCGCCACTGTAGTTGACAAGGATATCATGAGCAGGGCCCCGATTCTTCTGCAAAAAAATTTCTGAAATTCTGCGACCCAAAATGGAAAATTCTGCGACCCAAAATGGAAAATTCTGCGACCCAATAAAGTTACAAAACCAGTCTAGTAAAATTAAAAATGAGTTCTTTAATAGCAGTAATGACATCTTTATAATTAAAACAAA